>JAKZZE010000034.1:0-537458 GCA_024220505.1 Rhizopus arrhizus | reverse complement strand
AACAGCAATGATTGGGACGATGTATTGCCAATTGTCCAACTAGCGTCGAATTATAAATAAGACACCGTTCAAAGAGTGCTCCATTTTCCTTGATGTTTGCTCGAAGACTTAATAGCTTTGAGGATTACAGTGATCAGAGTATAGCTGATAAGATTCCTAATAGACCTGTTACAGAACAAGAGCTGATTGAGAGAACTGATCGCATGTACCAGATAGTGTTTCCTGCCATTCGTGAAAGAACACAGAAGATCATAGAGGAAGCAAACAAGAGGTTCAATGACAGAAATATGATCATAGATCTTCCGAAGGATACTGCAGTTATGGTTAGATTACCAGGACGGACTAGTAAGTTGTCACCTCTTTATGAAGGGCCTTACATTGTCGTTCGAAAAACTCAAGGTGGTTCCTATGTCTTAAAAGATGAGCAAAATGAACTGTTACATCGTGAATATGTCCCATCAGAACTTAAGATAGTCTCTATTGACGAAACAGCTATAGAAGATGAATACTATGAAGTTGAGGATATTAGAGATCACAGAGGCGGTCCAGGACAAAGAGAGTACCTTGTAAAATGGGCTGGTTATGGTGAAAGAGAGAATACGTGGGAAAAAGCATCATCCTTCTCCAGCACAGTACCCATTGATAAATATTGGCTTAAGAGAAAAAAGTTGAAGGAATTAGAGCAAGCAAGAAAGCAAAAGATGATAGCTAACGAAATAGACTACACTAAAAAGACTTCTGCTAGACCTAATGTGACTGAAGAAAACAAGAATTATAAAAGAAAGGACATGGTACAAGATAGCACAGTCCTTAGAAAAAGTAAAAGAATAAGAAACAATAGAAACTAAAAAAAAAAAAAAAAAAAAAAAAAAAAGTTCATGTAGCAGAGCGGCCGCTGACTTCATAAACTTGCTGAGCATCAAGATACATAAATTAACCAATAAGAAAATAACATTTAGTATCTGCATGAATGCCGACCTGACTATTGTCAAGTCTGGGGGAGGATAATGTTGTAAACATAGTTATTTTCTATATGATATCAGTTGTATTAAAATAAATAACGATACACAAAAGATTAAACTATGATTGAACAATTCCACACTTTTCCAAATTTAGAACAATAAGATCAATATCTGTCATCCTAGAGAGTCTAATCAATTGTCAACCCCAAAAGTAATTAGATCAAAGTTAATTGACTGGTTATTATTTCTATTGTTCAACTTCAGATGCATATATTAGAACATCGACAAGCTTTAGCTTAATCATTGGTTCTTCAGCACGACATCGTGACCGAGTCTATATCTTTTATATCTACGCTCACAAAGAATATAAATAGATGCCAACTTTTTATCCATAAAGCGAGGCCTTTTCGCAATATAAAGAAATCTGCAATAAAGAAGGATTTTAATTTTATATTGCTGCTATTGTTTTTTTGTTTAATTTTTTATTTAATCTTGCGATTAAAACAATGCTTACTAACGAAGGTCGCTATGGTCTTGAGCCCCAATATAAAGGTCCATATATCGTTGTGAAATCATTCCCTGACTATGGTACCTATCAACTCCAAACCTTAGCTGGTGAACCGCTCAAGTCTCTTGTCCATGCTGACCGACTTAAACCTGCTCATGGTATTACTCCCGCAGAGCCGTGGTATGACCCCACCGCTGCTCGACGTCACTGGAGAAATGCTATGCAATCTGCTGGTGCTGCTTCTGCCATCCCACTAATACCGGTCACCAAGTCTTCCTCCAGTGGTGATTCTTCAACTTTTGTCTTGACCGCTACTAATGCAAACGATCCTGTTGACCCCATTGTTCAATCAAAATCTCTTCCTGTCAAATCTTCCGTTAATGTCCCCATTGACTTAACAATCGACCCCTCTGACTCACCTTCTGCTACTGTCGTCACTCCTAACTTGGGTTTGCCTCTTTTGGTTCCCCCTGCTGTCTCTTCAAGCCTTGTCCACTCGCACGCTGACAATAATAAACATCCTAGTTCCCAGATTCCTTTTGATGCGCCAATTACTGCTGCTACATCCCAATTGCCTAGTAAGCCAATTAGTCCGTCTGCCTCAACACCAGTTCCTAACCCCACTCACATTGAGCCATTGCCATCTGCTCCTAGTCCATCGGTTCGTAGTCGTGCAAGCTCGATTTATCTTTCTCCGGTTGCTTCTGTTGTTTCTGAAGACATTGACATGCCTGAATTTATTTTGGACGAACAAGAAAAAATTGACAAAACCGTGGTTGCCGCTCCGTCTGCCAATGTCCCATTTGTCTCTGACGTCTCTCCTTCTACGGTTGTACAAAGCCCGGGTCCTCCTTCGGTTGTGGTTTCCTCTCCTACGCCCTCTACTGCCTCTAAGATGTCTCTCTCCTCCTCTCCAACTTATTCAACGTGTGAAACCGCTGATCACAATGTTCGAGGACGAACATCCCTCTGCCGAGGGGGTAATGTCAAGACCTTCCTAGAGGAAACCCAACCAACCAGCGGGATGTCAAATCAGCCAATAGAAGTTGAATATAACCTTCCATTCAGGTACCGACCGAACAAACGGAAGTTCAAACCAACAATACCAAATCGGGAAAGGAAAAAGGCGCGTCTGTATCAACTGTACCTTAGGCATAAGCAAAGAATGCAAAAATTAAAGAATGAACTATGATTTATCCAAGAATAGAAAGGAACAAGAGAGGACGAGACTCGATAAAGAGATTGCTTTATTTAATAAGAAAATGATACTCTATTTATACTTTTCATACACGGATAATATTTCATGTTATGGATTAATAATTAATGAGTATGATATAACTGATGACAAATAGATAATGGTTACGTGTTCTTCCATTGTTATCTTTGTCATCATAAGCATTTATCCATAGAATACTCGTATATGATTGACTGTGATTTAGTTCCTGGATTTAATATAATTTAACCGTGCAATTACGCAGCATCTTATCCTTAATGAAGATTATCCGAATTAACCTGTAGCCTATCTATTGGATATATTTTACATGTAGCTTATTAATACTGTTTTCATATCGAGTTATGAATGATGGATACATCATTGCCCCCTTCCAGGTTGGAACAACCGATGAGCATCATGAATAACGAAGAGTACAGGGATCATATCCAATATGATTGCGTAGGCTGTTTATATTAAAGACGTAAGTGTAGAGGAAAGAGAGAGTATGCTCTTCTGGTATATAATCGATAAAAACCCAAAAAACCTCTTGAGGAAAAAAGTAATGGGAAAAGATCATATTCAGCTCGTTACTTTGTCTTGTTTCGTTTGTTAAAATTATTAGTCTTGGTTGGAACATTGGTATGAGATGAGCGTTTACGTTTGCCAATGTTATTATTGACGTTACGTCTTGCCCAGTACTGTTCTATCATACTCATGTCATCAAAACTTGAGGCAGGTTCCCAGGTATCATATTCTGGAGGATAACCTTTCCATCTTACTAGGTATTTATAATTACTAGTGTTATTTCCTTTATGTTGGATAATTGCCTGCACATCGTACTGTTGTTGGTCAGCGCGATTATTAACAACGTTGTCTGTAGAGATGAGTTTGATGTGCGAGGTAGGTACGTCGCGCGATAATAGTGTACCTGTTTTATCCGTCAAAATGTAGCTACCATTTTTTGTGACTCCATGTACGACAAAGGGGCCCTCGTACCTTGGGTCAGTTTTACTATTTCTATTCACATTTTTTATCATAACTTCGCTATTATTAGGAAATTGTTGATGTACAATGCGGTGTTTCTTTGTAAAATACTCGTTGTCAGTTCTTTGAGTAGTCATAATACGGTTACGTATAGCAGGGATTACTATGTTGTTCATATTGTCTAATTTATTTTCTAGTGCTTTAGCATACTGCTGACTAGAGTTAGGTATTGAGGATTGTGTATTGGAATAATCCTGGAATTCATTTGGTTGTCTATTATACATAAGCACAAATGGTCTGGAATGGTGTAATCTAGAATATTTGCAATTCATAGCATATTGAATACTAGGAAGGAAAAGATTCCACTCGTCTTTCTTGCCTTGTAATCTTTTAACAAGAGCTCGTTTGGCTATTCCGACAAACGATTCGTTAGTCGAATTTCCCAATGGGTTATAAGGCAGTGAAAGTCTATGGTCAATACCACAGGTTTCCATTAATGAATTAAATATTTCATTAGTGAATTCTGTACCGTTATCTGAACTAAGCTTTTTGGGCCAACCAAAAGTGCAAAAGATATCTCTAAGTTCATTAGCTATGGATACTGCAGTTTTATCCATTAATGGTCTTAGAATTGTAAATCTTGTGAAGAGATCAACTAGGACTAAAATGAAATTATGTCCTTCTGTTGATGTAATGTTCAGGGTACCGAGGTCAATACAGACGTGATCAAAAGGACCATCTGGTAGAATACTACGGGGAGGGTGATACCCGTGTTTGCCAATATTAAATTGTTGACATTCAGGACAATTGGATACTAGCTGCAATGCATCTTTTTTAATATTAATCCAGTGCAAATTATCATTGTGGATTGTCTTTACAATAGCATCAGCCCCAAAGTGTCCAAGTAGATGTGCCTTTAATAATAGGTTATGACGTTCCTCTTCTGGTGGTGTCATGTAGTCTACTAGCTGTACAGCTCTTTGTTTTATGTTTGTACTGTTGTCTGTAGTACGTTTACTCTGTGACTTTGTATTTTTATTTTCTATGGAAAGTTGCTGAGGATTATTATCTCCCCCCAGTCTTTTTTCCGTATCGTCTGAAAAAAGACGAGAAAGTGAATCCGGCAACACATTTTCAATTCCTGGACGATGGATTACTTTGAATGTATAGTTGAAAATAGTTTCGAACCAATTCAGCATCATGGGATTAGGAATGTTTTGTGTGCCAAGATAGACCAAACTTTTATGATCAGTATACAGCGTGAATTGAGATCCATACAACCACTTGTGAAATCTTTCAAAAAGATAACAGATGGCTAACAGCTCTCGTTTAGTTGTCGAGTAGTTCATTTCTGACTTCGACAGTGCTCTTGCTGCGAATCCAATATAGCGAGTTTTATCGTCAATAATTTGATAAAGTACACCGCCAATTCCTGTGTTGCTAGCATCTGTAGCTAGCTGTAATTCATGACGCATGTCAGGTATAGACAGAACAGGAGCATTAGATAAGGCTGTTTGTATATTTCGAAAAGCCTGTAGGTATTTGTCAGTCCAAATGTGTTCCAATGAACCTTCGTTACGTAGTTTATCTAACGGTGCGGTCATGGTAGAGAAATTTGGGAGATGACTTCGAAAATAATTAGCGAGACCTAGAAAGCGTTGTATATCTTTTCCAGTCTTTGGTATTGGCCATGCTAAAGCATTTGCAACCTTTCTGCTATCCAATGAGAGACTATTGTGACTAATAGTGAACCCTAGGATGTTTACCGAAGTTTGCATAAAGTGACATTTATCAATGTTAAGAATAAATTTAGCTGATGTAAGTCGTTCGATGACAGTATTTACGCATTTGATATGTTCCTCAATATCGGGTCCAGTACCGATAGTTAAATCATCAATGAAACATGTAACGTATGGCAAGTCATGTAAGAGGGTAGTTAGCACACGTTGGAAATGATTTGGTATAGGGGTCAAACCGAATGGTGCTCTACAGAATTGATATTGTTGACCGTTAAATGTAAAAGCTGTAAGGGCTCTATGCTCATCAGCTAGAGGTAACCGATGAAAAGCTTGTTTGAGGTCAAGTACTGTGAATAGTGTCGCAGCACTCATTTTTTGATGCAACTCAGCTATCAATGGTAATTGAAAGCGGTCGGTACGATCTTTTATGAGTATTGCATTGATATGTCTGGGGTCTATACACACCCGTACATCGTCACTATAATTACCATTAGCATCCTTTTTACGTACAGTCAACAAAGGAGAGTTAAATGCAGTATTAGGAGGAGCTATTTCAATTACACCATCTGCTAACCATTTATCAACCTGTTCTTGTACTTTAGGCTGGATTGACAGTGCAATAGGATACTGTCGTCTATAAGTGGTTTTACCTGGTTCAGTTTCCAAGCGAACTATCGCTTCAGGTAGAGGACATGCAGACGTGCTAGGGATCTTAGCATTGGCGCTCAAATATGGCTGTAATGCGTCCATAAGTTGTTCACGCTGTTGGTGAGTACCAGCGGGTGACTTATTAGGTTTGATAGGTGAAGGGTCTATTGGATCAGGTATTGTAGAGATATTAGGACTATCCCACGTAACAGCTAAACCTGTCAAGTTAATGTTTAACTTAGGCATAAGATCTGTACCAATACAAATAGGTATATCTTTATCAAACTTAAAAATTTCAAATTCATGTAAGACATTGATTCCGTTATAAAATACTTTTATTTGATCTGTAATAGCAGTTCTAGATACCAAGGTATCCAAACTAGCTAATTGTAATTTTCCTGAAACAGGAAAAGTTCTAACGTTTATAATTTTTGCTAGGTCAGGAGAGATCGTAGAAGTATTACACCCAGTATCAACCAAAGCCCAAGTACGGACATTTTCTATAGTGATGGGTACAAAAAAGGAATCAGTACGTTTGTTATTAAAACTGTGAAGTTTTGTATTAAACGGTTGCAACTTACATAATGATGAGTAGTAGTGGATGTCCTTGACGGCTTCATCGTCAAGATCCTGTTCTTCATCGTGGCTTTGTTGGTTGGCAGGGTTGTATTTAGAAGCATTTGTACCCATTGCTTTATCTTCACTGCCAGTCCACTGAAGTGAGCGGAATGCCCTGGTTATGGTAGGTGCAGTAGAGGAGGAGGAGGCAGAACCAGCAGAAAGTGGTTGATTCCTTTTAGGGCAAACATTTAAATGCTCCCTAGTAAAAGGAGCGTTGCATTTAAAGCAACGCTTACTAGATGTCTCTTTGTTCATACTGTTAGCAATTCCAAGTTCCTGAGCCTTTTTACAACGATCTGTTGTGTGGTTGCACTTTCCATGGATGATACAAGTCCTTCCATCCGTACGGTGGTTTCTTTTATGAATACCACTGGGAGGGTTCAACCCGTTGACTTGAGAGGGTTGGTTATTGAATTTTTTAGTTGACATATGGGGCAAGGTCTGTTGTTTCGTATGAAACTTTCTTGCGATACTAGAAAGGAGGTTTATGTCATTCTTTGCCTCCTGATCAAGACTGACGATGGCCATGTTGACATGATTTTGGAGGCTACTAGTGAGGGAGTTCACAAACAAAATAGCCAAAAAATCGTCAGCTACGGGAGTGGCTTCACGCTTGAGCTTCAAGAAGCGGTCAGTGTATTTTTCCACAGATTCATCAGGTTGCATGCTGATGGTTAACAGCTCTCTTGAGGCGTGGGCTTGAGCCTCAGTGGATTCGATGCCATATTTCAAGGTTAATTGTTCCTTGAATATGGTCCAAGATAAATTCTTCTTTACCCGTAATTCATCATACCAAGAACGCTGAGTATGGGTAAGGGAGAAAGGGATGAGGCGCTGCCAATGCACCTGTACATCCAAGCGGTACGCAAAGAGTATATCCTCAAAACGTCGGATACAGTCAGCAATGTCTTTAAAGACGGGCAATGCTGAGTTCTCTACATTACCAGTGTACTGAAACAAAGGTAAGTTTTGAGGAACCACCGTAGGTTGACTGTTAGAACCGTTAATGGCAGAGCCATTGGTCTGTATAGTCAAGTTATTAGCCAATTTTGCTTGCAAGTCCAACAAGGAGGCCAAGATGGTAGACTTGGTCGTGTGTTCACGGGAAAGGTTAGCCAGTTGCTTTCCTGAAAGCTCTTGACCTGTGATAGCCGCAGCAATTTGTTCTACCTGTTTCGTCAAAGTCTGGACGGTAGCCGTCAAATTACGACTACCCGAGACCTGAGAAGGTGGTGCTGCGCCACTGCCCTTGACACCAGCGAGTGGAGAGGCCATAGCCCTGGGTTCAACTTCTTCCATCTCTATATCTTCTGTAATAGAGTTTGGAGATCCAGTAAGAGGAAGTTCAATCCCATTAACCATGGAGGGCTTTTCAAGTCTAGGACCAATGAAAGCAGGGTCACTTTCAGAAAGAAGGGTTTCTTCGTTGTAAGCCAAAAGATTAGAGTTGATAGACATGTTTGAGAATAGCGTAGTAATAATAGAGTAAAGAGAATTCGTCAAAAAAAATGATTTATCCAAGAATAGAAAGGAACAAGAGAGGACGAGACTCGATAAAGAGATTGCTTTATTTAATAAGAAAATGATACTCTATTTATACTTTTCATACACGGATAATATTTCATGTTATGGATTAATAATTAATGAGTATGATATAACTGATGACAAATAGATAATGGTTACGTGTTCTTCCATTGTTATCTTTGTCATCATAAGCATTTATCCATAGAATACTCGTATATGATTGACTGTGATTTAGTTCCTGGATTTAATATAATTTAACCGTGCAATTACGCAGCATCTTATCCTTAATGAAGATTATCCGAATTAACCTGTAGCCTATCTATTGGATATATTTTACATGTAGCTTATTAATACTGTTTTCATATCGAGTTATGAATGATGGATACATCAAACTATATCCCTTAGACAATATTTGAATATCCATGAATATAAATAGCATTCACATTTTCATTAAATAAAGAATCATCTTTAACATCATTTTATTATTTTTGTGTTTAGTCAAAGTCTTGAAGAACTGTTGACTTACCTTACATCTATCCTCATCTACATTTGTCTGTTAGTGCTCTTCACATGATGACAAAGTCGGATTTTGGTCGATAATCGCCTTTGATACCTTTTTGATTTTTAAAGCTTATTTTGTATTCAAAAGATGCTCCTTTTCATGGCGATTCGAATGGTATGCTTTTCGGTGTGGTTGGATAACTCTAACAGACGTTATTGAAGAAAATGTAAAAGAAAATAAGGGGAAAGGAAAATAATCAGCTTCACCGCATCGGGAATTGAAAAGACACACGTCACAATTGGCCGACATTATTTTTCTTACCTATTATTTTCTATCCCTCATAGGATACATCAAGAAGACGATCTCTGGACGCATTATTCACCCAATGTGCCAGCACACTAAACAGAAAAGAACACCATTAAAATCAACATGAAGACGAATACTCAATTGATACATTATTTACTTTATTTATCAAAAATCACCATCATTCCCTTTATAATTGTATATTTTCCCCAATTACCTTTATATTAATATGTTATTCCAAAGTATCTATTGTTGTAAAGTAATAAACAAAAGGCTTTCTTCCCGCTAAAATTAATTTTGGGTGCCGAGTAAATTCTTTTTGCACGTTCAAGCAATTGAAGTCAAGAACTAGTTTATATTGTTAACTTTGTTGTTATTGTACATTAATAGTCTTTACAGTCTTCTATTAATTGGTTTCTGTTATCACTTCACCGTATAGCGAAACTAGACATAACATACATATTAGCAACTGTCAATGATTGATATGTGCTATGTTGGCCAGGGCCGCCTCTTTTTCTCAAATGAAACACCGAAGGGTCCGGGTGACGTAGACCGGAATAGGCTTATGTATGGGTCGGACAGTTATTTGACCCTGAGTGCTGGTCGTGCTGAGACTGAAATGATGGTGGAAGTTAAGGGTTCTCAAAAGGGTCCTTATCCTAATGCTTGATCAATCGATATTCAAGATGTAATGGTGGCCTTATGTATTTTTTGAAGAATAATGGTGGTCCCATTTAAATTGTAGAAGTATAACGGAGTGGCTAGCAGCCAATGAAAAGTATAAAAGGATTACAAGTTTTTATTGAATAAACAATATACAGTCTTCTCTCTATTTTTTTTACTTTATTCTTTTTACACTTACTTTACGCCTTTAAAGTCAATACTAGTTCTCTTTTTCCTGGTTACTGTTTTAAATTTCAAGCTATTCAAGGTAAAGCATAATCAGGGGAAAAGCATATATCATGATGATATGTGGCTAAATTCGTCTCTTCGTCCTCCATTTAATCACGTGTCACTGCAAATAATTGGTGATTTTCAGCGTTATCAGTCATTTGCAGTCATTTCTAACATCAGAATTTCAACGATTTGAACAACATTGAATAAACGAAAAAAATTAAAATGCTCTGTATTGCACCTTTTTGAATTTTGAAAAAAGATTTAGGTGCGAAAAAAATAAAGAAATTTAATAATTTTATTATTTTTTTGTAGGGTAGATATTCATGGAGTTATTCACGTTTTAAAAAAGTGTCTTTTTTTTTCAAATAGTCCCTTTTTGGAAAGCCTGTTCTCCTCTATCGTTGAAAGACCGATATTTTCTTTTTTTTATTTTTGAGGGCAAAATGCGGAAAACAAAAACACATTGTGATTATTTTGATCAAAAGAATACATATTAGGAAGGCAGTCTGTGTTCTTTAGCTTAGTTCATTTGAAGCGTGTAACAGAACTTAACAAAATAGTTGCGTTTGGGAAAAAAAAGAAGCTGGAAAATTAAAATTAAAAAAAAAAAGACAAAGTTAAAAAAAAAGACCTAGTGAAAAAAAAAAAAAAAAAAAAAAAAGAGCATAGCAATAAAATGTTACTTATTCAAATGAAAACAATAACCTAACAGTAAACATGTTTTATAAAAATACAAATGCTTTTACATTATAACAAAAGAATACGTGTATATTCTAAAAAGAATAAAAAAAAAAGAAGCTTTGTTAACATCTTGTTACAAGGCAATGATAATTAATAGATACATGCACAGTTTTTTGTTTTTCAAGTAAATAAAGTGCTTTATTATTTTTTATGACAGATAACATAATAGAATATATGTTTTTAAGCTTATATTAGTTCATTACTTACTTTATGTTTGCACATGGGTGTAATTTGCCATTAGCCATTAGCCATTAGAGATGTTAACATTGCCAACTTCCTTTATCAAAAAGGGCTTTTCAACAACAAGCAACAATATAAGTTTGATATTCTTATAGTTTTATCGTGTTAAAACGAACAACTTTGCTCATGTGGCTCATGTTCGTCATCCGAATGTGTCCCATTAGGAATTCCTAATGTAAAAAAAAAAAAAAAAAAAAACCGACATTAGCCTTGGTTGTTATTTTTTTTTTTATAAACTTACATATGGTCAATACTTGAGCTTTTTTTTTTATCTTTTGTACCTTTGACATCTAGTGTATTCCATGAAACAAAACAAGGGAGAAAAAAAAAGTTGTTTTTCTGCTATAATTTGTTGATATCGACCTTTTTTTTTTTACTTGAAATAAAAAAAAAAAAAAAAAGAAAAAAGAATATCCTCCATGTTAAAGATATTGCACGCAAGTAATAAAACTTGTTCAAGCAATGTATAAATTATCTTTTGGGATACCATTAAATACAGACTATATGAAAAGCAACTGTTTTTGATTTCTAATATAGATAGACAGTGAATAAGTGTAACATTGGTAAAATAAGGCTACAAAAAAGCACTTCTCTTTTTTTTTTTTTTTTTTCTTTTTTTTTTCTTCTCTTTTTTATAAAAGGTAAGTTCTTAATATTATATAAATTGTATTCCTGTTCTAACGGTACTTGTACTTTAGTAATATTGTATTGATTGCTTTTTTGATGTTTTAAATGGTCTTTATAAAGTCTTTTTCCCAGGATTATCATTGCTTCTTCTTTTCCTTGTTGGTATAAGCTTGACTGATGTCTTTTTCTTTTCCTTTTTTTTTCATGGTCCATCTAAAGCAAGGTACTATTACTTTTACTACATACACTCAATAGCTAATATTTATTATAGATGCGTACTGTTTCCTTTTTTTTTTTACTTGTTGGTAAAACTTAGCTAGTTTTCTTCTCTTAGCCCATCTAAAGGTACTATTACTTTTATTACATATCCATCATAGCTAATAATTATTATAGATGCGTGCTGTTTCTTTTTTTACTTATTTGTAAAAGCTCAGCAAGTTTTCTTCCCCTTGTCTATGTAAAGAAAGGTACAATTACTTTACTATATACATGATGGCTAATAATTATTATAGATGAATGCTGCTCTGCTTTGGCCTCTTTCTGTTTCTTTCCTGGTTTTTACTTTGGTTCTTAAGTACTGATGTACTTCCATCTTTTCCTTTAAGTGCCCTGGTCCTTGTGTCTTTGAATCCTAGAATCCTTGGGCTTGCTTTTCTTTTTTTTTTTTTTTTTCTTTTGAGAACTTTTAAAGTTCCACGAGATTAATTGATGTATTTTTAGATTAGATGCTGCTATTCTGGTGACATTAGGTAAGTCAAGCACACTGTTAAAATGCTACAAGCAAAGAAATACTATGTATTGTTATTATTATTTTATTTAAATAAAAAAAAAAGCTATTTTTTATAAACAAAATCCCTATTTTTTTGTATATATAAAGCAATATTTATTGCAATATGAATGGTCGGTAAAGAAGTATATAAAGCAATATAAGTGGTTCATAAAGAAGTATATAAGGCAATATGAGTGGTTTATAAAGAGCAAAAAGACAAATAAAGTAATGATTTAAAAAGTATCATTGGTTGCCAAATTATTTATAACGTAGAATAGACTATGTAAAGCAGCTAACAAGAGAGACGCCTTCGCAGAACGACAATTGGGTCTGTATAAATCTACTTAGAGCTATGGATCATCATTTTCGTTAATATCGGCACCATACAGAGACGCAGAATATATTGACAGACATTTAGGTCCTTAAAGGGTGCCGATATTGACGTCGGCATAAATACCCATTCAATCACAGCTTTTGGCATCGTTAAACAGAAAAGCATATTGCTAAAAATTAACAGTGTGCAGAGTTTGCACGATTATTTGCAGTGGTCACTGCACCCAATCACCGTTATCCAAGTTGATAAAGTTGATCTTTTTTGATAGTGGTAATTCTATTAAATGAGTGAGAACTCGGATTTAAATGTTAGAAAGCTGATTTTTATATCAGAAAAAAGCTTGAAAAAAATAGATTGTAAATCTATAAAAATAATCAAAAGTATATAATATGTTTGTTGAATAAAAAGACATTGTATTTTTTAAAAAAATAAATAATTTTCTGCTGTGCTACATGATGCCATACAAGATTACAAATTGGGAAGACTATGTTTTTTCAACTTCAGTGCAATATTTTTTAACTTCAACAAAGATCGAAAACACAGTTCTATTGGCCTACAAACTCGGAAATCCAAGTGATTGAGTCGTGGCGTTTTCTTTTCAAGCATTCTTCGGCTCTCATGTCGTATTTTACAAAAAAAAAAAACTTTGTTTAATACAAAAGGAGATTTATTTTGGTTACTAATGAACAAAAGAAAAAAAAAAAAAAGAAAGAGTAAAGAGGTACATATGAATAAGAGGGATGAAACTCTTATATAAGTGCATAATATCGCTATAATAATAAGTATAAAAGTATGTGTTTATAAATTAGAACAAAAAAAAAGAATGTGAATATAGTAGAAAATTTAAAAGATTGAATAAAATATATAAAAAAAAGAAGGATTCTTTTGGCTCTAAAGAAGTTAAACTTGTTTTAAAGCTGAAAAAGATATGTTTTAAATAGTAAGATCACGGCATAAAAAAGACAGAGTATTTTTGATAATCATTTTTATTTTTTGAGAGTAAAGAAAAAAAAAGGTGGCAACGGAATGAATGTCTATTATGCTACACGTCTTGAGATTTCTATGAAAAGGTTAAAAAACAAAAGAAAAAGTATATTGTTACTGAGTACTTTTGAAAAAAAAAAAAAAAAAGTTGCAATGTTGAAATTGTAAAAAAAAAAAAATTACACTCCCAGCATTGACATTACAAAAGGAATCTCCATTCAATGTATTGTTTAAACTTGAATAAAAAAAAGGAGTGTTTTAAATTTGGGTTTTAAAAAAAAAGTACTTTAGAAATTTTTTCATTAAAAAAAAATAAAAGTGGACCAAATATGACGAAGGTGGAAAGCATCAAACAGAAATCTAAAATAAGATTCAAAGACCACAATACAAACGGCAAACTGATTTTATCTGTAACCAAATCTAGAATGAAACAAAGGTAAAAAAAAAAAATTAAATTTAAAGATCTAAACACCGCTTTCATTTTTTTTTTGTTTTATTTATTTCACAAGTTTTTTTTTTTTTTTTTTTTTAAAGCAGCAAGTTGATTTCATCCAACTCTATTTCACCACCAAAAGCCCAAGCGATACTCTCTTCAGTTATATTTTCTTTTTTGATGAAGTCAGGAACAGGCAACGAGCATTTTCTTTGTATACGAGGAAGAAATTGGATGCTGCTATTTCCAGTTCTTTGCCTCTTTGCCTTGTCACTTGCTATCTGATCATCCAACAGCTTAAAAAATTCGGTACACTGAATATTGGATAATTAGTTGATTACGCTTAAAGAGATATTAATCAGACTTACTGCAGGTGATCTGTACTTTGGTACGCGAACTTCAAAATAATCAACTGTTTCCTTACACAAGACAGACATGCGTTCCTTTTCAGTAAAAGGAGCCATTCTATCTGGATTTTGCTCCAGAAGAATTTCCTCCACCTTGTCCATTGTTTCGTCGTTATACATATCTTCTTCTTCAGACATGTATTGCTGTTGAAGCAAATACTCACAGCTGGGATAGTTGTTATAAACACCTTGATCCTTGTACTGCTCGTATATAGCCTTACGAGCTCTTGTTTTCTAAAAAACAAAGTTAGTTATGCGATTACAATATTTTATGTGGCACTTACAGCGCTTCTACGGGTGACTTTTGCTGCTTTTCGTTTTCTTATGAATTCTTCAACTGGATCTTCCTCCTCACCCGTGGATATTCCCGCCTTCTTTGTATAATATTGGCGCTCGAGGTACTTGCGCAAATCGCGGTTGTTGGTATTTTTAAATGAATAATGGCTATTCACATAATCCTGCAGTAATTTAAATACTCTTTGATTTTCAGCAGACTTCAGAGGCTTTTCAAGAACATATTGAGATGTCTGGGGTAGGTCGTTGTAGTGATTTCTCACAGCATCCTATATTTCAGAGAAAAGCGATTAGTATATTTGTTTAAAATTGAATTTTAATGTTCTTACTTTGACAGCAGTAGCAATCGGCTTTGCGCCTTTGCCTGATTCTGCTTCAAGCTCATCGTATGCTTCTTTGAGCTTGCTGTATGCTACTTGCAAGGCCCGCTTTTCCTCTTGCTCTTTTCGAAGCATCTCTTTCAAACCATCATTTTCTTTTCTTAGCTCCATATAAATGGAAAAAGAAAGAGATACTTCATCAGTCTCCATGTCTTCGGCTTCACGCATTCGCTTCTGAACATGAGTCATGGGAGGAAAGCCAGGCCTAGGATAGGCAAAGCTATCAGGAATGGCATCGCTTGAAGCAAGCTCAGGAGCAACATCACGAGAAGGAACAGCGATTGGTTGCCCAACAAAGTTAGAGCCACGAGCATTGGCAGGAGCAGGGTTGAATTGAATACCACGATCAGACATATTGTTATAAGGGTAATTTGAAATAAAGATAAGTGAGCTTGGCATCAAAATTGAATCTTTCTTAAATATCATCGAGTTTACAATGAAACTCAGTCTTAGTATAGCAAAAAAAAAAAATATAAAAAGATTTCCTTTTCGAAATTTTGTTCCTTTTTTTTCTTTCTGTTCAGCAATTTCCTTTTTCAACATCGCTCCGGTTATCGCAAGGTAAGTAAAAAAAAAAAAAAGAAAAAGAAAAAGAAAAAAAGAAAACTTTAGTTCTAACATGCTGTAGTAGACATTCATACATGTATCCATGGCTGCTGTAGTTCCTTTAGTTTGTATATCTGCTCAAAAGGTAAATACATTCATATCTTTCAGTAATCTTTATTAAAAGTAAAATTAGATTCCTTTAGTTCGTGGCTGAAGCTTTATGGATGTCTTGGCATCCTGTTTTGTTAGTAAAAGAGCTTTAAGGTAAATAAATCAAGTATATCATGGTTTACTTTTATTAATATTTTATTTTATACAATTTTAGATGCTTTGGCTTCTGTTGTTCCATGTTGTCTATAACCTCCTATAGCTTTGGATCCTTTTTACTACTGGCGCGCTTTTCTTTATGGGTTTTATTTACTACGCTCTTTTGTTTGCTGCTTCTATGGTCAAGGTAAGTGTATTTTCCTTTTTTTTTGCATCTACCGTTTAAATTTTTATATTTAATCGTTTCCATGGATCCCCTGCTCGCTTTCCCTCCTTCCCCTACCCTTTTGTAATACTGGAATGAACCAATAATATATAATCAATATGGCAATAAAGCCCAAAAATAAATGAATAAAACTACATTTTTGACCAATAATACCGTGTTTTAAGCCTATTTTATTTCCCAATATAAATCATCCAAAGCTAAATATATCCATAATAAGCCAATAAGGAAGCATTGTTAAAGAGCAACAGACGAATAAGGAAGCATTAGGAAAAGGTAACAAGCCAATAAAGAAGTGGTATTAAAGAGAAACGCAAGCATGTAAGGTCCAATAGAAAGGCATCATGCTTGTGTTTCATCGTTAAAAGAATAATGAAGCGGCGCGTTGCCAAACAGTGATACTTGGTTATCGCACTGAAATAGTTAACATTCAACGTAAACTGGTTCAACTTGGCATACTGCAATAACGCTGCATTAAATATGATAAATCCCGATTAACTGAGGTATATCTGAGGGCTATCATACTTTGTAAATAACAATTATGTGCAGTGCCTCACTGCAAATAATCGTTCCGATTAGGTGCCGGATTGCGCAAGATTGCTCTTCTTTTGGATAACGGATTGTTATTTTTTTTTCTGAAAAAAATTAAATTTTGCTGTATTGATCATTTTCGAATTTTGAAAAAAGATTTAGATGCGAAAAAAATAAAGAAATTTAACGATGTTATTATTTTTTTTGTAGGGTAAATATTCATGGAGTTATTCATGTTTTTAAAAAAATGTCTTTTTTTACAAATGATCTTTTTTTGGAAAGCGTATTTCTCTCCATTGTTCAAAGGCCGATATTTTCTTTTTTTTATTTTTGAGGACAAAATGCGGAAAACAAAAGCATTCTGCGATTATTTTGATCAGAAGAATACATATTAGGAAGGCAGTCTGTGCTTTTTAGCTTAGCTCATTAGAAACGTGTAGCAGAACGTAACAAAATAGTTGCGTTTGGGAAAAAAAAAGAAGCTGAAAAATTAAAAGTAAAAAAAAAAAAAAAGACAGAGTTAAAGAAAAAGACTGAGTAAAAAAAAAAAAAAGAATATAGCAATAAAAGGTTCCTTATTCAAATGAAAACAATAATTTAACAGCAAATATACTTTATAGAAATGCAAATGTTCTTGCATTATAACAAAAGGATACATGTGTATTCTAAAAAGAATAAAAAAGTAAAGAAGCTCTGCTCACATTTTATTACAAGGCAGTTATAATTAACAAATACAAGCACATTTTTTTGTTTTCAAGTAAATAGATTGCTTTATTATTTTTTATGACAAATAATATAAAAGAATATATGTTTTTAAGCTTATACTAGTTCATTACTTACTTCATGTTTACACATGGATGTAATTTGCCATTAGCCATTAGAGATGTTAACATTGCCAGCTTCCTTTACCAAAAAGGGCTTTTCAGCAGCAAGCAGTAATATAAGTTTGGTATTCTTATGGTTTTATCATGTTGGGAAGAACAACTTTGCTCATGAGGCTCATGTTCATCATCCGAATGTGTCCCATTAGGAATTCCTAATGTAAAAAAAAAAAGAAACTGACATTAGACTTGGTTGTTATTTTTTTTTATAAACTTACATATGATCAATACTTGAGCATTCTTTTTTATCTTTTGTACGTTTGACATCTAGTATATTCCATGAAACAAAACAAGGGAGGAAAAAAAAAGACATTGTTTTACTGCTATAATTTGTTAAGATACCGACTTTTTTTTTTATTTCAAGTAAAAATAAAATAAAATAATACCCTTCATGCTAAACATATTGCATTCAAGTAATAAACATTGTTCAAGCAATGTATCAGCTATCTTTTGGGATACCATTAAATGTAAACTATATGAAAAGCAACAGTTTTTGATTTCTAATATGGATAGACATTGAATAAGTGTAACATTGGTAAAATAAGGCTACAAAAAACGCACTTCTGTTTTTTTTTTCTTTTTTCTTCTTCTCTTTTTTATAAAAGGTAAGTTCTTAATATTATATAAATTGTATTCCTGTTCTAACGGTACTTGTACTTTAGTAATATTGTATTGATTGCTTTTTTGATGTTTTAAATGGTCTTTATAAAGTCTTTTTCCCAGGATTATCATTGCTTCTTCTTTTCCTTGTTGGTATAAGCTTGACTGATGTCTTTTTCTTTTCCTTTTTTTTTCATGGTCCATCTAAAGCAAGGTACTATTACTTTTACTACATACACTCAATAGCTAATAATTATTATAGATGCGTGCTGCTTTTTTAGTTGTTTGTATACCCTTAGCTAGTTTTCTTCCCATGGTCTATCTAAAGTAAGGTACTATTACTTTCACGATATATACACGATAGCTAATAAATGTTATAGATGAATGCTGCTTTGCTTTGACCTCTTTCTGTTTCTTTCCTGATTTTTACTTTTGTTCTTAAGTACTGATGTCTTTTCTTTTGCTTTGAGTGCCCAAGTCCTTGAATCCTTGAATCCTTGTGTCTCTGAATCCTTGAGCTTGGCTTTTTTTTCTTTTGAGAACTTTTAAAGTTCCACGAGATTAATTGATGTATTTTTAGATTAGCTGCTGCTAATCTGGTGACAATAGGTAAGTCAAGTACACTGTTAAAACGCTACAAGCAAAGAAATATCATATTTTGCTATTATTATTTTATTCAAATAAAAAAAAATCAAATCCCTATTTTTTGTGTATATAAAGCAATATTTATTGCAATATGAATGGTCAATAAAGAAATATATAAAGCAATATGAGTGGCTTATAAAAGAGCAAAAAGACAAATAAAGTAGTGCTTTACAAAGCGTGATTGGTTGCCAAGCATCATTAGATGTCAAATTGATAACAAACAAGAGCCACAACGTAACTGATGAAAGGTCCATCTTGCAAGATCAGTTAACGAAAAAGTCTCCCAACAGTCTCCTGTGTTGGCCACAAACCTTGCACCATCACTTAACCAAAGAATGAACAATAACTTACACGATTTGTGGCAGAGACAGGAGGCTGTGCGTCGACCGATCTCTTGTTGTAGAACAGCGTCTGATCATAATGGACATTGAATAATCACAACTAAAAGAAGTATATTAAAATTGATAAAAGATAATAATTTAAATCTTTATCAAATAAAATATATTCTTCTTCTTTTTATATAAAACTATCACAATTAGATTCATTCTATAAAGTAAACATGAACAATAAATAAGTCATGATCTTTACTATTCATCATTTCTGTAAATGAATAATAATGGATCAGGTACCTAGTCAACTTTGATCTGACTGGAGGCATTTCATATAAATATATCTTTCCTCTCAATGAAGACAGGACAATTCTCCCAGATCAGTTAAAGAACAATAAGATCTATAAAAACAACGAATTAAAAATTTTCATAATCGATTCAGTAATCATTCTTCAATCAAACATGTCAATTATTGGATCTACGCTCATAACTACTCATTTACCCGCCAACTGATAGAAGAATATAAATAGTAGACTTTGTAATGATTTCTTTTTAACAATTAAGATTGTCTTAAATAAAGTTCAGTCTCAAAAAGTATTCTTTGGTTTTAATTGCTACCTTTAAATTACTTTACCAGAACATAACAGTTATCGAATTACCCGATGGCACACGATTGTAAATTATTTCGCAAGGTTAGTAATCAATCAGGTAACAAATTTGCACTATTATTTGCAGTGTTTCCACTGCACCCAAACCCTATATTCTAAATTATTATAGTTCGTGTGTTTTAACAGTGGAACTTCGAATAAAATAATACAAATTTGAATTGCAGGACGTACCTACTCCAATACTTGTTGCCTTCGTTCGGACTCCGGATATGATAAAGGACTCTCCAAGCCGCGCTTTTTTATTTGAAAAAATTTTTTATATATAAACTTAAACTTTTCTTAATACTTCTTTCTTCATAACTTTCTAAGGCGCGCACCGTGGTACTAAATCATGAATGATAACAATAACATCCAGCTCTCTGAAGAGCAAAAAGAACAACTCTATAGAGAATTTAGACAAAGAGCAAAAATTGAGGATGAAAACTATGAGGGAGAGTTCGAACTCCCAGACGAGATTCTCGACGACTTGGAAAACACTCCCAAAATTGAATTCACTCAAAGGTTCAGGAAGTGCTAAAAGTCACTTCCAAGATACGAAAAGGGAAAATGGACGTCTGCTGAAACTATCAACAAATGTTTCCATGCCGACTTCAAAAGAGAGAATCTTGACAGCTATCAAGTCATCTCCAATCACTATCGACACTCCGACAAACTCCGAACAGCAGGAATAGCTGTAACAGAAATATTTCAAGAACTACAACGTCTCATCGGTCACGAAGACAGCATCTTCACAAACGTTTTGGAAAAAACTAGACGATTGGCAATTTTTGCATATGCAAATGCAAAATTTATCGATCAAGAAGCAAAGGAGATTGCCACAAAAGCCTTGCATCTCCCAGCCAGTATCAGACACCTTGGGGAAGAAGAAGAAACAGAAAAGATACTGGCATTCACTCCCGAAGTTGTCGAGCAAGTTCATAAAGCACGCTTCGAACAATCACTTCTCAGAGGCAATGTTAGAGGATCCACCAATTATAATCGAGGAAGATTTAATTCTAGAGGGAAAAATTTCAACTTTAGAGGACAGTCACGAGGTGGCTTTAGACAACTTCAAGGTAAACAGTCTCTTTTTGGGAAAGGCAACTACAACACCCAGTTCTAGCCGAACGTCAACAACCCAAAACGACAACTCCCACAGCCACCTCAACAACAATAAGCCAGAGGTTGGCTCGCCCATCTTCAACAACAAGTCTCCCTCTATCTCAAGACTGACACTACGAGATACCAGAAGATGGGATAATACCAGGGGGTCGCCTCCAATCATTCTACCAGTAATGAAAATCCAAAATCCACCATCCTTGGCCGTTAGCAGTAATTCAGGAGGGATATCAAATCCAGTGGAATTCGACACCACGCCCATGAAAATATCACCCCATAAAATTGAAGGCATTGGAAGACCGACTAGCAGTGGACGAAGCAGTATCGAAATTCCTGGCTGCGGGAATCATTGAGAAATCGCCTTCTCAGAGCAGGGAGTATCTGTCAAATTTCTTCACAATTCAAGAAGAAACCAAAAGATGTCCGATTTTAGATTGCAGAGCATTGAACAAGTTTGTACAATGTCATCACTTCAAAATGGAAGGTATCCCAGCTTTGAGATCAATCTTGGAGAAAAACGATTTTATCTGCAAGATCGACCTGAAGGACGCATATGTAGTAGTTCCACTTCATCATCACTCCAGACCATTTTTAACTTTCTTACATCAAGGTACGGTTTACCAGTACAAAACACTGGCATTTGGCCTCAGTGTAGCCCCCCCCCCCGAATTTTTTCAAAGCCAATGCGTTATGCAGTGGAGTCATTGATAGAGAAAGGCATCCGACTAGTATACAGTGGCCGTCAAAATTGGTCGCATGTTTTCATATTTTGCCTATACACGTTGCAGACTACTTCATTTCTTAGTTTATGGCAATATAGTATACACCATTCGAAAGATCAAACTCTGGGTAATACTGTGGTAGTACAAATATTGCAGTAGAGCCAGTGTATCGGTAGTAACTGGCCCTCAAAGTCCGACGGCACATGCGACCAATTTTGACGGCGTTTGTAAGTGACATAATATAGTCACAAAAATGTGGCTTAATTGTAAATTTTTTATATTTTTTCTTTTCTTTCTTCTATTATTATAATATTGTTTACATGTAAGTGTTTTATTGCTACATTGCGACACCCCATTACGAAATTACACATTGCAGATTAGACATGCGCGCAATTTCAACTAACAAAGTAAACAGCATTTCCTCATTGCTAAGATCTAAGAAGTCAAACAGCAACGTACAGTAAGGGACAAAATCAGTCCGTTTTTTGGTTTTTTCGCAATGCCTCGCCGGGAATTAAACTTAGGGCTTCGCTTTGCTGACGAAACATTTGCACGCAAGCTAGACAAAATTATTGGTGTAACCTAATTGCTTCTACCACCATTTTCTCTGTAGTTATGGCGGAAAAAGTGATTTTCCGTGATTGTTGCTAACGCCCGATTTTGCATTAGACACCATATCTCCAGAAACAGTCACTGGACTGACTTGAGATTTAGTTTGGTACGTCTTATGACGTCAGTGAACGCTAACGTGTTCTCATATTTTAGCTTCTTTTATTTTTTACATTTTTTCTTTTTCCTCATTTACCTCATCTCAGATTAGCCAAACACGCCATGACAGCAAAGAATGCCGACAAACATGCCCAAATTGAAAACATGTTGAACCACTCCATTCCATGGGATGTAATTAAAAAAAAAGTAGGCTGTGGAAAGTCCATGATTCGAAGAATTTCAAGGAAAACCAAGTTGCAGTCAAAAAATAGCGCGGGTAGACATCGTTTACTCACACCTAGGGAGGAAACCAAAGCAGCTAGAGACATAAGACTTGGCTTATCTAAAAGCGCAGTCGATGCTTCCTTTGGCGTTAAAAAACCAGATCAAATGGTTAATCCAAAAACAATTGCTCGTACTTTGAAACGCAAAGGTCTAAAATCGACTAAGAAAAAGACGGTACTGAAGTGTTTTAAGTATTCAAAAATAAGATAAAGAAGAATTAACGAGACCGAACAATAGTTCTAAAGTCGAATACTTTTATTAAAGAAAGATTTCAAGGCTATTTATATTAGTTGAGCAAGACCTGAGATTAGATGACAAAAATAGTTACGACCGATATGATTTGACATGTATAAGAAAAATTTTATAGACTGATGTTAATAATCAACTGTTGAGATGAAAGTGAAACTTGGCTGTTTATGGCAGTGATAATTATCAGGTTCTATTCTTATTCAAACTCATTTGGAAAGATTTAGTCCAGAATGATAAGACTGTATCTTATAGACATGTCAAAACATGACAGGTACTTCCACTTAATAATGACAAGCAAAAGGCACGATATGATTGGGCAAAGGCTCATAAAGACTGGTCCGAGACTGATTGGGAACGCGTTGTCTTTTCTGATGAGACAAAGATCCAAAAAAGAGGGTCTAATGGCCTAGAATATGCTTGGAAAGAGGATAATGCACCTTATCGAGACCATCACTACAAAAAGAAACATGCTTATGGAGGAGGCGGGATCATGCTTTGGAGTTGCATAACTATACATGGAGGGGGCTACATGTCCTGGCTACAAAGTAATGTAAATGGTGAGCTATACACGTCAGTACTTGAGGAGGAATACAAGGAGACATTGAAGTATTATGGCCTGCAAAGTAAGGACATGATCTTTCAACAAGATAATGCAAGCATCCATTGTGCTTCAGCTCCTTCAAAATGGTTCCAAAAGAACAAGATTAAGCTCCTGAGTTGGCCAGCATACTCCCCTGACCTTAACCCAATTGAAAATGCATGGGCCATGCTTAAAAAGAAGGAACAGATGACAAGACCACCTTCTTCTGTGGTTGAGACTGACCAAGCATTTTTTGACCGGGTTTCGAAGCTTTGGTATGACCTAGCAACTCCAGAGTACTGTAGAAACCTTATTCACTCTATGCCCCGTCGAGTTCGGGACGTAATCCAGCGTAAGGGCCGCGATACCAAGTACTAATCGAAATTCAAAAAAATAAAAATACATTATTTTCAATATATCTTCTTATAACATGGCGGAAAATAAAAAATACCATTTCCGACAAATATTGTCAACTTTGTTGAAGGAAGAGACAAATTTTTCGTCAGCAAAGCGAAGCCCTAAGTTTAATTCCCGGCGAGGCATTGCGAAAAAACCAAAAAACGGACTGATTTTGTCCCTTACTGTATGCAGCCCCACATCATCAACTTGCCGCCTCCATGCTTGACTGTAAACTCTAGATGATGCGGTTGAAGAGGATCACTTGGTCTTTTCCAATAATACTTACAACCATCAGAGCCCCATACGTTGATCTTGGTTTCATCAGAAAAGACGACTTTTCGCCATTCTTCCACTGTCCAATCCTGGTGCTTCTTGGCCCATTCTAATCGATGCTGCATATGAGCTTTTGTCAGAAACGGCTTCTTTTTTTTTATTGAAGAATGGAACTCCATTGATTTCAGGACGTTAATTGCTGACTGGTATGAGATATCATAGCCAAGTTGAACCAGCTCCCGGTGTACCTCTTTGGCAGTCTTTAGAACCCCTTCAATGACTTTTCTTTTGATTAGCCGTTTCGTCACTTTGGAGACTAATGTAGGTCTACCAGCTGAGCCCATTGTCCTATTTGAAAACAACCGCCTAGAGTATCTACTAACAGCTGATTCATGTACTCCAACCTCCTTAGCAATATCGTACGTTGATGTGGATCCAGTTAATGCTTGCTTGAGATCGTTTACTTTTTCTTCTGGCAGTCGTTTAGGCATGCGATTGGTAATAAGGTAAAAAAGAGAAATAATTTAGATAAGAAAATTTAAAGTTTAGAATAAAGGAATTGTAAGCGCTTTTATATACTGGCATCATTCTAATCATGTCAAGAATGTGAAAAATTATGATAGAAACCGGTTGGGTCGTATTAAAATTTGTTATTCCAAACATATGTAAACAAGTAAAAAATGCCGGATGTTTATAAAATTCCCTTTAACAATATCAAATTCCACCAATAACTATTGCCCATATCAGATAATCGACGAATAAATGCCCCTTCTAGTGAGGTACAAACAATCAATATTTGAGATAGTTTCATGCAGTATCCATAGACAACCAGCTGTAAAACCGGTATTTTGCAATTCCTTGCAGCAATTTTTTGACCTACTGTAGGTACCGTCGCTGGGTGAGAGACTGTATCAAAGGAAAGCCGAGATATCGCAATGGACTGGGTGAGGTATGATCGTGCCATTTGGTAATACCTTGGGTTGAGAAAAAGTCAATCCACTCAGGGTATGGACGACCATCTAACGAAAATGCTTCAGTTTTGTGGATATTAACCTTGGCATTAGAGACTAAGCTGTATCGATTCAGATGGTGTTGTAATCGGTGGTAATCTTCAAAAGAATGGAGAAGCACGCACACATCATCAGCATAAGCAAGAACCTTCAATGTGGAAGGAACACAGTCCGGAGGGAGATCATCAGAAGCAGTTGGTACAAATCCTGTAAAGGAAGAATCCTTTATAACATGTCGAAGAAGTGGTTCTAAAGCAATATTGAATAGCAACGGGGAGAGAGGATCGCCTTGTCTGAGACCACGTTGTTGTTGAACCAAATCGGTAAAATATCCATTAACATTAACGCGGACCTCGTTACCAAAGAATAGGTTTCCAATAGATTGAACAAAAGATTCAGGGAATCCAAAGGAGAGCATGGTTTGACGTAAATACGTGGGGTGAACTCGGTCATAAGCTTTTTCTTGGTCCAAGAGCAAGCCAATTTCTCGTCGCCGTTCAACATGAGCTTGTTCCATGAGGATATTGATAACCATACCGTTTTCAGCAATAAATCGATTAGCTAGGAATCCCGTTTGATATCGATAGATAACATCGTCCACGACCAATCGCATTCGTTTATTGATTGTTCGAGTGTAGATCTTAGCATCACAATTGATCAAGGAAATTGGCCTCCAATTCCGAAGCGATGATAGATCACCCTTCTTGGGTAAGAGACGAACTCGGATATCTTGCCAGGAAGAAGGGAACGTACTGGTCAAAAGAGCAGCATTGTAAAGTTTGACAACAAGTTTTTGCAAAGGTTTAAAGTAATAAATGAGATGGATGAATGCATAACCCAAACCATCTGCACCAGGGCTACTTTGTTTAGCAAGAACGTTTTTAGACTGGTAAAGAATATCGTCAATTGTGATGGGCGATATGAGAGATTGTTGATCTTCGTGTGATAGTTGTGGTAGCGAATCAATATCGGACAAATATCGATCAACATCAGACTCATGAATTGGATCGACAGAGTAAAGATCTTGATAAAACGTTTTGCTCACCTCCAGAAGTTGTGCTTGTGACGAAACACGTTCCCCCGTGACAGGCTCCTGAAGATGGACAATGGTCTGTTCAGTCGTACGAGTATGGTGAAAACGCTTGAAGTATCCAGCCGATTTCTCTCCGTGTTCACGCCATCGTATCCCTGCTTTTAATGCTGAGATGTCGACTAGTTCTTGTTGGAGTGATTCAATTTGTCGATCAATGACAGGAAGACGTTGTAATCGTAAAGCCAAAGGTGGTTGACTTCGAAGAAAAGCATTCCTTGTACGCTGTAGTGATCTGAGAGAGTTTGAGTGCCAATTCGAATAATCCACCGCAAAAGAGCGAGTAAACTTGCGTATCTCCAACTTGAGGTGATCCCATTGATCCTGAAGGGACAATGATTGTGGTAGATGTTGTGCAATGTGCTGTAGACGTTGCTTTAACTGAGATCGATATTCTTTGTTTTTCACCAGCAGAGGATTAGCCCACCATAGGCCAAAACCTGTGGGTGTAGAGCCTAAGTTGATGGAAAGAGAGAGCAGTTGATGGTCTGTCCATGAGGAATGCAGTCGATGAATATCAGTGGATTGGATAGCTGTGCGCAGATGGTTACTGATAAAGATGTAGTCAATAGTTGACGTAATCTCATCGTTTCGACGAAAGGTAGGAATGCTGCTGTTGTCCCCACAATGCATCACGTTGTAAAATGACTCGTCAAGGTACGAAACCCATCGAAGGGATGTGTGTGAAGACAGATTGGCGCGATGATACGAATAATTGAAATCACCAAGAATGATCAGTTGTTGATGATCGATAGCATAGTCAGGAGAGGTTAGTGTATCAAGGACAGAGTCAAAGAAAACTCGTCTTGCCTTACCTGAGGACGCCGGAGCGTAAAAATTCTGCGGGTGAAATACAGTGGCCGTCAAAATTGGTCGCATGTTTTCATATTTTGCCTATACACGTTGTGGTCTACTTCATTTCTTAGTTTATAGCAATTTAGTATACACCATTCGAAAGAGCAGACTCTGGGTAACTCAATGGTAGTACAAGTATTGCAGTACAGCCAGTGTATCGGTAATAACTAGCCCTCAACGTCCGACGGTACATGCGACCAGTTTTGACGGCGTTTAGAAGTAAACGTTTTGACACACTTTATCTGAAAAAAACCAATACTTAGTCCAACGACCTTTTGCTTTAATAACTGCAGCACACCTTTTAGGCATACTTTCGATGTATTTCTGGCATTCCTCTTTAAAAATGGCATACCAGGTCTGACCTATACGCTCCCATAGCTCATGCATACTACTTGGTGGTGCCTCATTGATGTATCCATCATTCATAACTCGATATGAAAACAGTATTAATAAGCTACATGTAAAATATATCCAATAGATAGGCTACAAATTAATTCGGATAATCTTCATTAAGGATAAGATGCTGCGTAATTGCACGGTTAAATTATATTAAATCCTGGGACTAAATCACAGTCAATCGCAGTCAATCATATACGAGTATTCTATGGATAAATGCTTACGATGACAAAGATAACAATGGAGGAACACGTAACCATTATCTATTTGTCATCAGTTATATCATACTCATTAATTATTAATTCATGACATGAAATATTATCCGTGTATGAAAAGTATAAATAGAGTATCATTTTCTTATTAAATAAAACAATCTCTTTATCGAGTCTCGTCCTCTCTTGTTCCTTTCTATCCTTGGATAAATCACTCATAGCTATGAAATAGCTCTCTCTTTAAATGTGCCCACATATGCTCTATGGGATTTAGGTCTGGGGACTGAGGAGGCCATTCCAATGCTTCGAAAGGCTGCTTGTCATGTTTTGACATGTCAATAAGATACAGTCTTATCATTCTGGACTAAATATTTACAAATGAGTTTGAATAAGAATAGAACCTGATAATTATCACTGCCCTAAACAGCCAAGTTTCACTTTCATATCAACAGTTGATTATTAACATCAGTCTATAAAATTTTTCTTATACATGTCAAATCATATCGGTCGTAACTATTTTTGTCATCTAATCTCAGGTCTTGCTCAATTAATATAAATAGCCTTGAAATCTTTCTTTAATAAAAGTATTCGACTTTTAGAACTATTGTTCGGTCTCGTTAATTGTTCTTTGTCCTATTTTTTATACTTAAAACACTTCAGATACATAAGATTATAGTCACTTTATTTTAGTAAAAGGAATCAGATATGATCCTGAATAATATGTTGACATAACTTGGAATCATTTATAACATTATTCCCAACACAGATCAATAAAATACTTTGATTAGATTTTTATATTAAGCTTTATTCATATTAACTTCACATAGTCAAATAAGATGACATGGTTGTAATATAGTTTAGTGATAATATGAGCATGTTGAATAAGGAATGACGATTACTTACCGGATCATCATTAGTCATGAAAACATTTATCCTGACTGAGATATTATTGTTAACAATGATATCCAATCACGGAACTAAAAGTCTTTATATTCATCCGTACCGTCTCCTTAAATAGTTATATCTGAAACCATCCCAATAGCATAATAGACAATACAAGCTAGGAACAGGCTAAACTAATAATTAGAAATAGTAATCATCTATTCTGTCAAATTGATTATAAATCTGTCCTAATTCTTTATCCGTATCATGTCTATAAATACTCTCACTTTTTACATGTAGAATTTATTTGGATCATACAATAGTTATCTTAACTTAATAAAGAGATACCAAGTTCTAACAGTATTTCTTTATCTTTGATTGCTATATTATATTTACTTAAAACTCCCCTTTCCTAAACACCAGGAGAGTACTTGGCAGTTTTGCAAAATGTGCATATACCTTGTTTCTTTAAATCTGCAATTTCTTGCTGAAATTCAACAGATGTTTTGGAAACTTTTTGGTTCTTATGTTCACTTTGATGTACCATTTTTCTTTTTTTAGTATTGGCGTTATCATCCTGTTCAACGAGTTTTTTGGTATTGTCTTCCTTTTTCTTATCCTTAAGGATGTTCAACAAAGCAGATTCCAAGTTAGCCATTTCTTTAATTAGAATTGACTCCAGAACATTCCATTCCTTAGGCAGAGGAACAGGCAAGTTGCGTGTTGAATAAATACTTTCTCCAGTGATATTGGAGCTAGTAGAGACAAGCGAGGGAAGATTTTTTTTGACAGTAGCTTGGACCATTTCCTGAAACTTGACAGTGTGAAGCCTCGAAATGAAATATCCAACTAAGAAAGTGTTATCATGCATGTTAACCTTTGCAGCAAGAGAGAAAAGACGATATCGATCCATTGCTTGGGTCAAAGTTTCGTAACGTTCTTGCCTGAAGTTGATAAGATTTTTAAACCACATCTCTGGTGTAGTTTGTGAAGCAAAATCGAAGCGTTGTTTCAAGACTTCTTTTGCCTGATCCCAATTCAAAGCGGTTTTCTTATCGATACAACGTCTTTTGAAGAATCTTTCGAACCAGTCATGGTCGGTATCACTGTCAGACTTTTCAAAAGAAGCTTCCAGGTAGTGCAACCAATGATCTTCTACAGGTACATCATAATCCAAGAATTTTCTTTGGAAATCTCTAATAAACATATCCAAAGATGGTTCATTACTTGGTCTGACGTTTTCATCACCTTCGCGAAGAGTGAGCTGATACAGAGCACTAGCGGTAGGGTTGACGTTGAATTTTGGGATTTCACGGCTTGGGATAAGTCTATCGTTGGGTGATGAATTTCTAGATTCATTGCCCTTCAACTCATGATTACGCAATTCTAACTGGGAAGTAATAAGAGCATTAACATCATTTAAAGCTGATACAGCATAGCCCAATTGCTTTTCGTTTTCTTCAAGTAAAGGTAGCTTATTATTTAAAATAAAACTCGCTTTATTATTGTTTAATTTTTCAATTAAATCAAAGAACATAGTTTTTTGAGCCATCAACCTCTCCATATAATTGGAAGGGTCCGAAGAAGGAACAGCAGGAGAAGAGTCAGTAACTTCATCCATCTCAACATCAGTTTCAATGGATGCATCATCACAAGGATGGATGGATGAGTTTGACGCTCTACTTTCGAGAGTTTCAAGATCCATTCTATCCAAGGACTTAGCTACTTCATCAGCTGAATCCTTTTCAACGTTTTTGGCAGGGGATTGATTAATAGAAGAATTCATTCAAAAAAATGAGATATTTGCAGATAATTAAGTGAGATAAAAGAAAGGAAATAGCACTTGAAAACTAGTGAATGAGTCTCTATGTAACCTCTTTATTAGATTTCAAGACGAGAGAGAGAACCCATTTAATCAAACTACGCCTTTATATAGGAAATGAAATTATTCAGGGACCGAAGTGAGTTCAAGGCCAATTTTAGTATTGAGCTTGAACAATATAAACATTGTATATGAGCTTTTAAGGAATATGTAATAAGTAATATTATGTATTCAGTACTTGTTATTTCTTATATAAGATCTGAGTAATCTCATACGAATAATAGTATTTGATGAGGTAAATACGACAAGTGCTTTGATACTGTTTTGAACATCAGATGGAAGCGTTTTGGGCATTTCTACTGATGGATGGACACTGGCAATGTATGATGCGTTTGGGTAAAGTAGGAAAGAAAAAAAAAGACAAAAATTGCAAAAAAGTTTATTTTAAGGTCCCCAGTGTGACTAGGTACTCCACAGACTAATTTAAATCTGCCGGAAAGGTCTCAGTCCGGGTATATCATATCAAACCCATTTTTATTTTAAAAGTCAAAACACTGCACCAACCGACCTCCGCTTTTTTCAGGACGCGCTATAAGTGTATACTCAGTGTCTGACTTTGAAAATCTTGTCGATAAATCATAATAGTATTAACTTTGTTTGGTTCAAGTTTCATAATGTTTACTGTTAAACTGACAGACCTATGCTCTTATTTCCGAAAAATTAGGTTACGTTGGTGCAGTTTTTTGACCCACTGTATAATCGTCTTTTTCTAACAATTCCCTTAGAGCTGGAACTCCTTCCATTTTGAAATGCTGTACTTGAATGAAAGAGTTCAACTTTTGACAATCCAATATTGGTCTTCTCCTGGTCTGTTCCTGTAATGTAAAGAATTTGGAGAGGAATCGTCGATCCTGTGTTGGAGACCTCTCTATCATACCTCCACTTAGAAATTTCTGAACTGCTTCGTTGATGTGAAATTGCTCCTCTGCTGTTGGTTATTTCATCTGGTTTTTCCACGGAATTGGCGTCTTTGTAAATTGGATCTTGTAACCATGTTGAATCACCAATATGGGCCACGGATGATTTGTTATTGTCTTCCAATAACTCAGAAATTGTTGAAGTCGACCTCCTGGAAGAATTCCGTCTGATGGAATGGTGTAGTTCAATGTTGCTGTTGTTGGAGTAGTGGTGCTGATGGTGATGGTGGTGGTGGCAATAGTTGGACATGTGCTACCTGTAATGAGTTTGGTGTTACTGTTGACTGGAAGGTCTTGGTACTGAAAGATCTGGCGATGTTGCACTGTGATAATTGCGGGAAAAGTTGTTGGTGTGGAAGGTTGGGGTCCCACATCCCCGTCTTCCAAAGTAGTTTTTTGCTCCACCTCGTCCAAAGTATTCACGTCTTCCTCTACTGTTGTTCCAATTTGATTGAGTTGAATATTCTCCTCTACCTCTTCCATTTGAAGTGTTGGTGGTTGCTGCTCTAAGTACTTGTTGCTGGTAGTTGGCTTCGTTGTACAGTGCCCCACAAAACCCTTCAAGTGTTTTGTTTTTTTTCGTTTTTTGCTTGTCACTAAGTATTGCGTATCACAATTGGTAGCATGCTATACCTCATTTGAAAGCTACGTTGACAGAGTACTTGGATAATGTTTAAACGCCGAGATCCATGTAATGACCGCGGAGTAATGGCATTTTAAAAACAGACACACACTTGAAGGGTTTTGTGGAATTTTTATTTAATAACAATTAATATTTAGTATGTCCTCCTTTTGCGTTGTAAACTGTTTTAATGCGTTTAGGCATACTTTCTATGAGTTTTTGACATTCATTCTGAGTAATTGACTCCCAAACATTCTCTACTCTTGACCATAATTCGAGCATTCCGTCAGGCTGCTTTTCATATTGTAATAAACGTCGTTTTCAGATTGACCATAGGTTCTCAATAGAATTTAAGTCAGGAGAGTGAGGAGGCCATCTTAATACAGTAATATTATTGTTTTCCAGCCATTCAGAGACTTTTTTGGCAGTATGGATACTAGCATTGTTTTGCTGAGACATAATATCTTCTTTTTGAAGCTCATACCAATCAATTGTTTTCATTAATTCATCTTTCAAAATACCAATATAAAAGTCAGAATTAATGCTTCCCTTGATATTCGATAGGTATCCAACGCCATACCATGTTAAACAGCCCCACAGCATCAATGAACCTCCTCCATGCTTGATCATATGCTGAACCTGAAAGTCCTTTAACTTGTCACCATTTGTCCAAGTCCATTGTAAACCATCTGAACCAATTCTATTCACTTTAGTTTCGTCGCTGAAAATAACCTTTTTCCAGTCATCGATGGTCCATGATAGATGTGCACGTGCAAATTCATATCTGTCCTTTATACGGTGCTTAGTCAAAGGTAGGACTTTAGGCTTATGAATTGCTGCATAACCCGAGTCTTTTAAAAAACGCCTTATAGTCTCAGCACTAATATTTTCTCCATCTTCTAACAGCTTTCTAGCAGCGCCTAAAGCATTTTTGTAATTGCCAGAGTTGAAATTTCGCAAGATTCGACGACCTAGTAATGTCGAGATTAGGAATGGCCTGCCTCCATTAGTTTTCAAATCTCCCAAATCATGGTTTTTTTCGAATTTTTGAAATAGTTCCAGTACTGACACCAGCCTTTGTTCATATTTCTTCTCCAGAAACTCCTTCTTTAAGAAGTTGAACGATCCTGTTCTGCATGTCATTGCTAATTGGTCGCATGTCACTTAATGAGATTATGTTATAAAAAAAAGGCAAAAAAAGTATAGAAAGTTGTACATAAGTAAAAGCTTTTACACAAAAAATTAATAAGCCACACTTTTGTGACGTTTAGAATGGTTTTTACGGCATTAACTTGAGATTTTTTAAATTCCACAAAACCCTTCAAGTGTGTGTCTGTTTTTAAAATGCCATTACTCCGCGGTCATTACATGGATCTCGGCGTTTAAACATTATCCAAGTACTCTGTCAACGTAGCTTTCAAATGAGGTATAGCATGCTACCAATTGTGATACGCAATACTTAGTGACAAGCAAAAAACGAAAAAAAACAAAACACTTGAAGGGTTTTGTGGGGCACTGTACATAATGATATATTCTTCACTGAATGCTTCTCGCTTACTGCCTGGCTCTTTTGTTTCCAAGTGTTTAAGACTTTGGGGTGATTTAAGCGCTCTAATGGCGTAGTCTTTAGCATATCTGTTGTATCCACACAACTAGTAAAGTGAACATTCATGGATAAACGAGAGATCTCCGCAATAGCCAACTTTGCCCTGTTATCTCTATCGGCGTTCCCACGACTATATCGGAACCTGATTACAACAACGGCAGTTCAATCCAACCTTATTCGATAATTATCGCTAGATCAATAATTTATCTACTTCATTGTCCCTTGATTCGTCAAGAAGACAGCGGCTATTGATTATCCACTATCTTTCCTTTATCTTCCCATCCTTCCCACATCATTCTTTTAACCGATCAATTGAAATAGCGGTAAAGATCCAGACATCCAAAAAGTATAAATAGCCTCAAATGTTTTTATTAATAAAGCAACATATAATCTTTAGTTTCACAACTATTGTCTTTTTTTAGTTTTTGTCTCTTATTTTAATACTTGGCAAAACAGTTATTAGTTAAAAGAGGCTGCTTCTTTTTACGTCTAGCAAGAAAATCCATCAATACAAGGACGTTTATTGCTGAACGGTAAGACATAGAATACCCAAGTCGTATGTGTTGTAAACATAGTTATTTTCTATATGATATCAGTTGTATTAAAATAAATAACGATACACAAAAAGATTAAACTATGATTGAACAATTCCACACTTTTCCAAATTTAGAACAATAAGATCAATATCTGTCATCCTAGAGAGTCTAATCAATTGTCAACCCCAAAAGTAATTAGATCAAAGTTAATTGACTGGTTATTATTTCTATTGTTCAATTTCAGATGCATATATTAGAACATCGACAAGCTTTAGCTTAATCATTGGTTCTTCAGCACGACATCGTGACCGAGTCTATATCTTTTATATCTACGCTCACAAAGAATATAAATAGATGCCAACTTTTTATCCATAAAGCGAGGCCTTTTCGCAATATAAAGAAATCTGCAATAAAGAAGGATTTTAATTTTATATTGCTGCTATTGTTTTTTTGTTTAATTTTTTTATTTAATCTTGCGATTAAAACAGTATGAGCATCCGATGTACATCCTTGGCTGTCTTTAGAGCTCCTTTGATCAGTAATACCTTGATATATTCCTTCGTAGCAGATGACACAAGTGTATGCCTACCACGTGTTGCGGGTACCACTGGCCCAAATACAGTAAGGGACAAAATCAGTCCGTTTTTTGGTTTTTTTCGCAATGCCTCGCCGGGAATTAAACTTAGGGCTTCGCTTTGCTGACGAAACATTTGCACGCAAGCTAGACAAAATTATTGGTGTAACCTAATTGCTTCTACCACCATTTTCTCTGTAGTTATGGCGGAAAAAGTGATTTTCCGTGATTGTTGCTAACGCCCGATTTTGCATTAGACACCATATCTCCAGAAACAGTCACTGGACTGACTTGAGATTTAGTTTGGTACGTCTTATGACGTCAGTGAACGCTAACGTGTTCTCATATTTTAGCTTCTTTTATTTTTTACATTTTTTCTTTTTCCTCATTTACCTCATCTCAGATTAGCCAAACACGCCATGACAGCAAAGAATGCCGACAAACATGCCCAAATTGAAAACATGTTGAACCACTCCATTCCATGGGATGTAATTAAAAAAAAAGTAGGCTGTGGAAAGTCCATGATTCGAAGAATTTCAAGGAAAACCAAGTTGCAGTCAAAAAATAGCGCGGGTAGACATCGTTTACTCACACCTAGGGAGGAAACCAAAGCAGCTAGAGACATAAGACTTGGCTTATCTAAAAGCGCAGTCGATGCTTCCTTTGGCGTTAAAAAACCAGATCAAATGGTTAATCCAAAAACAATTGCTCGTACTTTGAAACGCAAAGGTCTAAAATCGACTAAGAAAAAGACGGTACTGAAGTGTTTTAAGTATTCAAAAATAAGATAAAGAAGAATTAACGAGACCGAACAATAGTTCTAAAGTCGAATACTTTTATTAAAGAAAGATTTCAAGGCTATTTATATTAGTTGAGCAAGACCTGAGATTAGATGACAAAAATAGTTACGACCGATATGATTTGACATGTATAAGAAAAATTTTATAGACTGATGTTAATAATCAACTGTTGAGATGAAAGTGAAACTTGGCTGTTTATGGCAGTGATAATTATCAGGTTCTATTCTTATTCAAACTCATTTGGAAAGATTTAGTCCAGAATGATAAGACTGTATCTTATAGACATGTCAAAACATGACAGGTACTTCCACTTAATAATGACAAGCAAAAGGCACGATATGATTGGGCAAAGGCTCATAAAGACTGGTCCGAGACTGATTGGGAACGCGTTGTCTTTTCTGATGAGACAAAGATCCAAAAAAGAGGGTCTAATGGCCTAGAATATGCTTGGAAAGAGGATAATGCACCTTATCGAGACCATCACTACAAAAAGAAACATGCTTATGGAGGAGGCGGGATCATGCTTTGGAGTTGCATAACTATACATGGAGGGGGCTACATGTCCTGGCTACAAAGTAATGTAAATGGTGAGCTATACACGTCAGTACTTGAGGAGGAATACAAGGAGACATTGAAGTATTATGGCCTGCAAAGTAAGGACATGATCTTTCAACAAGATAATGCAAGCATCCATTGTGCTTCAGCTCCTTCAAAATGGTTCCAAAAGAACAAGATTAAGCTCCTGAGTTGGCCAGCATACTCCCCTGACCTTAACCCAATTGAAAATGCATGGGCCATGCTTAAAAAGAAGGAACAGATGACAAGACCACCTTCTTCTGTGGTTGAGACTGACCAAGCATTTTTTGACCGGGTTTCGAAGCTTTGGTATGACCTAGCAACTCCAGAGTACTGTAGAAACCTTATTCACTCTATGCCCCGTCGAGTTCGGGACGTAATCCAGCGTAAGGGCCGCGATACCAAGTACTAATCGAAATTCAAAAAAATAAAAATACATTATTTTCAATATATCTTCTTATAACATGGCGGAAAATAAAAAATACCATTTCCGACAAATATTGTCAACTTTGTTGAAGGAAGAGACAAATTTTTCGTCAGCAAAGCGAAGCCCTAAGTTTAATTCCCGGCGAGGCATTGCGAAAAAACCAAAAAACGGACTGATTTTGTCCCTTACTGTATGCAGCCCCACATCATCAACTTGCCGCCTCCATGCTTGACTGTAAACTCTAGATGATGCGGTTGAAGAGGATCACTTGGTCTTTTCCAATAATACTTACAACCATCAGAGCCCCATACGTTGATCTTGGTTTCATCAGAAAAGACGACTTTTCGCCATTCTTCCACTGTCCAATCCTGGTGCTTCTTGGCCCATTCTAATCGATGCTGCATATGAGCTTTTGTCAGAAACGGCTTCTTTTTTTTTATTGAAGAATGGAACTCCATTGATTTCAGGACGTTAATTGCTGACTGGTATGAGATATCATAGCCAAGTTGAACCAGCTCCCGGTGTACCTCTTTGGCAGTCTTTAGAACCCCTTCAATGACTTTTCTTTTGATTAGCCGTTTCGTCACTTTGGAGACTAATGTAGGTCTACCAGCTGAGCCCATTGTCCTATTTGAAAACAACCGCCTAGAGTATCTACTAACAGCTGATTCATGTACTCCAACCTCCTTAGCAATATCGTACGTTGATGTGGATCCAGTTAATGCTTGCTTGAGATCGTTTACTTTTTCTTCTGGCAGTCGTTTAGGCATGCGATTGGTAATAAGGTAAAAAAGAGAAATAATTTAGATAAGAAAATTTAAAGTTTAGAATAAAGGAATTGTAAGCGCTTTTATATACTGGCATCATTCTAATCATGTCAAGAATGTGAAAAATTATGATAGAAACCGGTTGGGTCGTATTAAAATTTGTTATTCCAAACATATGTAAACAAGTAAAAAATGCCGGATGTTTATAAAATTCCCTTTAACAATATCAAATTCCACCAATAACTATTGCCCATATCAGATAATCGACGAATAAATGCCCCTTCTAGTGAGGTACAAACAATCAATATTTGAGATAGTTTCATGCAGTATCCATAGACAACCAGCTGTAAAACCGGTATTTTGCAATTCCTTGCAGCAATTTTTTGACCTACTGTAGGTACCGTCGCTGGGTGAGAGACTGTATCAAAGGAAAGCCGAGATATCGCAATGGACTGGGTGAGGTATGATCGTGCCATTTGGTAATACCTTGGGTTGAGAAAAAGTCAATCCACTCAGGGTATGGACGACCATCTAACGAAAATGCTTCAGTTTTGTGGATATTAACCTTGGCATTAGAGACTAAGCTGTATCGATTCAGATGGTGTTGTAATCGGTGGTAATCTTCAAAAGAATGGAGAAGCACGCACACATCATCAGCATAAGCAAGAACCTTCAATGTGGAAGGAACACAGTCCGGAGGGAGATCATCAGAAGCAGTTGGTACAAATCCTGTAAAGGAAGAATCCTTTATAACATGTCGAAGAAGTGGTTCTAAAGCAATATTGAATAGCAACGGGGAGAGAGGATCGCCTTGTCTGAGACCACGTTGTTGTTGAACCAAATCGGTAAAATATCCATTAACATTAACGCGGACCTCGTTACCAAAGAATAGGTTTCCAATAGATTGAACAAAAGATTCAGGGAATCCAAAGGAGAGCATGGTTTGACGTAAATACGTGGGGTGAACTCGGTCATAAGCTTTTTCTTGGTCCAAGAGCAAGCCAATTTCTCGTCGCCGTTCAACATGAGCTTGTTCCATGAGGATATTGATAACCATACCGTTTTCAGCAATAAATCGATTAGCTAGGAATCCCGTTTGATATCGATAGATAACATCGTCCACGACCAATCGCATTCGTTTATTGATTGTTCGAGTGTAGATCTTAGCATCACAATTGATCAAGGAAATTGGCCTCCAATTCCGAAGCGATGATAGATCACCCTTCTTGGGTAAGAGACGAACTCGGATATCTTGCCAGGAAGAAGGGAACGTACTGGTCAAAAGAGCAGCATTGTAAAGTTTGACAACAAGTTTTTGCAAAGGTTTAAAGTAATAAATGAGATGGATGAATGCATAACCCAAACCATCTGCACCAGGGCTACTTTGTTTAGCAAGAACGTTTTTAGACTGGTAAAGAATATCGTCAATTGTGATGGGCGATATGAGAGATTGTTGATCTTCGTGTGATAGTTGTGGTAGCGAATCAATATCGGACAAATATCGATCAACATCAGACTCATGAATTGGATCGACAGAGTAAAGATCTTGATAAAACGTTTTGCTCACCTCCAGAAGTTGTGCTTGTGACGAAACACGTTCCCCCGTGACAGGCTCCTGAAGATGGACAATGGTCTGTTCAGTCGTACGAGTATGGTGAAAACGCTTGAAGTATCCAGCCGATTTCTCTCCGTGTTCACGCCATCGTATCCCTGCTTTTAATGCTGAGATGTCGACTAGTTCTTGTTGGAGTGATTCAATTTGTCGATCAATGACAGGAAGACGTTGTAATCGTAAAGCCAAAGGTGGTTGACTTCGAAGAAAAGCATTCCTTGTACGCTGTAGTGATCTGAGAGAGTTTGAGTGCCAATTCGAATAATCCACCGCAAAAGAGCGAGTAAACTTGCGTATCTCCAACTTGAGGTGATCCCATTGATCCTGAAGGGACAATGATTGTGGTAGATGTTGTGCAATGTGCTGTAGACGTTGCTTTAACTGAGATCGATATTCTTTGTTTTTCACCAGCAGAGGATTAGCCCACCATAGGCCAAAACCTGTGGGTGTAGAGCCTAAGTTGATGGAAAGAGAGAGCAGTTGATGGTCTGTCCATGAGGAATGCAGTCGATGAATATCAGTGGATTGGATAGCTGTGCGCAGATGGTTACTGATAAAGATGTAGTCAATAGTTGACGTAATCTCATCGTTTCGACGAAAGGTAGGAATGCTGCTGTTGTCCCCACAATGCATCACGTTGTAAAATGACTCGTCAAGGTACGAAACCCATCGAAGGGATGTGTGTGAAGACAGATTGGCGCGATGATACGAATAATTGAAATCACCAAGAATGATCAGTTGTTGATGATCGATAGCATAGTCAGGAGAGGTTAGTGTATCAAGGACAGAGTCAAAGAAAACTCGTCTTGCCTTACCTGAGGACGCCGGAGCGTAAAAATTCTGCGGGTGAAATACAGTGGCCGTCAAAATTGGTCGCATGTTTTCATATTTTGCCTATACACGTTGTGGTCTACTTCATTTCTTAGTTTATAGCAATTTAGTATACACCATTCGAAAGAGCAGACTCTGGGTAACTCAATGGTAGTACAAGTATTGCAGTACAGCCAGTGTATCGGTAATAACTAGCCCTCAACGTCCGACGGTACATGCGACCAGTTTTGACGGCGTTTAGAAGTAAACGTTTTGACACACTTTATCTGAAAAAAACCAATACTTAGTCCAACGACCTTTTGCTTTAATAACTGCAGCACACCTTTTAGGCATACTTTCGATGTATTTCTGGCATTCCTCTTTAAAAATGGCATACCAGGTCTGACCTATACGCTCCCATAGCTCATGCATACTACTTGGTGGTGCCTCATTGATGTATCCATCATTCATAACTCGATATGAAAACAGTATTAATAAGCTACATGTAAAATATATCCAATAGATAGGCTACAAATTAATTCGGATAATCTTCATTAAGGATAAGATGCTGCGTAATTGCACGGTTAAATTATATTAAATCCTGGGACTAAATCACAGTCAATCGCAGTCAATCATATACGAGTATTCTATGGATAAATGCTTACGATGACAAAGATAACAATGGAGGAACACGTAACCATTATCTATTTGTCATCAGTTATATCATACTCATTAATTATTAATTCATGACATGAAATATTATCCGTGTATGAAAAGTATAAATAGAGTATCATTTTCTTATTAAATAAAACAATCTCTTTATCGAGTCTCGTCCTCTCTTGTTCCTTTCTATCCTTGGATAAATCACTCATAGCTATGAAATAGCTCTCTCTTTAAATGTGCCCACATATGCTCTATGGGATTTAGGTCTGGGGACTGAGGAGGCCATTCCAATGCTTCGAAAGGCTGCTTGTCATGTTTTGACATGTCAATAAGATACAGTCTTATCATTCTGGACTAAATATTTACAAATGAGTTTGAATAAGAATAGAACCTGATAATTATCACTGCCCTAAACAGCCAAGTTTCACTTTCATATCAACAGTTGATTATTAACATCAGTCTATAAAATTTTTCTTATACATGTCAAATCATATCGGTCGTAACTATTTTTGTCATCTAATCTCAGGTCTTGCTCAACTAATATAAATAGCCTTGAAATCTTTCTTTAATAAAAGTATTCGACTTTTAGAACTATTGTTCGGTCTCGTTAATTGTTCTTTGTCCTATTTTTTATACTTAAAACACTTCAGATACATAAGATTATAGTCACTTTATTTTAGTAAAAGGAATCAGATATGATCCTGAATAATATGTTGACATAACTTGGAATCATTTATAACATTATTCCCAACACAGATCAATAAAATACTTTGATTAGATTTTTATATTAAGCTTTATTCATATTAACTTCACATAGTCAAATAAGATGACATGGTTGTAATATAGTTTAGTGATAATATGAGCATGTTGAATAAGGAATGACGATTACTTACCGGATCATCATTAGTCATGAAAACATTTATCCTGACTGAGATATTATTGTTAACAATGATATCCAATCACGGAACTAAAAGTCTTTATATTCATCCGTACCGTCTCCTTAAATAGTTATATCTGAAACCATCCCAATAGCATAATAGACAATACAAGCTAGGAACAGGCTAAACTAATAATTAGAAATAGTAATCATCTATTCTGTCAAATTGATTATAAATCTGTCCTAATTCTTTATCCGTATCATGTCTATAAATACTCTCACTTTTTACATGTAGAATTTATTTGGATCATACAATAGTTATCTTAACTTAATAAAGAGATACCAAGTTCTAACAGTATTTCTTTATCTTTGATTGCTATATTATATTTACTTAAAACTCCCCTTTCCTAAACACCAGGAGAGTACTTGGCAGTTTTGCAAAATGTGCATATACCTTGTTTCTTTAAATCTGCAATTTCTTGCTGAAATTCAACAGATGTTTTGGAAACTTTTTGGTTCTTATGTTCACTTTGATGTACCATTTTTCTTTTTTTAGTATTGGCGTTATCATCCTGTTCAACGAGTTTTTTGGTATTGTCTTCCTTTTTCTTATCCTTAAGGATGTTCAACAAAGCAGATTCCAAGTTAGCCATTTCTTTAATTAGAATTGACTCCAGAACATTCCATTCCTTAGGCAGAGGAACAGGCAAGTTGCGTGTTGAATAAATACTTTCTCCAGTGATATTGGAGCTAGTAGAGACAAGCGAGGGAAGATTTTTTTTGACAGTAGCTTGGACCATTTCCTGAAACTTGACAGTGTGAAGCCTCGAAATGAAATATCCAACTAAGAAAGTGTTATCATGCATGTTAACCTTTGCAGCAAGAGAGAAAAGACGATATCGATCCATTGCTTGGGTCAAAGTTTCGTAACGTTCTTGCCTGAAGTTGATAAGATTTTTAAACCACATCTCTGGTGTAGTTTGTGAAGCAAAATCGAAGCGTTGTTTCAAGACTTCTTTTGCCTGATCCCAATTCAAAGCGGTTTTCTTATCGATACAACGTCTTTTGAAGAATCTTTCGAACCAGTCATGGTCGGTATCACTGTCAGACTTTTCAAAAGAAGCTTCCAGGTAGTGCAACCAATGATCTTCTACAGGTACATCATAATCCAAGAATTTTCTTTGGAAATCTCTAATAAACATATCCAAAGATGGTTCATTACTTGGTCTGACGTTTTCATCACCTTCGCGAAGAGTGAGCTGATACAGAGCACTAGCGGTAGGGTTGACGTTGAATTTTGGGATTTCACGGCTTGGGATAAGTCTATCGTTGGGTGATGAATTTCTAGATTCATTGCCCTTCAACTCATGATTACGCAATTCTAACTGGGAAGTAATAAGAGCATTAACATCATTTAAAGCTGATACAGCATAGCCCAATTGCTTTTCGTTTTCTTCAAGTAAAGGTAGCTTATTATTTAAAATAAAACTCGCTTTATTATTGTTTAATTTTTCAATTAAATCAAAGAACATAGTTTTTTGAGCCATCAACCTCTCCATATAATTGGAAGGGTCCGAAGAAGGAACAGCAGGAGAAGAGTCAGTAACTTCATCCATCTCAACATCAGTTTCAATGGATGCATCATCACAAGGATGGATGGATGAGTTTGACGCTCTACTTTCGAGAGTTTCAAGATCCATTCTATCCAAGGACTTAGCTACTTCATCAGCTGAATCCTTTTCAACGTTTTTGGCAGGGGATTGATTAATAGAAGAATTCATTCAAAAAATGAGATATTTGCAGATAATTAAGTGAGATAAAAGAAAGGAAATAGCACTTGAAAACTAGTGAATGAGTCTCTATGTAACCTCTTTATTAGATTTCAAGACGAGAGAGAGAACCCATTTAATCAAACTACGCCTTTATATAGGAAATGAAATTATTCAGGGACCGAAGTGAGTTCAAGGCCAATTTTAGTATTGAGCTTGAACAATATAAACATTGTATATGAGCTTTTAAGGAATATGTAATAAGTAATATTATGTATTCAGTACTTGTTATTTCTTATATAAGATCTGAGTAATCTCATACGAATAATAGTATTTGATGAGGTAAATACGACAAGTGCTTTGATACTGTTTGAACATCAGATGGAAGCGTTTTGGCATTTCTACTGATGGATGGACACTGGCAATGTATGATGCGTTTGGTAAAGTAGGAAAGAAAAAAAAGACAAAAATTGCAAAAAAGTTTATTTTAAGGTCCCCAGTGTGACTAGGTACTCCACAGACTAATTTAAATCTGCCGGAAAGGTCTCAGTCCGGGTATATCATATCAAACCCATTTTTATTTTAAAAGTCAAACACTGCACCAACCGACCTCCGCTTTTTCAGGACGCGCTATAAGTGTATACTCAGTGTCTGACTTTGAAAATCTTGTCGATAAATCATAATAGTATTAACTTTGTTTGGTTCAAGTTTCATAATGTTTACTGTTAAACTGACAGACCTATGCTCTTATTTCCGAAAAATTAGGTTACGTTGGTGCAGTTTTTTGACCCACTGTATAATCGTCTTTTCTAACAATTCCCTTAGAGCTGGAACTCCTTCCATTTTGAAATGCTGTACTTGAATGAAAGAGTTCAACTTTTGACAATCCAATATTGGTCTTCTCCTGGTCTGTTCCTGTAATGTAAAGAATTTGGAGAGGAATCGTCGATCCTGTGTTGGAGACCTCTCTATCATACCTCCACTTAGAAATTTCTGAACTGCTTCGTTGATGTGAAATTGCTCCTCTGCTGTTGGTTATTTCATCTGGTTTTTCCACGGAATTGGCGTCTTTGTAAATTGGATCTTGTAACCATGTTTGAATCACCAATATGGGCCACGATATGATTTGTTATTGTCTTCCAATAACTCAGAAATTGGTTGAAGTCGACCTCCTGGAAGAATTCCGTCTGATGGAATGGTGTAGTTCAATGTTGCTGTTGTTGGAGTAGTGGTGCTGATGGTGATGGTGGTGGTGGCAATAGTTGGACATGTGCTACCTGTAATGAGTTTGGTGTTACTGTTGACTGGAAGGTCTTGGTACTGAAAGATCTGGCGATGTTGCACTGTGATAATTGCGGGAAAAGTTGTTGGTGTGGAAGGTTGGGGTCCCACATCCCCGTCTTCCAAAGTAGTTTTTTGCTCCACCTCGTCCAAAGTATTCACGTCTTCCTCTACTGTTGTTCCAATTTGATTGAGTTGAATATTCTCCTCTACCTCTTCCATTTGAAGTGTTGGTGGTTGCTGCTCTAAGTACTTGTTGCTGGTAGTTGGCTTCGTTGTACAGTGCCCCACAAAAACCCTTCAAGTGTTTTGTTTTTTTTCGTTTTTTGCTTGTCACTAAGTATTGCGTATCACAATTGGTAGCATGCTATACCTCATTTGAAAGCTACGTTGACAGAGTACTTGGATAATGTTTAAACGCCGAGATCCATGTAATGACCGCGGAGTAATGGCATTTTAAAAAACAGACACACACTTGAAGGGTTTTGTGGAATTTTTATTTAATAACAATTAATATTTAGTATGTCCTCCTTTTGCGTTGTAAACTGTTTTAATGCGTTTAGGCATACTTTCTATGAGTTTTGACATTCAGTCTGAGTAATTGACTCCCAAACATTCTCTACTCTTGACCATAATTCGAGCATTCCGTCAGGCTGCTTTTCATATTGTAATAAACGTCGTTTTCAGATTGACCATAGGTTCTCAATAGAATTTAAGTCAGGAGAGTGAGGAGGCCATCTTAATACAGTAATATTATTGTTTTCCAGCCATTCAGAGACTTTTTTGGCAGTATGATACTAGCATTGTTTTTGCTGAGACATAATATCTTCTTTTGAAGCTCATACCAATCAATTGTTTGCATTAATTCATCTTTCAAAATACCAATAAAAGTCAGAATTAATGCTTCCCTTGATATTCGATAGTATCAACGCCATACATGTTAAACAGCCCCACGCATCAATGAACCTCCTCCATGCTTGATCATATGCTGAACCTGAAAGTCCTTTAACTTGTCAACCATTTGTCCAAGTCCATTGTAAACCATCTGAACCAATTCTATCACTTTAGTTTCGTCGCTGAAAATAACCTTTTTCCAGTCATCGATGGTCCATGTAGAGGTGCACGTGCAATTCATATCTGTCCTTTATACGGTGCTTAGTCAAGGTAGGACTTTAGGCTTATGAATTGCTGCAAACCCGAGTCTTTTAAAAAAACGCCTTATAGTCTCAGCACTAATATTTTCTCCATCTTCTAACAGCTTTCTAGCAGCGCCTAAAGCATTTTTTAATTGCCAGAGTTGAAATGTCGCAAGATTCGACGACCCCTAGTAAATGTCGAGATAGGGAATGGCCTGCCTCCATTAGTTTTCAAATCTCCCAAATCATGGTTTTTTCGAATTTTTGAAATAGTTCCAGTACTGACACCAGCCTTTGTTCATATTTCTTCTCCAGAAACTCCTTCTTAAGAATTGAACGATCCTGTTCTGCATGTCATTGCTAATTGGTCGCATGTCACTTAATGAGATTATGTTATAAAAAAAAGGCAAAAAAAGTATAGAAGTTGTACATAAGTAAAAGCTTTTACACAAAAATTAATAAGCCACACTTTTGTGACGTTTAGAATGGTTTTTACGGCATTAACTTGAGATTTTTTAAATTCCACAAAACCCTTCAAGTGTGTGTCTGTTTTTAAAATGCCATTACTCCGCGGTCATTACATGGATCTCGGCGTTTAAACATTATCCAAGTACTCTGTCAACGTAGCTTTCAAATGAGGTATAGCATGCTACCAATTGTGATACGCAATACTTAGTGACAAGCAAAAAACGAAAAAAAAACAAAACACTTGAAGGGTTTTGTGGGCACTGTACATAATATATATCTTCACTGAATGCTTCTCGCTTACTGCCTGGCTCTTTTGTTTCCAAGTGTTTAAGACTTGGGGTGATTTAAGCGCTCTAATGGCGTAGTCTTTAGCATATCTGTTGTATCCACACAACTAGTAAAGTGACATTCATGGATAAACGAGAGATCTCCGCAATAGCCAACTTTGCCCTGTTATCTCTATCGGCGTTCCCACGACTATATCGGAACCTGATTACAACAACGGCAGTTCAATCCAACCTTATTCGATAATTATCGCTAGATCAATAATTTATCTACTTCATTGTCCCTTGATTCGTCAAGAAGACAGCGGCTATTGATTATCCACTATCTTTCCTTTATCTTCCCATCCTTCCCACATCATTCTTTTAACCGATCAATTGAAATAGCGGTAAAGATCCAGACATCCAAAAAGTATAAATAGCCTCAATGTTTTTATTAATAAAGCAACATATAATCTTTAGTTTCACAACTATTGTCTTTTTTTAGTTTTTGTCTCTTATTTTAATACTTGGCAAAACAGTTATTAGTTAAAAGAGCTTCTTTTTACGTCTAGCAAGAAAATCCATCATACAAGGACGTTTATTGCTGAACGGTAAGACATAGAATACCCAAGTCGTATGTGTTGTAAACATAGTTATTTTCTATATGATATCAGTTGTATTAAAATAAATAACGATACACAAAAAGATTAAACTATGATTGAACAATTCCACACTTTTCCAAATTTAGAACAATAAGATCAATATCTGTCATCCTAGAGAGTCTAATCAATTGTCAACCCCAAAAGTAATTAGATCAAAGTTAATTGACTGGTTATTATTTCTATTGTTCAATTTCAGATGCTATATTAGAACATCGACAAGCTTTAGCTTAATCATTGGTTCTTCAGCACGACATCGTGACCGAGTCTATATCTTTTATATCTACGCTCACAAAGAATATAAATAGATGCCAACTTTTTATCCATAAAGCGAGGCCTTTTCGCAATATAAAGAAATCTGCAATAAAGAAGGATTTTAATTTTATATTGCTGCTATTGTTTTTTTGTTTAATTTTTTTATTTAATCTTGCGATTAAAACAGTATGAGCATCCGATGTACATCCTTGGCTGTCTTTAGAGCTCCTTTGATCAGTAATACCTTGATATATTCCTTCGTAGCAGATGACACAAGTGTATGCCTACCACGTGTTGCGGGTACCACTGGCCCAAATACAGTAAGGGACAAAATCAGTCCGTTTTTTGGTTTTTTCGCAATGCCTCGCCGGGAATTAAACTTAGGGCTTCGCTTTGCTGACGAAACATTTGCACGCAAGCTAGACAAAATTATTGGTGTAACCTAATTGCTTCTACCACCATTTTCTCTGTAGTTATGGCGGAAAAAGTGATTTTCCGTGATTGTTGCTAACGCCCGATTTTGCATTAGACACCATATCTCCAGAAACAGTCACTGGACTGACTTGAGATTTAGTTTGGTACGTCTTATGACGTCAGTGAACGCTAACGTGTTCTCATATTTTAGCTTCTTTTATTTTTTACATTTTTTCTTTTTCCTCATTTACCTCATCTCAGATTAGCCAAACACGCCATGACAGCAAAGAATGCCGACAAACATGCCCAAATTGAAAACATGTTGAACCACTCCATTCCATGGGATGTAATTAAAAAAAAAGTAGGCTGTGGAAAGTCCATGATTCGAAGAATTTCAAGGAAAACCAAGTTGCAGTCAAAAAATAGCGCGGGTAGACATCGTTTACTCACACCTAGGGAGGAAACCAAAGCAGCTAGAGACATAAGACTTGGCTTATCTAAAAGCGCAGTCGATGCTTCCTTTGGCGTTAAAAAACCAGATCAAATGGTTAATCCAAAAACAATTGCTCGTACTTTGAAACGCAAAGGTCTAAAATCGACTAAGAAAAAGACGGTACTGAAGTGTTTAAGTATTCAAAAATAAGATAAAGAAGAATTAACGAGACCGAACAATAGTTCTAAAGTCGAATACTTTTATTAAAGAAAGATTTCAAGGCTATTTATATTAGTTGAGCAAGACCTGAGATTAGATGACAAAAATAGTTACGACCGATATGATTGACATGTATAAGAAAAATTTTATAGACTGATGTTAATAATCAACTGTTGAGATGAAAGTGAAACTTGGCTGTTTATGGCAGTGATAATTATCAGGTTCTATTCTTATTCAAACTCATTTGGAAAGATTTAGTCCAGAATGATAAGACTGTATCTTATAGACATGTCAAAACATGACAGGTACTTCCACTTAATAATGACAAGCAAAAGGCACGATATGATTGGGCAAAGGCTCATAAAGACTGGTCCGAGACTGATTGGGAACGCGTTGTCTTTTCTGATGAGACAAAGATCCAAAAAAGAGGGTCTAATGGCCTAGAATATGCTTGGAAAGAGGATAATGCACCTTATCGAGACCATCACTACAAAAAGAAACATGCTTATGGAGGAGGCGGGATCATGCTTTGGAGTTGCATAACTATACATGGAGGGGGCTACATGTCCTGGCTACAAAGTAATGTAAATGGTGAGCTATACACGTCAGTACTTGAGGAGGAATACAAGGAGACATTGAAGTATTATGGCCTGCAAAGTAAGGACATGATCTTTCAACAAGATAATGCAAGCATCCATTGTGCTTCAGCTCCTTCAAAATGGTTCCAAAAGAACAAGATTAAGCTCCTGAGTTGGCCAGCATACTCCCCTGACCTTAACCCAATTGAAAATGCATGGGCCATGCTTAAAAAGAAGGAACAGATGACAAGACCACCTTCTTCTGTGGTTGAGACTGACCAAGCATTTTTTGACCGGGTTTCGAAGCTTTGGTATGACCTAGCAACTCCAGAGTACTGTAGAAACCTTATTCACTCTATGCCCCGTCGAGTTCGGGACGTAATCCAGCGTAAGGGCCGCGATACCAAGTACTAATCGAAATTCAAAAAAATAAAATACATTATTTTCAATATATCTTCTTATAACATGGCGGAAAATAAAAAATACCATTTCCGACAAATATTGTCAACTTTGTTGAAGGAAGAGACAAATTTTTCGTCAGCAAAGCGAAGCCCTAAGTTTAATTCCGGCGAGGCATTGCGAAAAAACCAAAAAACGGACTGATTTTGTCCCTTACTGTATGCAGCCCCACATCATCAACTTGCCGCCTCCATGCTTGACTGTAAACTCTAGATGATGCGGTTGAAGAGGATCACTTGGTCTTTTCCAATAATACTTACAACCATCAGAGCCCCATACGTTGATCTTGGTTTCATCAGAAAAGACGACTTTTCGCCATTCTTCCACTGTCCAATCCTGGTGCTTCTTGGCCCATTCTAATCGATGCTGCATATGAGCTTTTGTCAGAAACGGCTTCTTTTTTTTATTGAAGAATGGAACTCCATTGATTTCAGGACGTTAATTGCTGACTGGTATGAGATATCATAGCCAAGTTGAACCAGCTCCCGGTGTACCTCTTGGCAGTCTTTAGAACCCCTTCAATGACTTTTCTTTTGATTAGCCGTTTCGTCACTTTGGAGACTAATGTAGGTCTACCAGCTGAGCCCATTGTCCTATTTGAAAACAACCGCCTAGAGTATCTACTAACAGCTGATTCATGTACTCCAACCTCCTTAGCAATATCGTACGTTGATGTGGATCCAGTTAATGCTTGCTTGAGATCGTTTACTTTTTCTTCTGGCAGTCGTTTAGGCATGCGATTGGTAATAAGGTAAAAAAGAGAAATAATTTAGATAAGAAAATTTAAAGTTTAGAATAAAGGAATTGTAAGCGCTTTTATACTGGCATCATTCTAATCATGTCAAGAATGTGAAAAATTATGATAGAAACCGGTTGGGTCGTATTAAAATTTGTTATTCCAAACATATGTAAACAAGTAAAAAATGCCGGATGTTTATAAAATTCCCTTTAACAATATCAAATTCCACCAATAACTATTGCCCATATCAGATAATCGACGAATAAATGCCCCTTCTAGTGAGGTACAAACAATCAATATTTGAGATAGTTTCATGCAGTATCCATAGACAACCAGCTGTAAAACCGGTATTTTGCAATTCCTTGCAGCAATTTTTTGACCTACTGTAGGTACCGTCGCTGGGTGAGAGACTGTATCAAAGGAAAGCCGAGATATCGCAATGGACTGGGTGAGGTATGATCGTGCCATTTGGTAATACCTTGGGTTGAGAAAAAGTCAATCCACTCAGGGTATGGACGACCATCTAACGAAAATGCTTCAGTTTTGTGGATATTAACCTTGGCATTAGAGACTAAGCTGTATCGATTCAGATGGTGTTGTAATCGGTGGTAATCTTCAAAAGAATGGAGAAGCACGCACACATCATCAGCATAAGCAAGAACCTTCAATGTGGAAGGAACACAGTCCGGAGGGAGATCATCAGAAGCAGTTGGTACAAATCCTGTAAAGGAAGAATCCTTTATAACATGTCGAAGAAGTGGTTCTAAAGCAATATTGAATAGCAACGGGGAGAGAGGATCGCCTTGTCTGAGACCACGTTGTTGTTGAACCAAATCGGTAAAATATCCATTAACATTAACGCGGACCTCGTTACCAAAGAATAGGTTTCCAATAGATTGAACAAAAGATTCAGGGAATCCAAAGGAGAGCATGGTTTGACGTAAATACGTGGGGTGAACTCGGTCATAAGCTTTTTCTTGGTCCAAGAGCAAGCCAATTTCTCGTCGCCGTTCAACATGAGCTTGTTCCATGAGGATTTGATAACCATACCGTTTTCAGCAATAAATCGATTAGCTAGGAATCCCGTTTGATATCGATAGATAACATCGTCCACGACCAATCGCATTCGTTTATTGATTGTTCGAGTGTAGATCTTAGCATCACAATTGATCAAGGAAATTGGCCTCCAATTCCGAAGCGATGATAGATCACCCTTCTTGGGTAAGAGACGAACTCGGATATCTTGCCAGGAAGAAGGGAACGTACTGGTCAAAAGAGCAGCATTGTAAAGTTTGACAACAAGTTTTTGCAAAGGTTTAAAGTAATAAATGAGATGGATGAATGCATAACCCAAACCATCTGCACCAGGGCTACTTTGTTTAGCAAGAACGTTTTTAGACTGGTAAAGAATATCGTCAATTGTGATGGGCGATATGAGAGATTGTTGATCTTCGTGTGATAGTTGTGGTAGCGAATCAATATCGGACAAATATCGATCAACATCAGACTCATGAATTGGATCGACAGAGTAAAGATCTTGATAAAACGTTTTGCTCACCTCCAGAAGTTGTGCTTGTGACGAAACACGTTCCCCCGTGACAGGCTCCTGAAGATGGACAATGGTCTGTTCAGTCGTACGAGTATGGTGAAAACGCTTGAAGTATCCAGCCGATTTCTCTCCGTGTTCACGCCATCGTATCCCTGCTTTTAATGCTGAGATGTCGACTAGTTCTTGTTGGAGTGATTCAATTTGTCGATCAATGACAGGAAGACGTTGTAATCGTAAAGCCAAAGGTGGTTGACTTCGAAGAAAAGCATTCCTTGTACGCTGTAGTGATCTGAGAGAGTTTGAGTGCCAATTCGAATAATCCACCGCAAAAGAGCGAGTAAACTTGCGTATCTCCAACTTGAGGTGATCCCATTGATCCTGAAGGGACAATGATTGTGGTAGATGTTGTGCAATGTGCTGTAGACGTTGCTTTAACTGAGATCGATATTCTTTGTTTTTCACCAGCAGAGGATTAGCCCACCATAGGCCAAAACCTGTGGGTGTAGGCCTAAGTTGATGGAAAGAGAGAGCAGTTGATGGTCTGTCCATGAGGAATGCAGTCGATGATATCAGTGGATGGATGTGCTGGCAGATGCTAGTGTGATATAGTGTGCATGGTTATGTAAAGATGTAGTCAATAGTTGACGTAATCTCATCGTTTCGACGAAAGGTAGGAATGCTGCTGTTGTCCCCACAATGCATCACGTTGTAAAATGACTCGTCAAGGTACGAAACCCATCGAAGGGATGTGTGTGAAGACAGATTGGCGCGATGATACGAATAATTGAAATCACCAAGAATGATCAGTTGTTGATGATCGATAGCATAGTCAGGAGAGGTTAGTGTATCAAGGACAGAGTCAAAGAAAACTCGTCTTGCCTTACCTGAGGACGCCGGAGCGTAAAAATTCTGCGGGTGAAATACAGTGGCCGTCAAAATTGGTCGCATGTTTTCATATTTTGCCTATACACGTTGTGGTCTACTTCATTTCTTAGTTTATAGCAATTTAGTATACACCATTCGAAAGAGCAGACTCTGGGTAACTCAATGGTAGTACAAGTATTGCAGTACAGCCAGTGTATCGGTAATAACTAGCCCTCAACGTCCGACGGTACATGCGACCAGTTTTGACGGCGTTTAGAAGTAAACGTTTTGACACACTTTATCTGAAAAAAACCAATACTTAGTCCAACGACCTTTTGCTTTAATAACTGCAGCACACCTTTTAGGCATACTTTCGATGTATTTCTGGCATTCCTCTTTAAAAATGGCATACCAGGTCTGACCTATACGCTCCCATAGCTCATGCATACTACTTGGTGGTGCCTCATTGATGTATCCATCATTCATAACTCGATATGAAAACAGTATTAATAAGCTACATGTAAAATATATCCAATAGATAGGCTACAAATTAATTCGGATAATCTTCATTAAGGATAAGATGCTGCGTAATTGCACGGTTAAATTATATTAAATCCTGGGACTAAATCACAGTCAATCGCAGTCAATCATATACGAGTATTCTATGGATAAATGCTTACGATGACAAAGATAACAATGGAGGAACACGTAACCATTATCTATTTGTCATCAGTTATATCATACTCATTAATTATTAATTCATGACATGAAATATTATCCGTGTATGAAAAGTATAAATAGAGTATCATTTTCTTATTAAATAAAACAATCTCTTTATCGAGTCTCGTCCTCTCTTGTTCCTTTCTATCCTTGGATAAATCACTCATAGCTATGAAATAGCTCTCTCTTTAAATGTGCCCACATATGCTCTATGGGATTTAGGTCTGGGGACTGAGGAGGCCATTCCAATGCTTCGAAAGGCTGCTTGTCATGTTTTGACATGTCAATAAGATACAGTCTTATCATTCTGGACTAAATATTTACAAATGAGTTTGAATAAGAATAGAACCTGATAATTATCACTGCCCTAAACAGCCAAGTTTCACTTTCATATCAACAGTTGATTATTAACATCAGTCTATAAAATTTTTCTTATACATGTCAAATCATATCGGTCGTAACTATTTTTGTCATCTAATCTCAGGTCTTGCTCAATTAATATAAATAGCCTTGAAATCTTTCTTTAATAAAAGTATTCGACTTTTAGAACTATTGTTCGGTCTCGTTAATTGTTCTTTGTCCTATTTTTTATACTTAAAACACTTCAGATACATAAGATTATAGTCACTTTATTTTAGTAAAAGGAATCAGATATGATCCTGAATAATATGTTGACATAACTTGGAATCATTTATAACATTATTCCCAACACAGATCAATAAAATACTTTGATTAGATTTTTATATTAAGCTTTATTCATATTAACTTCACATAGTCAAATAAGATGACATGGTTGTAATATAGTTTAGTGATAATATGAGCATGTTGAATAAGGAATGACGATTACTTACCGGATCATCATTAGTCATGAAAACATTTATCCTGACTGAGATATTATTGTTAACAATGATATCCAATCACGGAACTAAAAGTCTTTATATTCATCCGTACCGTCTCCTTAAATAGTTATATCTGAAACCATCCCAATAGCATAATAGACAATACAAGCTAGGAACAGGCTAAACTAATAATTAGAAATAGTAATCATCTATTCTGTCAAATTGATTATAAATCTGTCCTAATTCTTTATCCGTATCATGTCTATAAATACTCTCACTTTTTACATGTAGAATTTATTTGGATCATACAATAGTTATCTTAACTTAATAAAGAGATACCAAGTTCTAACAGTATTTCTTTATCTTTGATTGCTATATTATATTTACTTAAAACTCCCCTTTCCTAAACACCAGGAGAGTACTTGGCAGTTTTGCAAAATGTGCATATACCTTGTTTCTTTAAATCTGCAATTTCTTGCTGAAATTCAACAGATGTTTTGGAAACTTTTTGGTTCTTATGTTCACTTTGATGTACCATTTTTCTTTTTTTAGTATTGGCGTTATCATCCTGTTCAACGAGTTTTTTGGTATTGTCTTCCTTTTTCTTATCCTTAAGGATGTTCAACAAAGCAGATTCCAAGTTAGCCATTTCTTTAATTAGAATTGACTCCAGAACATTCCATTCCTTAGGCAGAGGAACAGGCAAGTTGCGTGTTGAATAAATACTTTCTCCAGTGATATTGGAGCTAGTAGAGACAAGCGAGGGAAGATTTTTTTGACAGTAGCTTGGACCATTTCCTGAAACTTGACAGTGTGAAGCCTCGAAATGAAATATCCAACTAGAAAGTGTTATCATGCATGTTAACCTTTGCAGCAAGAGAGAAAAGACGATATCGATCCATTGCTTGGGTCAAAGTTTCGTAACGTTCTTGCCTGAAGTTGATAAGATTTTTAAACCACATCTCTGGTGTAGTTTGTGAAGCAAAATCGAAGCGTTGTTTCAAGACTTCTTTTGCCTGATCCCAATTCAAAGCGGTTTTCTTATCGATACAACGTCTTTTGAAGAATCTTTCGAACCAGTCATGGTCGGTATCACTGTCAGACTTTTCAAAAGAAGCTTCCAGGTAGTGCAACCAATGATCTTCTACAGGTACATCATAATCCAAGAATTTTCTTTGGAAATCTCTAATAAACATATCCAAAGATGGTTCATTACTTGGTCTGACGTTTTCATCACCTTCGCGAAGAGTGAGCTGATACAGAGCACTAGCGGTAGGGTTGACGTTGAATTTTGGGATTTCACGGCTTGGGATAAGTCTATCGTTGGGTGATGAATTTCTAGATTCATTGCCCTTCAACTCATGATTACGCAATTCTAACTGGGAAGTAATAAGAGCATTAACATCATTTAAAGCTGATACAGCATAGCCCAATTGCTTTTCGTTTTCTTCAAGTAAAGGTAGCTTATTATTTAAAATAAAACTCGCTTTATTATTGTTTAATTTTTCAATTAAATCAAAGAACATAGTTTTTTGAGCCATCAACCTCTCCATATAATTGGAAGGGTCCGAAGAAGGAACAGCAGGAGAAGAGTCAGTAACTTCATCCATCTCAACATCAGTTTCAATGGATGCATCATCACAAGGATGGATGGATGAGTTTGACGCTCTACTTTCGAGAGTTTCAAGATCCATTCTATCCAAGGACTTAGCTACTTCATCAGCTGAATCCTTTTCAACGTTTTTGGCAGGGGATTGATTAATAGAAGAATTCATTCAAAAAATGAGATATTTGCAGATAATTAAGTGAGATAAAAGAAAGGAAATAGCACTTGAAAACTAGTGAATGAGTCTCTATGTAACCTCTTTATTAGATTTCAAGACGAGAGAGAGAACCCATTTAATCAAACTACGCCTTTATATAGGAAATGAAATTATTCAGGGACCGAAGTGAGTTCAAGGCCAATTTTAGTATTGAGCTTGAACAATATAAACATTGTATATGAGCTTTTAAGGAATATGTAATAAGTAATATTATGTATTCAGTACTTGTTATTTCTTATATAAGATCTGAGTAATCTCATACGAATAATAGTATTTGATGAGGTAAATACGACAAGTGCTTTGATACTGTTTTGAACATCAGATGGAAGCGTTTTGGGCATTTCTACTGATGGATGGACACTGGCAATGTATGATGCGTTTGGGTAAAGTAGGAAAGAAAAAAAAGACAAAAATTGCAAAAAAGTTTATTTTAAGGTCCCCAGTGTGACTAGGTACTCCACAGACTAATTTAAATCTGCCGGAAAGGTCTCAGTCCGGGTATATCATATCAAACCCATTTTTATTTTAAAAGTCAAAACACTGCACCAACCGACCTCCGCTTTTTTCAGGACGCGCTATAAGTGTATACTCAGTGTCTGACTTTGAAAATCTTGTCGATAAATCATAATAGTATTAACTTTGTTTGGTTCAAGTTTCATAATGTTTACTGTTAAACTGACAGACCTATGCTCTTATTTCCGAAAAATTAGGTTACGTTGGTGCAGTTTTTTGACCCACTGTATAATCGTCTTTTTCTAACAATTCCCTTAGAGCTGGAACTCCTTCCATTTTGAAATGCTGTACTTGAATGAAAGAGTTCAACTTTTGACAATCCAATATTGGTCTTCTCCTGGTCTGTTCCTGTAATGTAAAGAATTTGGAGAGGAATCGTCGATCCTGTGTTGGAGACCTCTCTATCATACCTCCACTTAGAAATTTCTGAACTGCTTCGTTGATGTGAAATTGCTCCTCTGCTGTTGGTTATTTCATCTGGTTTTTCCACGGAATTGGCGTCTTTGTAAATTGGATCTTGTAACCATGTTGAATCACCAATATGGGCCACGGATGATTTGTTATTGTCTTCCAATAACTCAGAAATTGTTGAAGTCGACCTCCTGGAAGAATTCCGTCTGATGGAATGGTGTAGTTCAATGTTGCTGTTGTTGGAGTAGTGGTGCTGATGGTGATGGTGGTGGTGGCAATAGTTGGACATGTGCTACCTGTAATGAGTTTGGTGTTACTGTTGACTGGAAGGTCTTGGTACTGAAAGATCTGGCGATGTTGCACTGTGATAATTGCGGGAAAAGTTGTTGGTGTGGAAGGTTGGGGTCCCACATCCCCGTCTTCCAAAGTAGTTTTTTGCTCCACCTCGTCCAAAGTATTCACGTCTTCCTCTACTGTTGTTCCAATTTGATTGAGTTGAATATTCTCCTCTACCTCTTCCATTTGAAGTGTTGGTGGTTGCTGCTCTAAGTACTTGTTGCTGGTAGTTGGCTTCGTTGTACAGTGCCCCACAAAACCCTTCAAGTGTTTTGTTTTTTTTCGTTTTTTGCTTGTCACTAAGTATTGCGTATCACAATTGGTAGCATGCTATACCTCATTTGAAAGCTACGTTGACAGAGTACTTGGATAATGTTTAAACGCCGAGATCCATGTAATGACCGCGGAGTAATGGCATTTTAAAAACAGACACACACTTGAAGGGTTTTGTTTTTATTTTTAATAACAATTAATATTTAGTATGTCCTCCTTTTGCGTTGTAAACTGTTTTAATGCGTTTAGGCATACTTTCTATGAGTTTTTGACATTCATTCTGAGTAATTGACTCCCAAACATTCTCTACTCTTGACCATAATTCGAGCATTCCGTCAGGCTGCTTTTCATATTGTAATAAACGTCGTTTTCAGATTGACCATAGGTTCTCAATAGAATTTAAGTCAGGAGAGTGAGGAGGCCATCTTAATACAGTAATATTATTGTTTTCCAGCCATTCAGAGACTTTTTTGGCAGTATGGATACTAGCATTGTTTTGCTGAGACATAATATCTTCTTTTTGAAGCTCATACCAATCAATTGTTTTCATTAATTCATCTTTCAAAATACCAATATAAAAGTCAGAATTAATGCTTCCCTTGATATTCGATAGGTATCCAACGCCATACCATGTTAAACAGCCCCACAGCATCAATGAACCTCCTCCATGCTTGATCATATGCTGAACCTGAAAGTCCTTTAACTTGTCACCATTTGTCCAAGTCCATTGTAAAACCATCTGAACCAATTCTATTCACTTTAGTTTCGTCGCTGAAAATAACCTTTTTCCAGTCATCGATGGTCCATGATAGATGTGCACGTGCAAATTCATATCTGTCCTTTATACGGCTTAGTCAAAGGTAGGACTTTAGGCTTATGAATTGCTGCATAACCCAGTCTTTTAAAAACGCCTTATAGTCTCAGCACTAATATTTTCTCCATCTTCTAACAGCTTTCTAGCAGCGCCTAAAGCATTTTTGTAATTGCCAGAGTTGAAATTTCGCAAGATTCGACGACCTAGTAATGTCGAGATTAGGAATGGCCTGCCTCCATTAGTTTTCAAATCTCCCAAATCATGGTTTTTTTCGAATTTTTGAAATAGTTCCAGTACTGACACCAGCCTTTGTTCATATTTCTCTCCAGAAACTCCTTCTTTAAGAAGTTGAACGATCCTGTTCTGCATGTCATTGCTAATTGGTCGCATGTACTTAATAGAGATTATGTTATAAAAAAAAGGCAAAAAAAGTATAGAAAGTTGTACATAAGTAAAAGCTTTTACACAAAAAATTAATAAGCCACACTTTTGTGACGTTTAGAATGGTTTTTACGGCATTAACTTGAGATTTTTTAAATTCCACAAAACCCTTCAAGTGTGTGTCTGTTTTTAAAATGCCATTACTCCGCGGTCATTACATGGATCTCGGCGTTTAAACATTATCCAAGTACTCTGTCAACGTAGCTTTCAAATGAGGTTAGCATGCTACCAATTGTGATACGCATACTTAGTGACAAGCAAAAAACGAAAAAAACAAAACACTTGAAGGGTTTTGTGGGGCACTGTACATAATGATATATTCTTCACTGAATGCTTCTCGCTTACTGCCTGGCTCTTTTGTTTCCAAGTGTTTAAGACTTTGGGGTGATTTAAGCGCTCTAATGGCGTAGTCTTTAGCATATCTGTTGTATCCACACAACTAGTAAAGTGAACATTCATGGATAAACGAGAGATCTCCGCAATAGCCAACTTTGCCCTGTTATCTCTATCGGCGTTCCCACGACTATATCGGAACCTGATTACAACAACGGCAGTTCAATCCAACCTTATTCGATAATTATCGCTAGATCAATAATTTATCTACTTCATTGTCCCTTGATTCGTCAAGAAGACAGCGGCTATTGATTATCCACTATCTTTCCTTTATCTTCCCATCCTTCCCACATCATTCTTTTAACCGATCAATTGAAATAGCGGTAAAGATCCAGACATCCAAAAAGTATAAATAGCCTCAATGTTTTTATATAATAAGCAACATATAATCTTTAGTTTCACAACTATTGTCTTTTTTTAGTTTTTGTCTCTTATTTTAATACTTGGCAAAACAGTTATTAGTTAAAAGAGGCTGCTTCTTTTTACGTCTAGCAAGAAAATCCATCATACAAGGACGTTTATTGCTGAACGGTAAGACATAGAATACCCAAGTCGTATGTGTTGTAAACATAGTTATTTTCTATATGATATCAGTTGTATTAAAATAAATAACGATACACAAAAAGATTAAACTATGATTGAACAATTCCACACTTTTCCAAATTTAGAACAATAAGATCAATATCTGTCATCCTAGAGAGTCTAATCAATTGTCAACCCCAAAAGTAATTAGATCAAAGTTAATTGACTGGTTATTATTTCTATTGTTCAATTTCAGATGCATATATTAGAACATCGACAAGCTTTAGCTTAATCATTGGTTCTTCAGCACGACATCGTGACCGAGTCTATATCTTTTATCTACGCTCACAAAGAATATAAATAGATGCCAACTTTTATCCATAAAGCGAGGCCTTTTCGCAATATAAAGAAATCTGCAATAAAGAAGGATTTTAATTTTATATTGCTGCTATTGTTTTTTTGTTTAATTTTTTTATTTAATCTTGCGATTAAAACAGTATGAGCATCCGATGTACATCCTTGGCTGTCTTTAGAGCTCCTTTGATCAGTAATACCTTGATATATTCCTTCGTAGCAGATGACACAAGTGTATGCCTACCACGTGTTGCGGGTACCACTGGCCCAAATACAGTAAGGGACAAAATCAGTCCGTTTTTTGGTTTTTTCGCAATGCCTCGCCGGGAATTAAACTTAGGGCTTCGCTTTGCTGACGAAACATTTGCACGCAAGCTAGACAAAATTATTGGTGTAACCTAATTGCTTCTACCACCATTTTCTCTGTAGTTATGGCGGAAAAAGTGATTTTCCGTGATTGTTGCTAACGCCCGATTTTGCATTAGACACCATATCTCCAGAAACAGTCACTGGACTGACTTGAGATTTAGTTTGGTACGTCTTATGACGTCAGTGAACGCTAACGTGTTCTCATATTTTAGCTTCTTTTATTTTTTACATTTTTTCTTTTTCCTCATTTACCTCATCTCAGATTAGCCAAACACGCCATGACAGCAAAGAATGCCGACAAACATGCCCAAATTGAAAACATGTTGAACCACTCCATTCCATGGGATGTAATTAAAAAAAAAGTAGGCTGTGGAAAGTCCATGATTCGAAGAATTTCAAGGAAAACCAAGTTGCAGTCAAAAAATAGCGCGGGTAGACATCGTTTACTCACACCTAGGGAGGAAACCAAAGCAGCTAGAGACATAAGACTTGGCTTATCTAAAAGCGCAGTCGATGCTTCCTTTGGCGTTAAAAAACCAGATCAAATGGTTAATCCAAAAACAATTGCTCGTACTTTGAAACGCAAAGGTCTAAAATCGACTAAGAAAAAGACGGTACTGAAGTGTTTTAAGTATTCAAAAATAAGATAAAAGAAGAATTAACGAGACCGAACAATAGTTCTAAAGTCGAATACTTTTATTAAAGAAAGATTTCAAGGCTATTTATATTAGTTGAGCAAGACCTGAGATTAGATGACAAAAATAGTTACGACCGATATGATTTGACATGTATAAGAAAAATTTTATAGACTGATGTTAATAATCAACTGTTGAGATGAAAGTGAAACTTGGCTGTTTATGGCAGTGATAATTATCAGGTTCTATTCTTATTCAAACTCATTTGGAAAGATTTAGTCCAGAATGATAAGACTGTATCTTATAGACATGTCAAAACATGACAGGTACTTCCACTTAATAATGACAAGCAAAAGGCACGATATGATTGGGCAAAGGCTCATAAAGACTGGTCCGAGACTGATTGGGAACGCGTTGTCTTTTCTGATGAGACAAAGATCCAAAAAAGAGGGTCTAATGGCCTAGAATATGCTTGGAAAGAGGATAATGCACCTTATCGAGACCATCACTACAAAAAGAAACATGCTTATGGAGGAGGCGGGATCATGCTTTGGAGTTGCATAACTATACATGGAGGGGGCTACATGTCCTGGCTACAAAGTAATGTAAATGGTGAGCTATACACGTCAGTACTTGAGGAGGAATACAAGGAGACATTGAAGTATTATGGCCTGCAAAGTAAGGACATGATCTTTCAACAAGATAATGCAAGCATCCATTGTGCTTCAGCTCCTTCAAAATGGTTCCAAAAGAACAAGATTAAGCTCCTGAGTTGGCCAGCATACTCCCCTGACCTTAACCCAATTGAAAATGCATGGGCCATGCTTAAAAAGAAGGAACAGATGACAAGACCACCTTCTTCTGTGGTTGAGACTGACCAAGCATTTTTTGACCGGGTTTCGAAGCTTTGGTATGACCTAGCAACTCCAGAGTACTGTAGAAACCTTATTCACTCTATGCCCCGTCGAGTTCGGGACGTAATCCAGCGTAAGGGCCGCGATACCAAGTACTAATCGAAATTCAAAAAAATAAAAATACATTATTTTCAATATATCTTCTTATAACATGGCGGAAAATAAAAATACCATTTCCGACAAATATTGTCAACTTTGTTGAAGGAAGAGACAAATTTTTCGTCAGCAAAGCGAAGCCCTAAGTTTAATTCCCGGCGAGGCATTGCGAAAAAACCAAAAAACGGACTGATTTTGTCCCTTACTGTATGCAGCCCCACATCATCAACTTGCCGCCTCCATGCTTGACTGTAAACTCTAGATGATGCGGTTGAAGAGGATCACTTGGTCTTTTCCAATAATACTTACAACCATCAGAGCCCCATACGTTGATCTTGGTTTCATCAGAAAAGACGACTTTTCGCCATTCTTCCACTGTCCAATCCTGGTGCTTCTTGGCCCATTCTAATCGATGCTGCATATGAGCTTTTGTCAGAAACGGCTTCTTTTTTTTATTGAAGAATGGAACTCCATTGATTTCAGGACGTTAATTGCTGACTGGTATGAGATATCATAGCCAAGTTGAACCAGCTCCCGGTGTACCTCTTTGGCAGTCTTTAGAACCCCTTCAATGACTTTTCTTTTGATTAGCCGTTTCGTCACTTTGGAGACTAATGTAGGTCTACCAGCTGAGCCCATTGTCCTATTTGAAAACAACCGCCTAGAGTATCTACTAACAGCTGATTCATGTACTCCAACCTCCTTAGCAATATCGTACGTTGATGTGGATCCAGTTAATGCTTGCTTGAGATCGTTTACTTTTTCTTCTGGCAGTCGTTTAGGCATGCGATTGGTAATAAGGTAAAAAAGAGAAATAATTTAGATAAGAAAATTTAAAGTTTAGAATAAAGGAATTGTAAGCGCTTTTATATACTGGCATCATTCTAATCATGTCAAGAATGTGAAAAATTATGATAGAAACCGGTTGGGTCGTATTAAAATTTGTTATTCCAAACATATGTAAACAAGTAAAAAATGCCGGATGTTTATAAAATTCCCTTTAACAATATCAAATTCCACCAATAACTATTGCCCATATCAGATAATCGACGAATAAATGCCCCTTCTAGTGAGGTACAAACAATCAATATTTGAGATAGTTTCATGCAGTATCCATAGACAACCAGCTGTAAAACCGGTATTTTGCAATTCCTTGCAGCAATTTTTTGACCTACTGTAGGTACCGTCGCTGGGTGAGAGACTGTATCAAAGGAAAGCCGAGATATCGCAATGGACTGGGTGAGGTATGATCGTGCCATTTGGTAATACCTTGGGTTGAGAAAAAGTCAATCCACTCAGGGTATGGACGACCATCTAACGAAAATGCTTCAGTTTTGTGGATATTAACCTTGGCATTAGAGACTAAGCTGTATCGATTCAGATGGTGTTGTAATCGGTGGTAATCTTCAAAAGAATGGAGAAGCACGCACACATCATCAGCATAAGCAAGAACCTTCAATGTGGAAGGAACACAGTCCGGAGGGAGATCATCAGAAGCAGTTGGTACAAATCCTGTAAAGGAAGAATCCTTTATAACATGTCGAAGAAGTGGTTCTAAAGCAATATTGAATAGCAACGGGGAGAGAGGATCGCCTTGTCTGAGACCACGTTGTTGTTGAACCAAATCGGTAAAATATCCATTAACATTAACGCGGACCTCGTTACCAAAGAATAGGTTTCCAATAGATTGAACAAAAGATTCAGGGAATCCAAAGGAGAGCATGGTTTGACGTAAATACGTGGGGTGAACTCGGTCATAAGCTTTTTCTTGGTCCAAGAGCAAGCCAATTTCTCGTCGCCGTTCAACATGAGCTTGTTCCATGAGGATATTGATAACCATACCGTTTTCAGCAATAAATCGATTAGCTAGGAATCCCGTTTGATATCGATAGATAACATCGTCCACGACCAATCGCATTCGTTTATTGATTGTTCGAGTGTAGATCTTAGCATCACAATTGATCAAGGAAATTGGCCTCCAATTCCGAAGCGATGATAGATCACCCTTCTTGGGTAAGAGACGAACTCGGATATCTTGCCAGGAAGAAGGGAACGTACTGGTCAAAAGAGCAGCATTGTAAAGTTTGACAACAAGTTTTTGCAAAGGTTTAAAGTAATGAGATGGATGAATGCATAACCCAAACCATCTGCACCAGGGCTACTTTGTTTAGCAAGAACGTTTTTAGACTGGTAAAGAATATCGTCAATTGTGATGGGCGATATGAGAGATTGTTGATCTTCGTGTGATAGTTGTGGTAGCGAATCAATATCGGACAAATATCGATCAACATCAGACTCATGAATTGGATCGACAGAGTAAAGATCTTGATAAAACGTTTTGCTCACCTCCAGAAGTTGTGCTTGTGACGAAACACGTTCCCCCGTGACAGGCTCCTGAAGATGGACAATGGTCTGTTCAGTCGTACGAGTATGGTGAAAACGCTTGAAGTATCCAGCCGATTTCTCTCCGTGTTCACGCCATCGTATCCCTGCTTTTAATGCTGAGATGTCGACTAGTTCTTGTTGGAGTGATTCAATTTGTCGATCAATGACAGGAAGACGTTGTAATCGTAAAGCCAAAGGTGGTTGACTTCGAAGAAAAGCATTCCTTGTACGCTGTAGTGATCTGAGAGAGTTTGAGTGCCAATTCGAATAATCCACCGCAAAAGAGCGAGTAAACTTGCGTATCTCCAACTTGAGGTGATCCCATTGATCCTGAAGGGACAATGATTGTGGTAGATGTTGTGCAATGTGCTGTAGACGTTGCTTTAACTGAGATCGATATTCTTTGTTTTTCACCAGCAGAGGATTAGCCCACCATAGGCCAAAACCTGTGGGTGTAGAGCCTAAGTTGATGGAAAGAGAGAGCAGTTGATGGTCTGTCCATGAGGAATGCAGTCGATGAATATCAGTGGATTGGATAGCTGTGCGCAGATGGTTACTGATAAAGATGTAGTCAATAGTTGACGTAATCTCATCGTTTCGACGAAAGGTAGGAATGCTGCTGTTGTCCCCACAATGCATCACGTTGTAAAATGACTCGTCAAGGTACGAAACCCATCGAAGGGATGTGTGTGAAGACAGATTGGCGCGATGATACGAATAATTGAAATCACCAAGAATGATCAGTTGTTGATGATCGATAGCATAGTCAGGAGAGGTTAGTGTATCAAGGACAGAGTCAAAGAAAACTCGTCTTGCCTTACCTGAGGACGCCGGAGCGTAAAAATTCTGCGGGTGAAATACAGTGGCCGTCAAAATTGGTCGCATGTTTTCATATTTTGCCTATACACGTTGTGGTCTACTTCATTTCTTAGTTTATAGCAATTTAGTATACACCATTCGAAAGAGCAGACTCTGGGTAACTCAATGGTAGTACAAGTATTGCAGTACAGCCAGTGTATCGGTAATAACTAGCCCTCAACGTCCGACGGTACATGCGACCAGTTTTGACGGCGTTTAGAAGTAAACGTTTTGACACACTTTATCTGAAAAAAACCAATACTTAGTCCAACGACCTTTTGCTTTAATAACTGCAGCACACCTTTTAGGCATACTTTCGATGTATTTCTGGCATTCCTCTTTAAAAATGGCATACCAGGTCTGACCTATACGCTCCCATAGCTCATGCATACTACTTGGTGGTGCCTCATTGATGTATCCATCATTCATAACTCGATATGAAAACAGTATTAATAAGCTACATGTAAAATATATCCAATAGATAGGCTACAAATTAATTCGGATAATCTTCATTAAGGATAAGATGCTGCGTAATTGCACGGTTAAATTATATTAAATCCTGGGACTAAATCACAGTCAATCGCAGTCAATCATATACGAGTATTCTATGGATAAATGCTTACGATGACAAAGATAACAATGGAGGAACACGTAACCATTATCTATTTGTCATCAGTTATATCATACTCATTAATTATTAATTCATGACATGAAATATTATCCGTGTATGAAAAGTATAAATAGAGTATCATTTTCTTATTAAATAAAACAATCTCTTTATCGAGTCTCGTCCTCTCTTGTTCCTTTCTATCCTTGGATAAATCACTCATAGCTATGAAATAGCTCTCTCTTTAAATGTGCCCACATATGCTCTATGGGATTTAGGTCTGGGGACTGAGGAGGCCATTCCAATGCTTCGAAAGGCTGCTTGTCATGTTTTGACATGTCAATAAGATACAGTCTTATCATTCTGGACTAAATATTTACAAATGAGTTTGAATAAGAATAGAACCTGATAATTATCACTGCCCTAAACAGCCAAGTTTCACTTTCATATCAACAGTTGATTATTAACATCAGTCTATAAAATTTTTCTTATACATGTCAAATCATATCGGTCGTAACTATTTTTGTCATCTAATCTCAGGTCTTGCTCAATAATATAAATAGCCTTGAAATCTTTCTTTAATAAAAGTATTCGACTTTTAGAACTATTGTTCGGTCTCGTTAATTGTTCTTTGTCCTATTTTTTATACTTAAAACACTTCAGATACATAAGATTATAGTCACTTTATTTTAGTAAAAGGAATCAGATATGATCCTGAATAATATGTTGACATAACTTGGAATCATTTATAACATTATTCCCAACACAGATCAATAAAATACTTTGATTAGATTTTTATATTAAGCTTTATTCATATTAACTTCACATAGTCAAATAAGATGACATGGTTGTAATATAGTTTAGTGATAATATGAGCATGTTGAATAAGGAATGACGATTACTTACCGGATCATCATTAGTCATGAAAACATTTATCCTGACTGAGATATTATTGTTAACAATGATATCCAATCACGGAACTAAAAGTCTTTATATTCATCCGTACCGTCTCCTTAAATAGTTATATCTGAAACCATCCCAATAGCATAATAGACAATACAAGCTAGGAACAGGCTAAACTAATAATTAGAAATAGTAATCATCTATTCTGTCAAATTGATTATAAATCTGTCCTAATTCTTTATCCGTATCATGTCTATAAATACTCTCACTTTTTACATGTAGAATTTATTTGGATCATACAATAGTTATCTTAACTTAATAAAGAGATACCAAGTTCTAACAGTATTTCTTTATCTTTGATTGCTATATTATATTTACTTAAAACTCCCCTTTCCTAAACACCAGGAGAGTACTTGGCAGTTTTGCAAAATGTGCATATACCTTGTTTCTTTAAATCTGCAATTTCTTGCTGAAATTCAACAGATGTTTTGGAAACTTTTTGGTTCTTATGTTCACTTTGATGTACCATTTTTCTTTTTTTAGTATTGGCGTTATCATCCTGTTCAACGAGTTTTTTGGTATTGTCTTCCTTTTTCTTATCCTTAAGGATGTTCAACAAAGCAGATTCCAAGTTAGCCATTTCTTTAATTAGAATTGACTCCAGAACATTCCATTCCTTAGGCAGAGGAACAGGCAAGTTGCGTGTTGAATAAATACTTTCTCCAGTGATATTGGAGCTAGTAGAGACAAGCGAGGGAAGATTTTTTTTGACAGTAGCTTGGACCATTTCCTGAAACTTGACAGTGTGAAGCCTCGAAATGAAATATCCAACTAAGAAAGTGTTATCATGCATGTTAACCTTTGCAGCAAGAGAGAAAAGACGATATCGATCCATTGCTTGGGTCAAAGTTTCGTAACGTTCTTGCCTGAAGTTGATAAGATTTTAAACCACATCTCTGGTGTAGTTTGTGAAGCAAAATCGAAGCGTTGTTTCAAGACTTCTTTTGCCTGATCCCAATTCAAAGCGGTTTTCTTATCGATACAACGTCTTTTGAAGAATCTTTCGAACCAGTCATGGTCGGTATCACTGTCAGACTTTTCAAAAGAAGCTTCCAGGTAGTGCAACCAATGATCTTCTACAGGTACATCATAATCCAAGAATTTTCTTTGGAAATCTCTAATAAACATATCCAAAGATGGTTCATTACTTGGTCTGACGTTTTCATCACCTTCGCGAAGAGTGAGCTGATACAGAGCACTAGCGGTAGGGTTGACGTTGAATTTTGGGATTTCACGGCTTGGGATAAGTCTATCGTTGGGTGATGAATTTCTAGATTCATTGCCCTTCAACTCATGATTACGCAATTCTAACTGGGAAGTAATAAGAGCATTAACATCATTTAAAGCTGATACAGCATAGCCCAATTGCTTTTCGTTTTCTTCAAGTAAAGGTAGCTTATTATTTAAAATAAAACTCGCTTTATTATTGTTTAATTTTTCAATTAAATCAAAGAACATAGTTTTTTGAGCCATCAACCTCTCCATATAATTGGAAGGGTCCGAAGAAGGAACAGCAGGAGAAGAGTCAGTAACTTCATCCATCTCAACATCAGTTTCAATGGATGCATCATCACAAGGATGGATGGATGAGTTTGACGCTCTACTTTCGAGAGTTTCAAGATCCATTCTATCCAAGGACTTAGCTACTTCATCAGCTGAATCCTTTTCAACGTTTTTGGCAGGGATTGATTAATAGAAGAATTCATTCAAAAAATGAGATATTTGCAGATAATTAAGTGAGATAAAAGAAAGGAAATAGCACTTGAAAACTAGTGAATGAGTCTCTATGTAACCTCTTTATTAGATTTCAAGACGAGAGAGAGAACCCATTTAATCAAACTACGCCTTTATATAGGAAATGAAATTATTCAGGGACCGAAGTGAGTTCAAGGCCAATTTTAGTATTGAGCTTGAACAATATAACATTGTATATGAGCTTTTAAGGAATATGTAATAAGTAATTATGTATTCAGTACTTGTTATTTCTTATATAAGATCTGAGTAATCTCATACGAATAATAGTATTTGATGAGGTAAATACGACAAGTGCTTTGATACTGTTTTGAACATCAGATGGAAGCGTTTTGGGCATTTCTACTGATGGATGGACACTGGCAATGTATGATGCGTTTGGGTAAAGTAGGAAAGAAAAAAAAAGACAAAAATTGCAAAAAAGTTTATTTTAAGGTCCCCAGTGTGACTAGGTACTCCACAGACTAATTTAAATCTGCCGGAAAGGTCTCAGTCCGGGTATATCATATCAAACCCATTTTTATTTTAAAAGTCAAAACACTGCACCAACCGACCTCCGCTTTTTTCAGGACGCGCTATAAGTGTATACTCAGTGTCTGACTTTGAAAATCTTGTCGATAAATCATAATAGTATTAACTTTGTTTGGTTCAAGTTTCATAATGTTTACTGTTAAACTGACAGACCTATGCTCTTATTTCCGAAAAATTAGGTTACGTTGGTGCAGTTTTTTGACCCACTGTATAATCGTCTTTTTCTAACAATTCCCTTAGAGCTGGAACTCCTTCCATTTTGAAATGCTGTACTTGAATGAAAGAGTTCAACTTTTGACAATCCAATATTGGTCTTCTCCTGGTCTGTTCCTGTAATGTAAAGAATTTGGAGAGGAATCGTCGATCCTGTGTTGGAGACCTCTCTATCATACCTCCACTTAGAAATTTCTGAACTGCTTCGTTGATGTGAAATTGCTCCTCTGCTGTTGGTTATTTCATCTGGTTTTTCCACGGAATTGGCGTCTTTGTAAATTGGATCTTGTAACCATGTTGAATCACCAATATGGGCCACGGATGATTTGTTATTGTCTTCCAATAACTCAGAAATTGTTGAAGTCGACCTCCTGGAAGAATTCCGTCTGATGGAATGGTGTAGTTCAATGTTGCTGTTGTTGGAGTAGTGGTGCTGATGGTGATGGTGGTGGTGGCAATAGTTGGACATGTGCTACCTGTAATGAGTTTGGTGTTACTGTTGACTGGAAGGTCTTGGTACTGAAAGATCTGGCGATGTTGCACTGTGATAATTGCGGGAAAAGTTGTTGGTGTGGAAGGTTGGGGTCCCACATCCCCGTCTTCCAAAGTAGTTTTTTGCTCCACCTCGTCCAAAGTATTCACGTCTTCCTCTACTGTTGTTCCAATTTGATTGAGTTGAATATTCTCCTCTACCTCTTCCATTTGAAGTGTTGGTGGTTGCTGCTCTAAGTACTTGTTGCTGGTAGTTGGCTTCGTTGTACAGTGCCCCACAAAACCCTTCAAGTGTTTTGTTTTTTTCGTTTTTTGCTTGTCACTAAGTATTGCGTATCACAATTGGTAGCATGCTATACCTCATTTGAAAGCTACGTTGACAGAGTACTTGGATAATGTTTAAACGCCGAGATCCATGTAATGACCGCGGAGTAATGGCATTTTAAAAACAGACACACACTTGAAGGGTTTTGTGGAATTTTTATTTAATAACAATTAATATTTAGTATGTCCTCCTTTTGCGTTGTAAACTGTTTTAATGCGTTTAGGCATACTTTCTATGAGTTTTTGACATTCATTCTGAGTAATTGACTCCCAAACATTCTCTACTCTTGACCATAATTCGAGCATTCCGTCAGGCTGCTTTTCATATTGTAATAAACGTCGTTTTCAGATTGACCATAGGTTCTCAATAGAATTTAAGTCAGGAGAGTGAGGAGGCCATCTTAATACAGTAATATTATTGTTTTCCAGCCATTCAGAGACTTTTTTGGCAGTATGGATACTAGCATTGTTTTGCTGAGACATAATATCTTCTTTTTGAAGCTCATACCAATCAATTGTTTTCATTAATTCATCTTTCAAAATACCAATAAAAGTCAGAATTAATGCTTCCCTTGATATTCGATAGGTATCCAACGCCATACCATGTTAAACAGCCCCACAGCATCAATGAACCTCCTCCATGCTTGATCATATGCTGAACCTGAAAGTCCTTTAACTTGTCACCATTTGTCCAAGTCCATTGTAAACCATCTGAACCAATTCTATTCACTTTAGTTTCGTCGCTGAAAATAACCTTTTTCCAGTCATCGATGGTCCATGATAGATGTGCACGTGCAAATTCATATCTGTCCTTTATACGGTGCTTAGTCAAAGGTAGGACTTTAGGCTTATGAATTGCTGCATAACCCGAGTCTTTTAAAAAACGCCTTATAGTCTCAGCACTAATATTTTCTCCATCTTCTAACAGCTTTCTAGCAGCGCCTAAAGCATTTTTGTAATTGCCAGAGTTGAAATTTCGCAAGATTCGACGACCTAGTAATGTCGAGATTAGGAATGGCCTGCCTCCATTAGTTTTCAAATCTCCCAAATCATGGTTTTTTCGAATTTTTGAAATAGTTCCAGTACTGACACCAGCCTTTGTTCATATTTCTTCTCCAGAAACTCCTTCTTTAAGAAGTTGAACGATCCTGTTCTGCATGTCATTGCTAATTGGTCGCATGTCACTTAATGAGATTATGTTATAAAAAAAAGGCAAAAAAGTATAGAAAGAAGTTGTACATAAGTAAAAGCTTTTACACAAAAAATTAATAAGCCACACTTTTGTGACGTTTAGAATGGTTTTTACGGCATTAACTTGAGATTTTTTAAATTCCACAAAACCCTTCAAGTGTGTGTCTGTTTTTAAAATGCCATTACTCCGCGGTCATTACATGGATCTCGGCGTTTAAACATTATCCAAGTACTCTGTCAACGTAGCTTTCAAATGAGGTATAGCATGCTACCAATTGTGATACGCAATACTTAGTGACAAGCAAAAAACGAAAAAAAACAAAACACTTGAAGGGTTTTGTGGGGCACTGTACATAATGATATTCTTCACTGAATGCTTCTCGCTTACTGCCTGGCTCTTTTGTTTCCAAGTGTTTAAGACTTTGGGGTGATTTAAGCGCTCTAATGGCGTAGTCTTTAGCATATCTGTTGTATCCACACAACTAGTAAAGTGAACATTCATGGATAAACGAGAGATCTCCGCAATAGCCAACTTTGCCCTGTTATCTCTATCGGCGTTCCCACGACTATATCGGAACCTGATTACAACAACGGCAGTTCAATCCAACCTTATTCGATAATTATCGCTAGATCAATAATTTATCTACTTCATTGTCCCTTGATTCGTCAAGAAGACAGCGGCTATTGATTATCCACTATCTTTCCTTTATCTTCCCATCCTTCCCACATCATTCTTTTAACCGATCAATTGAAATAGCGGTAAAGATCCAGACATCCAAAAAGTATAAATAGCCTCAAATGTTTTTATTAATAAAGCAACATATAATCTTTAGTTTCACAACTATTGTCTTTTTTAGTTTTTGTCTCTTATTTTAATACTTGGCAAAACAGTTATTAGTTAAAAGAGGCTGCTTCTTTTTACGTCTAGCAAGAAAATCCATCAATACAAGGACGTTTATGCTGAACGGTAAGACATAGAATACCCAAGTCGTATGTGTTGTAAACATAGTTATTTCTATATGATATCAGTTGTATTAAAATAAATAACGATACACAAAAAGATTAAACTATGATTGAACAATTCCACACTTTTCCAAATTTAGAACAATAAGATCAATATCTGTCATCCTAGAGAGTCTAATCAATTGTCAACCCCAAAAGTAATTAGATCAAAGTTAATTGACTGGTTATTATTTCTATTGTTCAATTTCAGATGCATATATTAGAACATCGACAAGCTTTAGCTTAATCATTGGTTCTTCAGCACGACATCGTGACCGAGTCTATATCTTTTATATCTACGCTCACAAAGAATATAAATAGATGCCAACTTTTTATCCATAAAGCGAGGCCTTTTCGCAATATAAAGAAATCTGCAATAAAGAAGGATTTTAATTTTATATTGCTGCTATTGTTTTTTTTTTTTTTTTTTTATTTAATCTTGCGATTAAAACAGTATGAGCATCCGATGTACATCCTTGGCTGTCTTTAGAGCTCCTTTGATCAGTAATACCTTGATATATTCCTTCGTAGCAGATGACACAAGTGTATGCCTACCACGTGTTGCGGGTACCACTGGCCCAAATACAGTAAGGGACAAAATCAGTCCGTTTTTTGGTTTTTTCGCAATGCCTCGCCGGGAATTAAACTTAGGGCTTCGCTTTGCTGACGAAACATTTGCACGCAAGCTAGACAAAATTATTGGTGTAACCTAATTGCTTCTACCACCATTTTCTCTGTAGTTATGGCGGAAAAAGTGATTTTCCGTGATTGTTGCTAACGCCCGATTTTGCATTAGACACCATATCTCCAGAAACAGTCACTGGACTGACTTGAGATTTAGTTTGGTACGTCTTATGACGTCAGTGAACGCTAACGTGTTCTCATATTTTAGCTTCTTTTATTTTTACATTTTTTCTTTTTCCTCATTTACCTCATCTCAGATTAGCCAAACACGCCATGACAGCAAAGAATGCCGACAAACATGCCCAAATTGAAAACATGTTGAACCACTCCATTCCATGGGATGTAATTAAAAAAAAGTAGGCTGTGGAAAGTCCATGATTCGAAGAATTTCAAGGAAAACCAAGTTGCAGTCAAAAAATAGCGCGGGTAGACATCGTTTACTCACACCTAGGGAGGAAACCAAAGCAGCTAGAGACATAAGACTTGGCTTATCTAAAAGCGCAGTCGATGCTTCCTTTGGCGTTAAAAAACCAGATCAAATGGTTAATCCAAAAACAATTGCTCGTACTTTGAAACGCAAAGGTCTAAAATCGACTAAGAAAAAGACGGTACTGAAGTGTTTTAAGTATTCAAAAATAAGATAAAGAAGAATTAACGAGACCGAACAATAGTTCTAAAGTCGAATACTTTTATTAAAGAAAGATTTCAAGGCTATTTATATTAGTTGAGCAAGACCTGAGATTAGATGACAAAAATAGTTACGACCGATATGATTTGACATGTATAAGAAAAATTTTATAGACTGATGTTAATAATCAACTGTTGAGATGAAAGTGAAACTTGGCTGTTTATGGCAGTGATAATTATCAGGTTCTATTCTTATTCAAACTCATTTGGAAAGATTTAGTCCAGAATGATAAGACTGTATCTTATAGACATGTCAAAACATGACAGGTACTTCCACTTAATAATGACAAGCAAAAGGCACGATATGATTGGGCAAAGGCTCATAAAGACTGGTCCGAGACTGATTGGGAACGCGTTGTCTTTTCTGATGAGACAAAGATCCAAAAAAGAGGGTCTAATGGCCTAGAATATGCTTGGAAAGATAATGCACCTTATCGAGACCATCACTACAAAAAGAAACATGCTTATGGAGGAGGCGGGATCATGCTTTGGAGTTGCATAACTATACATGGAGGGGGCTACATGTCCTGGCTACAAAGTAATGTAAATGGTGAGCTATACACGTCAGTACTTGAGGAGGAATACAAGGAGACATTGAAGTATTATGGCCTGCAAAGTAAGGACATGATCTTTCAACAAGATAATGCAAGCATCCATTGTGCTTCAGCTCCTTCAAAATGGTTCCAAAAGAACAAGATTAAGCTCCTGAGTTGGCCAGCATACTCCCCTGACCTTAACCCAATTGAAAATGCATGGGCCATGCTTAAAAAGAAGGAACAGATGACAAGACCACCTTCTTCTGTGGTTGAGACTGACCAAGCATTTTTTGACCGGGTTTCGAAGCTTTGGTATGACCTAGCAACTCCAGAGTACTGTAGAAACCTTATTCACTCTATGCCCCGTCGAGTTCGGGACGTAATCCAGCGTAAGGGCCGCGATACCAAGTACTAATCGAAATTCAAAAAATAAAAATACATTATTTTCAATATATCTTCTTATAACATGGCGGAAAATAAAAATACCATTTCCGACAAATATTGTCAACTTTGTTGAAGGAAGAGACAAATTTTTCGTCAGCAAAGCGAAGCCCTAAGTTTAATTCCCGGCGAGGCATTGCGAAAAAACCAAAAAACGGACTGATTTTGTCCCTTACTGTATGCAGCCCCACATCATCAACTTGCCGCCTCCATGCTTGACTGTAAACTCTAGATGATGCGGTTGAAGAGGATCACTTGGTCTTTTCCAATAATACTTACAACCATCAGAGCCCCATACGTTGATCTTGGTTTCATCAGAAAAGACGACTTTTCGCCATTCTTCCACTGTCCAATCCTGGTGCTTCTTGGCCCATTCTAATCGATGCTGCATATGAGCTTTTGTCAGAAACGGCTTCTTTTTTTTATTGAAGAATGGAACTCCATTGATTTCAGGACGTTAATTGCTGACTGGTATGAGATATCATAGCCAAGTTGAACCAGCTCCCGGTGTACCTCTTTGGCAGTCTTTAGAACCCCTTCAATGACTTTTCTTTTGATTAGCCGTTTCGTCACTTTGGAGACTAATGTAGGTCTACCAGCTGAGCCCATTGTCCTATTTGAAAACAACCGCCTAGAGTATCTACTAACAGCTGATTCATGTACTCCAACCTCCTTAGCAATATCGTACGTTGATGTGGATCCAGTTAATGCTTGCTTGAGATCGTTTACTTTTTCTTCTGGCAGTCGTTTAGGCATGCGATTGGTAATAAGGTAAAAAAGAGAAATAATTTAGATAAGAAAATTTAAAGTTTAGAATAAAGGAATTGTAAGCGCTTTTATATACTGGCATCATTCTAATCATGTCAAGAATGTGAAAAATTATGATAGAAACCGGTTGGGTCGTATTAAAATTTGTTATTCCAAACATATGTAAACAAGTAAAAAATGCCGGATGTTTATAAAATTCCCTTTAACAATATCAAATTCCACCAATAACTATTGCCCATATCAGATAATCGACGAATAAATGCCCCTTCTAGTGAGGTACAAACAATCAATATTTGAGATAGTTTCATGCAGTATCCATAGACAACCAGCTGTAAAACCGGTATTTTGCAATTCCTTGCAGCAATTTTTTGACCTACTGTAGGTACCGTCGCTGGGTGAGAGACTGTATCAAAGGAAAGCCGAGATATCGCAATGGACTGGGTGAGGTATGATCGTGCCATTTGGTAATACCTTGGGTTGAGAAAAAGTCAATCCACTCAGGGTATGGACGACCATCTAACGAAAATGCTTCAGTTTTGTGGATATTAACCTTGGCATTAGAGACTAAGCTGTATCGATTCAGATGGTGTTGTAATCGGTGGTAATCTTCAAAAGAATGGAGAAGCACGCACACATCATCAGCATAAGCAAGAACCTTCAATGTGGAAGGAACACAGTCCGGAGGGAGATCATCAGAAGCAGTTGGTACAAATCCTGTAAAGGAAGAATCCTTTATAACATGTCGAAGAAGTGGTTCTAAAGCAATATTGAATAGCAACGGGGAGAGAGGATCGCCTTGTCTGAGACCACGTTGTTGTTGAACCAAATCGGTAAAATATCCATTAACATTAACGCGGACCTCGTTACCAAAGAATAGGTTTCCAATAGATTGAACAAAAGATTCAGGGAATCCAAAGGAGAGCATGGTTTGACGTAAATACGTGGGGTGAACTCGGTCATAAGCTTTTTCTTGGTCCAAGAGCAAGCCAATTTCTCGTCGCCGTTCAACATGAGCTTGTTCCATGAGGATATTGATAACCATACCGTTTTCAGCAATAAATCGATTAGCTAGGAATCCCGTTTGATATCGATAGATAACATCGTCCACGACCAATCGCATTCGTTTATTGATTGTTCGAGTGTAGATCTTAGCATCACAATTGATCAAGGAAATTGGCCTCCAATTCCGAAGCGATGATAGATCACCCTTCTTGGGTAAGAGACGAACTCGGATATCTTGCCAGGAAGAAGGGAACGTACTGGTCAAAAGAGCAGCATTGTAAAGTTTGACAACAAGTTTTTGCAAAGGTTTAAAGTAATAAATGAGATGGATGAATGCATAACCCAAACCATCTGCACCAGGGCTACTTTGTTTAGCAAGAACGTTTTTAGACTGGTAAAGAATATCGTCAATTGTGATGGGCGATATGAGAGATTGTTGATCTTCGTGTGATAGTTGTGGTAGCGAATCAATATCGGACAAATATCGATCAACATCAGACTCATGAATTGGATCGACAGAGTAAAGATCTTGATAAAACGTTTTGCTCACCTCCAGAAGTTGTGCTTGTGACGAAACACGTTCCCCCGTGACAGGCTCCTGAAGATGGACAATGGTCTGTTCAGTCGTACGAGTATGGTGAAAACGCTTGAAGTATCCAGCCGATTTCTCTCCGTGTTCACGCCATCGTATCCCTGCTTTTAATGCTGAGATGTCGACTAGTTCTTGTTGGAGTGATTCAATTTGTCGATCAATGACAGGAAGACGTTGTAATCGTAAAGCCAAAGGTGGTTGACTTCGAAGAAAAGCATTCCTTGTACGCTGTAGTGATCTGAGAGAGTTTGAGTGCCAATTCGAATAATCCACCGCAAAAGAGCGAGTAAACTTGCGTATCTCCAACTTGAGGTGATCCCATTGATCCTGAAGGGACAATGATTGTGGTAGATGTTGTGCAATGTGCTGTAGACGTTGCTTTAACTGAGATCGATATTCTTTGTTTTTCACCAGCAGAGGATTAGCCCACCATAGGCCAAAACCTGTGGGTGTAGAGCCTAAGTTGATGGAAAGAGAGAGCAGTTGATGGTCTGTCCATGAGGAATGCAGTCGATGAATATCAGTGGATTGGATAGCTGTGCGCAGATGGTTACTGATAAAGATGTAGTCAATAGTTGACGTAATCTCATCGTTTCGACGAAAGGTAGGAATGCTGCTGTTGTCCCCACAATGCATCACGTTGTAAAATGACTCGTCAAGGTACGAAACCCATCGAAGGGATGTGTGTGAAGACAGATTGGCGCGATGATACGAATAATTGAAATCACCAAGAATGATCAGTTGTTGATGATCGATAGCATAGTCAGGAGAGGTTAGTGTATCAAGGACAGAGTCAAAGAAAACTCGTCTTGCCTTACCTGAGGACGCCGGAGCGTAAAAATTCTGCGGGTGAAATACAGTGGCCGTCAAAATTGGTCGCATGTTTTCATATTTTGCCTATACACGTTGTGGTCTACTTCATTTCTTAGTTTATAGCAATTTAGTATACACCATTCGAAAGAGCAGACTCTGGGTAACTCAATGGTAGTACAAGTATTGCAGTACAGCCAGTGTATCGGTAATAACTAGCCCTCAACGTCCGACGGTACATGCGACCAGTTTTGACGGCGTTTAGAAGTAAACGTTTTGACACACTTTATCTGAAAAAAACCAATACTTAGTCCAACGACCTTTTGCTTTAATAACTGCAGCACACCTTTTAGGCATACTTTCGATGTATTTCTGGCATTCCTCTTTAAAAATGGCATACCAGGTCTGACCTATACGCTCCCATAGCTCATGCATACTACTTGGTGGTGCCTCATTGATGTATCCATCATTCATAACTCGATATGAAAACAGTATTAATAAGCTACATGTAAAATATATCCAATAGATAGGCTACAAATTAATTCGGATAATCTTCATTAAGGATAAGATGCTGCGTAATTGCACGGTTAAATTATATTAAATCCTGGGACTAAATCACAGTCAATCGCAGTCAATCATATACGAGTATTCTATGGATAAATGCTTACGATGACAAAGATAACAATGGAGGAACACGTAACCATTATCTATTTGTCATCAGTTATATCATACTCATTAATTATTAATTCATGACATGAAATATTATCCGTGTATGAAAAGTATAAATAGAGTATCATTTTCTTATTAAATAAAACAATCTCTTTATCGAGTCTCGTCCTCTCTTGTTCCTTTCTATCCTTGGATAAATCACTCATAGCTATGAAATAGCTCTCTCTTTAAATGTGCCCACATATGCTCTATGGGATTTAGGTCTGGGGACTGAGGAGGCCATTCCAATGCTTCGAAAGGCTGCTTGTCATGTTTTGACATGTCAATAAGATACAGTCTTATCATTCTGGACTAAATATTTACAAATGAGTTTGAATAAGAATAGAACCTGATAATTATCACTGCCCTAAACAGCCAAGTTTCACTTTCATATCAACAGTTGATTATTAACATCAGTCTATAAAATTTTTCTTATACATGTCAAATCATATCGGTCGTAACTATTTTTGTCATCTAATCTCAGGTCTTGCTCAATTAATATAAATAGCCTTGAAATCTTTCTTTAATAAAAGTATTCGACTTTTAGAACTATTGTTCGGTCTCGTTAATTGTTCTTTGTCCTATTTTTTATACTTAAAACACTTCAGATACATAAGATTATAGTCACTTTATTTTAGTAAAAGGAATCAGATATGATCCTGAATAATATGTTGACATAACTTGGAATCATTTATAACATTATTCCCAACACAGATCAATAAAATACTTTGATTAGATTTTTATATTAAGCTTTATTCATATTAACTTCACATAGTCAAATAAGATGACATGGTTGTAATATAGTTTAGTGATAATATGAGCATGTTGAATAAGGAATGACGATTACTTACCGGATCATCATTAGTCATGAAAACATTTATCCTGACTGAGATATTATTGTTAACAATGATATCCAATCACGGAACTAAAAGTCTTTATATTCATCCGTACCGTCTCCTTAAATAGTTATATCTGAAACCATCCCAATAGCATAATAGACAATACAAGCTAGGAACAGGCTAAACTAATAATTAGAAATAGTAATCATCTATTCTGTCAAATTGATTATAAATCTGTCCTAATTCTTTATCCGTATCATGTCTATAAATACTCTCACTTTTTACATGTAGAATTTATTTGGATCATACAATAGTTATCTTAACTTAATAAAGAGATACCAAGTTCTAACAGTATTTCTTTATCTTTGATTGCTATATTATATTTACTTAAAACTCCCCTTTCCTAAACACCAGGAGAGTACTTGGCAGTTTTGCAAAATGTGCATATACCTTGTTTCTTTAAATCTGCAATTTCTTGCTGAAATTCAACAGATGTTTTGGAAACTTTTTGGTTCTTATGTTCACTTTGATGTACCATTTTTCTTTTTTTAGTATTGGCGTTATCATCCTGTTCAACGAGTTTTTTGGTATTGTCTTCCTTTTTCTTATCCTTAAGGATGTTCAACAAAGCAGATTCCAAGTTAGCCATTTCTTTAATTAGAATTGACTCCAGAACATTCCATTCCTTAGGCAGAGGAACAGGCAAGTTGCGTGTTGAATAAATACTTTCTCCAGTGATATTGGAGCTAGTAGAGACAAGCGAGGGAAGATTTTTTTTGACAGTAGCTTGGACCATTTCCTGAAACTTGACAGTGTGAAGCCTCGAAATGAAATATCCAACTAAGAAAGTGTTATCATGCATGTTAACCTTTGCAGCAAGAGAGAAAAGACGATATCGATCCATTGCTTGGGTCAAAGTTTCGTAACGTTCTTGCCTGAAGTTGATAAGATTTTTAAACCACATCTCTGGTGTAGTTTGTGAAGCAAAATCGAAGCGTTGTTTCAAGACTTCTTTTGCCTGATCCCAATTCAAAGCGGTTTTCTTATCGATACAACGTCTTTTGAAGAATCTTTCGAACCAGTCATGGTCGGTATCACTGTCAGACTTTTCAAAAGAAGCTTCCAGGTAGTGCAACCAATGATCTTCTACAGGTACATCATAATCCAAGAATTTTCTTTGGAAATCTCTAATAAACATATCCAAAGATGGTTCATTACTTGGTCTGACGTTTTCATCACCTTCGCGAAGAGTGAGCTGATACAGAGCACTAGCGGTAGGGTTGACGTTGAATTTTGGGATTTCACGGCTTGGGATAAGTCTATCGTTGGGTGATGAATTTCTAGATTCATTGCCCTTCAACTCATGATTACGCAATTCTAACTGGGAAGTAATAAGAGCATTAACATCATTTAAAGCTGATACAGCATAGCCCAATTGCTTTTCGTTTTCTTCAAGTAAAGGTAGCTTATTATTTAAAATAAAACTCGCTTTATTATTGTTTAATTTTTCAATTAAATCAAAGAACATAGTTTTTTGAGCCATCAACCTCTCCATATAATTGGAAGGGTCCGAAGAAGGAACAGCAGGAGAAGAGTCAGTAACTTCATCCATCTCAACATCAGTTTCAATGGATGCATCATCACAAGGATGGATGGATGAGTTTGACGCTCTACTTTCGAGAGTTTCAAGATCCATTCTATCCAAGGACTTAGCTACTTCATCAGCTGAATCCTTTTCAACGTTTTTGGCAGGGGATTGATTAATAGAAGAATTCATTCAAAAAAATGAGATATTTGCAGATAATTAAGTGAGATAAAAGAAAGGAAATAGCACTTGAAAACTAGTGAATGAGTCTCTATGTAACCTCTTTATTAGATTTCAAGACGAGAGAGAGAACCCATTTAATCAAACTACGCCTTTATATAGGAAATGAAATTATTCAGGGACCGAAGTGAGTTCAAGGCCAATTTTAGTATTGAGCTTGAACAATATAAACATTGTATATGAGCTTTTAAGGAATATGTAATAAGTAATATTATGTATTCAGTACTTGTTATTTCTTATATAAGATCTGAGTAATCTCATACGAATAAGTATTTGATGAGGTAAATACGACAAGTGCTTTGATACTGTTTTGAACATCAGATGGAAGCGTTTTGGGCATTTCTACTGATGGATGGACACTGGCAATGTATGATGCGTTTGGGTAAAGTAGGAAAGAAAAAAAAAGACAAAAATTGCAAAAAAGTTTATTTTAAGGTCCCCAGTGTGACTAGGTACTCCACAGACTAATTTAAATCTGCCGGAAAGGTCTCAGTCCGGGTATATCATATCAAACCCATTTTTATTTTAAAAGTCAAAACACTGCACCAACCGACCTCCGCTTTTTTCAGGACGCGCTATAAGTGTATACTCAGTGTCTGACTTTGAAAATCTTGTCGATAAATCATAATAGTATTAACTTTGTTTGGTTCAAGTTTCATAATGTTTACTGTTAAACTGACAGACCTATGCTCTTATTTCCGAAAAATTAGGTTACGTTGGTGCAGTTTTTTGACCCACTGTATAATCGTCTTTTTCTAACAATTCCCTTAGAGCTGGAACTCCTTCCATTTTGAAATGCTGTACTTGAATGAAAGAGTTCAACTTTTGACAATCCAATATTGGTCTTCTCCTGGTCTGTTCCTGTAATGTAAAGAATTTGGAGAGGAATCGTCGATCCTGTGTTGGAGACCTCTCTATCATACCTCCACTTAGAAATTTCTGAACTGCTTCGTTGATGTGAAATTGCTCCTCTGCTGTTGGTTATTTCATCTGGTTTTTCCACGGAATTGGCGTCTTTGTAAATTGGATCTTGTAACCATGTTGAATCACCAATATGGGCCACGGATGATTTGTTATTGTCTTCCAATAACTCAGAAATTGTTGAAGTCGACTCCTGGAAGAATTCCGTCTGATGGAATGGTGTAGTTCAATGTTGCTGTTGTTGGAGTAGTGGTGCTGATGGTGATGGTGGTGGTGGCAATAGTTGGACATGTGCTACCTGTAATGAGTTTTGGTGTTACTGTTGACTGGAAGGTCTTGGTACTGAAAGATCTGGCGATGTTGCACTGTGATAATTGCGGGAAAAGTTGTTGGTGTGGAAGGTTGGGGTCCCACATCCCCGTCTTCCAAAGTAGTTTTTTGCTCCACCTCGTCCAAAGTATTCACGTCTTCCTCTACTGTTGTTCCAATTTGATTGAGTTGAATATTCTCCTCTACCTCTTCCATTTGAAGTGTTGGTGGTTGCTGCTCTAAGTACTTGTTGCTGGTAGTTGGCTTCGTTGTACAGTGCCCCACAAAACCCTTCAAGTGTTTTGTTTTTTTTCGTTTTTTGCTTGTCACTAAGTATTGCGTATCACAATTGGTAGCATGCTATACCTCATTTGAAAGCTACGTTGACAGAGTACTTGGATAATGTTTAAACGCCGAGATCCATGTAATGACCGCGGAGTAATGGCATTTTAAAAAACACACACTTGAAGGGTTTTGTGGAATTTTATTAATAACAATTAATATTTAGTATGTCCTCCTTTTGCGTTGTAAACTGTTTTAATGCGTTTAGGCATACTTTCTATGAGTTTTTGACATTCATTCTGAGTAATTGACTCCCAAACATTCTCTACTCTTGACCATAATTCGAGCATTCCGTCAGGCTGCTTTTCATATTGTAATAAACGTCGTTTTCAGATTGACCATAGGTTCTCAATAGAATTTAAGTCAGGAGAGTGAGGAGGCCATCTTAATACAGTAATATTGTTTTCCAGCCATTCAGAGACTTTTTTGGCAGTATGGATACTAGCATTGTTTTGCTGAGACATAATATCTTCTTTTTGAAGCTCATACCAATCAATTGTTTTCATTAATTCATCTTTCAAAATACCAATATAAAAGTCAGAATTAATGCTTCCCTTGATATTCGATAGGTATCCAACGCCATACCATGTTAAACAGCCCCACAGCATCAATGAACCTCCTCCATGCTTGATCATATGCTGAACCTGAAAGTCCTTTAACTTGTCACCATTTGTCCAAGTCCATTGTAAACCATCTGAACCAATTCTATTCACTTTAGTTTCGTCGCTGAAAATAACCTTTTTCCAGTCATCGATGGTCCATGATAGATGTGCACGTGCAAATTCATATCTGTCCTTTATACGGTGCTTAGTCAAAGGTAGGACTTTAGGCTTATGAATTGCTGCATAACCCGAGTCTTTTAAAAAACGCCTTATAGTCTCAGCACTAATATTTTCTCCATCTTCTAACAGCTTTCTAGCAGCGCCTAAAGCATTTTTGTAATTGCCAGAGTTGAAATTTCGCAAGATTCGACGACCTAGTAATGTCGAGATTAGGAATGGCCTGCCTCCATTAGTTTTCAAATCTCCCAAATCATGGTTTTTTCGAATTTTTGAAATAGTTCCAGTACTGACACCAGCCTTTGTTCATATTTCTTCTCCAGAAACTCCTTCTTTAAGAAGTTGAACGATCCTGTTCTGCATGTCATTGCTAATTGGTCGCATGTCACTTAATGAGATTATGTTATAAAAAAAAGGCAAAAAAAGTATAGAAAGTTGTACATAAGTAAAAGCTTTTACACAAAAAATTAATAAGCCACACTTTTGTGACGTTTAGAATGGTTTTTACGGCATTAACTTGAGATTTTTTAAATTCCACAAAACCCTTCAAGTGTGTGTCTGTTTTTAAAATGCCATTACTCCGCGGTCATTACATGGATCTCGGCGTTTAAACATTATCCAAGTACTCTGTCAACGTAGCTTTCAAATGAGGTATAGCATGCTACCAATTGTGATACGCAATACTTAGTGACAAGCAAAAACGAAAAAAAACAAAACACTTGAAGGGTTTTGTGGGGCACTGTACATAATGATATATTCTTCACTGAATGCTTCTCGCTTACTGCCTGGCTCTTTTGTTTCCAAGTGTTTAAGACTTTGGGGTGATTTAAGCGCTCTAATGGCGTAGTCTTTAGCATATCTGTTGTATCCACACAACTAGTAAAGTGAACATTCATGGATAAACGAGAGATCTCCGCAATAGCCAACTTTGCCCTGTTATCTCTATCGGCGTTCCCACGACTATATCGGAACCTGATTACAACAACGGCAGTTCAATCCAACCTTATTCGATAATTATCGCTAGATCAATAATTTATCTACTTCATTGTCCCTTGATTCGTCAAGAAGACAGCGGCTATTGATTATCCACTATCTTTCCTTTATCTTCCCATCCTTCCCACATCATTCTTTTAACCGATCAATTGAAATAGCGGTAAAGATCCAGACATCCAAAAAGTATAATAGCCTCAAATGTTTTTATTAATAAAGCAACATATAATCTTTAGTTTCACAACTATTGTCTTTTTTTAGTTTTTGTCTCTTATTTTAATACTTGGCAAAACAGTTATTAGTTAAAAGAGCTGCTTCTTTTTACGTCTAGCAAGAAAATCCATCAATACAAGGACGTTTATTGCTGAACGGTAAGACATAGAATACCCAAGTCGTATGTGTTGTAAACATAGTTATTTTCTATATGATATCAGTTGTATTAAAATAAATAACGATACACAAAAAGATTAAACTATGATTGAACAATTCCACACTTTTCCAAATTTAGAACAATAAGATCAATATCTGTCATCCTAGAGAGTCTAATCAATTGTCAACCCCAAAAGTAATTAGATCAAAGTTAATTGACTGGTTATTATTTCTATTGTTCAATTTCAGATGCATATATTAGAACATCGACAAGCTTTAGCTTAATCATTGGTTCTTCAGCACGACATCGTGACCGAGTCTATATCTTTTATATCTACGCTCACAAAGAATATAAATAGATGCCAACTTTTTATCCATAAAGCGAGGCCTTTTCGCAATATAAAGAAATCTGCAATAAAGAGGATTTTAATTTTATATTGCTGCTATTGTTTTTTTGTTTAATTTTTTTTTAATCTTGCGATTAAAACAGTATGAGCATCCGATGTACATCCTTGGCTGTCTTTAGAGCTCCTTTGATCAGTAATACCTTGATATATTCCTTCGTAGCAGATGACACAAGTGTATGCCTACCACGTGTTGCGGGTACCACTGGCCCAAATACAGTAAGGGACAAAATCAGTCCGTTTTTTGGTTTTTTCGCAATGCCTCGCCGGGAATTAAACTTAGGGCTTCGCTTTGCTGACGAAACATTTGCACGCAAGCTAGACAAAATTATTGGTGTAACCTAATTGCTTCTACCACCATTTTCTCTGTAGTTATGGCGGAAAAAGTGATTTTCCGTGATTGTTGCTAACGCCCGATTTTGCATTAGACACCATATCTCCAGAAACAGTCACTGGACTGACTTGAGATTTAGTTTGGTACGTCTTATGACGTCAGTGAACGCTAACGTGTTCTCATATTTTAGCTTCTTTTATTTTTTACATTTTTTTTTTTCCTCATTTACCTCATCTCAGATTAGCCAAACACGCCATGACAGCAAAGAATGCCGACAAACATGCCCAAATTGAAAACATGTTGAACCACTCCATTCCATGGGATGTAATTAAAAAAAAAGTAGGCTGTGGAAAGTCCATGATTCGAAGAATTTCAAGGAAAACCAAGTTGCAGTCAAAAAATAGCGCGGGTAGACATCGTTTACTCACACCTAGGGAGGAAACCAAAGCAGCTAGAGACATAAGACTTGGCTTATCTAAAAGCGCAGTCGATGCTTCCTTTGGCGTTAAAAAACCAGATCAAATGGTTAATCCAAAAACAATTGCTCGTACTTTGAAACGCAAAGGTCTAAAATCGACTAAGAAAAAGACGGTACTGAAGTGTTTTAAGTATTCAAAAATAAGATAAAGAAGAATTAACGAGACCGAACAATAGTTCTAAAGTCGAATACTTTTATTAAAGAAAGATTTCAAGGCTATTTTATTAGTTGAGCAAGACCTGAGATTAGATGACAAAAATAGTTACGACCGATATGATTTGACATGTATAAGAAAAATTTTTAGACTGATGTTAATAATCAACTGTTGAGATGAAAGTGAAACTTGGCTGTTTATGGCAGTGATAATTATCAGGTTCTATTCTTATTCAAACTCATTTGGAAAGATTTAGTCCAGAATGATAAGACTGTATCTTATAGACATGTCAAAACATGACAGGTACTTCCACTTAATAATGACAAGCAAAAGGCACGATATGATTGGGCAAAGGCTCATAAAGACTGGTCCGAGACTGATTGGGAACGCGTTGTCTTTTCTGATGAGACAAAGATCCAAAAAAGAGGGTCTAATGGCCTAGAATATGCTTGGAAAGAGGATAATGCACCTTATCGAGACCATCACTACAAAAAGAAACATGCTTATGGAGGAGGCGGGATCATGCTTTGGAGTTGCATAACTATACATGGAGGGGCTACATGTCCTGGCTACAAAGTAATGTAAATGGTGAGCTATACACGTCAGTACTTGAGGAGGAATACAAGGAGACATTGAAGTATTATGGCCTGCAAAGTAAGGACATGATCTTTCAACAAGATAATGCAAGCATCCATTGTGCTTCAGCTCCTTCAAAATGGTTCCAAAAGAACAAGATTAAGCTCCTGAGTTGGCCAGCATACTCCCCTGACCTTAACCCAATTGAAAATGCATGGGCCATGCTTAAAAAGAAGGAACAGATGACAAGACCACCTTCTTCTGTGGTTGAGACTGACCAAGCATTTTTTGACCGGGTTTCGAAGCTTTGGTATGACCTAGCAACTCCAGAGTACTGTAGAAACCTTATTCACTCTATGCCCCGTCGAGTTCGGGACGTAATCCAGCGTAAGGGCCGCGATACCAAGTACTAATCGAAATTCAAAAAAATAAAAATACATTATTTTCAATATATCTTCTTATAACATGGCGGAAAATAAAAATACCATTTCCGACAAATATTGTCAACTTTGTTGAAGGAAGAGACAAATTTTTCGTCAGCAAAGCGAAGCCCTAAGTTTAATTCCCGGCGAGGCATTGCGAAAAAACCAAAAAACGGACTGATTTTGTCCCTTACTGTATGCAGCCCCACATCATCAACTTGCCGCCTCCATGCTTGACTGTAAACTCTAGATGATGCGGTTGAAGAGGATCACTTGGTCTTTTCCAATAATACTTACAACCATCAGAGCCCCATACGTTGATCTTGGTTTCATCAGAAAAGACGACTTTTCGCCATTCTTCCACTGTCCAAATCCTGGGTGCTTCTTGGCCATTCTAATCGATGCTGCATATGAGCTTTTGTCAGAAACGGCTTCTTTTTTTTTATTGAAGAATGGAACTCCATTGATTTCAGGACGTTAATTGCTGACTGGTATGAGATTATCATAGCCAAGTTGAACCAGCTCCCGGTGTACCTCTTTGGCAGTCTTTAGAACCCCTTCAATGACTTTTCTTTTTGATTAGCCGTTTCGTCACTTTGGAGAACTAATGTAGGTCTACCAGCTGAGCCCATTGTCCTATTGAAAACAACCGCCTAGAGTTATCTACTAACAGCTGATTCATGTACTCCCACCTCCTTAGCAATATCGTACGTTGATGTGGATCCAGTTAATGCTTGCTTGAGATCGTTTACCTTTTTCTTCTGGCAGTCGTTTAGGCATGCGATTGGTAATAAGGTAAAAAAGAGAAATAATTTAGATAAGAAAATTTAAAGTTTAGAATAAAGGAATTGTAAGCGCTTTTATATACTGGCATCATTCTAATCATGTCAAGAATGTGAAAAATTATGATAGAAACCGGTTGGGTCGTATTAAAATTTGTTATTCCAAACATATGTAAACAAGTAAAAAATGCCGGATGTTTTATAAAATTCCCTTTAACAATATCAAATTCCACCAATAACTATTGCCCATATCAGATAATCGACGAATAAATGCCCCTTCTAGTGAGGTACAAACAATCAATATTTGAGATAGTTTCATGCAGTATCCATAGACAACCAGCTGTAAAACCGGTATTTTGCAATTCCTTGCAGCAATTTTTTGACCTACTGTAGGTACCGTCGCTGGGTGAGAGACTGTATCAAAGGAAAGCCGAGATATCGCAATGGACTGGGTGAGGTATGATCGTGCCATTTGGTAATACCTTGGGTTGAGAAAAAGTCAATCCACTCAGGGTATGGACGACCATCTAACGAAAATGCTTCAGTTTTGTGGATATTAACCTTGGCATTAGAGACTAAGCTGTATCGATTCAGATGGTGTTGTAATCGGTGGTAATCTTCAAAAGAATGGAGAAGCACGCACACATCATCAGCATAAGCAAGAACCTTCAATGTGGAAGGAACACAGTCCGGAGGGAGATCATCAGAAGCAGTTGGTACAAATCCTGTAAAGGAAGAATCCTTTATAACATGTCGAAGAAGTGGTTCTAAAGCAATATTGAATAGCAACGGGGAGAGAGGATCGCCTTGTCTGAGACCACGTTGTTGTTGAACCAAATCGGTAAAATATCCATTAACATTAACGCGGACCTCGTTACCAACGAATAGGTTTCCAATAGATTGAACAAAAGATTCAGGGAATCCAAAGGAGAGCATGGTTTGACGTAAATACGTGGGTGAACTCGGTCATAAGCTTTTTCTTGGTCCAAGAGCAAGCCAATTTCTCGTCGCCGTTCAACATGAGCTTGTTCCATGAGGATATTGATAACCATACCGTTTTCAGCAATAAATCGATTAGCTAGGAATCCCGTTTGATATCGATAGATAACATCGTCCACGACCAATCGCATTCGTTTATTGATTGTTCGAGTGTAGATCTTAGCATCACAATTGATCAAGGAAATTGGCCTCCAATTCCGAAGCGATGATAGATCACCCTTCTTGGGTAAGAGACGAACTCGGATATCTTGCCAGGAAGAAGGGAACGTACTGGTCAAAAGAGCAGCATTGTAAAGTTTGACAACAAGTTTTTGCAAAGGTTAAAGTAATAAATGAGATGGATGAATGCATAACCCAAACCATCTGCACCAGGGCTACTTTGTTTAGCAAGAACGTTTTTAGACTGGTAAAGAATATCGTCAATTGTGATGGGCGATATGAGAGATTGTTGATCTTCGTGTGATAGTTGTGGTAGCGAATCAATATCGGACAAATATCGATCAACATCAGACTCATGAATTGGATCGACAGAGTAAAGATCTTGATAAAACGTTTTTGCTCACCTCCAGAAGTTGTGCTTGTGACGAAACACGTTCCCCCGTGACAGGCTCCTGAAGATGGACAATGGTCTGTTCAGTCGTACGAGTATGGTGAAAACGCTTGAAGTATCCAGCCGATTTCTCTCCGTGTTCACGCCATCGTATCCCTGCTTTTAATGCTGAGATGTCGACTAGTTCTTGTTGGAGTGATTCAATTTGTCGATCAATGACAGGAAGGACGTTGTAATCGTAAAGCCAAAGGTGGTTGACTTCGAAGAAAAGCATTCCTTGTACGCTGTAGTGATCTGAGAGAGTTTGAGTGCCAATTCGAATAATCCACCGCAAAAGAGCGAGTAAACTTGCGTATCTCCACTTGAGGTGATCCCATTGATCCTGAAGGGACAATGATTGTGGTAGATGTTGTGCAATGTGCTGTAGACGTTGCTTAACTGAGATCGATATTCTTTGTTTTTCACCAGCAGAGGATTAGCCCACCATAAGGCCAAAACCTGTGGTGTAGAGCCTAAGTTGATGGAAAGATGAGAGCAGTTGATGGTCTGTCCATGAGGAATGCAGTCGATGACTATCAGTTGGATTGATAGCTGTGCCGCAGATGGTTACTGATAAAGATGTAGTCAATAGTTGACGTAATCTCATCGTTTCGACGACAGGTAGGAATGCTGCTGTTGTCCCCACAATGCATCACGTTGTAAATGACTCGTCAAGGTACGAAACCCATCGAAGGGATGTGTGTGAGACAGATTGCGCGATGATACGAATAATTGAAATCACCAAGAATGATCAGTTGTTGATGATCGATGCATAGTCAGGAGAGGTTAGTGTATCAAGGACAGAGTCAAAGAAAACTCGTCTTGCCTTACCTGAGGACGCCGGAGCGTAAAAATTCTGGCGGGTGAAATACAGTGGCCGTCAAAATTGGTCGCATGTTTTCATATTTTGCCTATACACGTGTGGTCTACTTCATTTCTTAGTTTATAGCAATTTAGTATACACCATTCGAAAGAGCAGACTCTGGGTAACTCAATGGTAGTACAAGTATTGCAGTACAGCCAGTGTATCGGTAATAACTAGCCCTCAACGTCCGACGGTACATGCGACCAGTTTTGACGGCGTTAGAAGTAAACGTTTTGACACACTTTATCTGAAAAAAACCAATACTTAGTCCAACGACCTTTTGCTTTAATAACTGCAGCACACCTTTTAGGCATACTTTCGATGTATTTCTGGCATTCCTCTTTAAAAAATGGCATACCAGGTCTGACCTATACGCTCCCATAGCTCATGCATACTACTTGGTGGTGCCTCATTGATGTATCCATCATTCATAACTCGATATGAAAACAGTATTAATAAGCTACATGTAAAATATATCCAATAGATAGGCTACAAATTAATTCGGATAATCTTCATTAAGGATAAGATGCTGCGTAATTGCACGGTTAAATTATATTAAATCCTGGGACTAAATCACAGTCAATCGCAGTCAATCATATACGAGTATTCTATGGATAAATGCTTACGATGACAAAGATAACAATGGAGGAACACGTAACCATTATCTATTTGTCATCAGTTATATCATACTCATTAATTATTAATTCATGACATGAAATATTATCCGTGTATGAAAAGTATAATAGAGTATCATTTTCTTATTAAATAACAACAATCTCTTTATCGAGTCTCGTCCTCTCTTGTTCCTTTCTATCCTTGGATAATCACTCATAGCTATGAAATAGCTCTCTCTTTAAATGTGCCCACATATGCTCTATGGGATTTAGGTCTGGGGACTGAGGAGGCCATTCCAATGCTTCGAAAGGCTGCTTGTCATGTTTTGACATGTCAATAAGATACAGTCTTATCATTCTGGACTAAATATTTACAAATGAGTTTGAATAAGAATAGAACCTGATAATTATCACTGCCCTAAACAGCCAAGTTTCACTTTCATATCAACAGTTGATTATTAACATCAGTCTATAAAATTTTCTTATACATGTCAAATCATATCGGTCGTAACTATTTTTGTCATCTAATCTCAGGTCTTGCCTCAATTAATATAAATAGCCTTGAAATCTTTCTTTAATAAAAGTATTCGACTTTTAGAACTATTGTTCGGTCTCGTTAATTGTTCTTTGTCCTATTTTTTATACTTAAAACACTTCAGATACATAAGATTATAGTCACTTTATTTTAGTAAAAGGAATCAGATATGATCCTGAATAATATGTTGACATAACTTGGAATCATTTATAACATTATTCCCAACACAGATCAATAAAATACTTTGATTAGATTTTTATATTAAGCTTTATTCATATTAACTTCACATAGTCAAATAAGATGACATGGTTGTAATATAGTTTAGTGATAATATGAGCATGTTGAATAAGGAATGACGATTACTTACCGGATCATCATTAGTCATGAAAACATTTATCCTGACTGAGATATTATTGTTAACAATGATATCCAATCACGGAACTAAAAGTCTTTATATTCATCCGTACCGTCTCCTTAAATAGTTTATATCTGAAACCATCCCAATAGCATAATAGACAATACAAGCTAGGAACAGGCTAAACTAATAATTAGAAATAGTAATCATCTATTCTGTCAAATTGATTATAAATCTGTCCTAATTCTTTATCCGTATCATGTCTATAAATACTCTCACTTTTTACATGTAGAATTTATTTGGATCATACAATAGTTATCTTAACTTAATAAAGAGATACCAAGTTCTAACAGTATTTCTTTATCTTTGATTGCTATATTATATTTACTTAAAACTCCCCTTTCCTAAACACCAGGAGAGTACTTGGCAGTTTTGCAAAATGTGCATATACCTTGTTTCTTTAAATCTGCAATTTCTTGCTGAAATTCAACAGATGTTTTGGAAACTTTTTGGTTCTTATGTTCACTTTGATGTACCATTTTTCTTTTTTTAGTATTGGCGTTATCATCCTGTTCAACGAGTTTTTTGGTAGTGTCTTCCTTTTTCTTATCCTTAAGGATGTTCAACAAAGCAGATTCCAAGTTAGCCATTTCTTTAATTAGAATTGACTCCAGAACATTCCATTCCTTAGGCAGAGGAACAGGCAAGTTGCGTGTTGAATAAATACTTTCTCCAGTGATATTGGAGCTAGTAGAGACAAGCGAGGGAAGATTTTTTTTGACAGTAGCTTGGACCATTTCCTGAAACTTGACAGTGTGAAGCCTCGAAATGAAATATCCAACTAAGAAAGTGTTATCATGCATGTTAACCTTTGCAGCAAGAGAGAAAAGACGATATCGATCCATTGCTTGGGTCAAAGTTTCGTAACGTTCTTGCCTGAAGTTGATAAGATTTTTAAACCACATCTCTGGTGTAGTTTGTGAAGCAAAATCGAAGCGTTGTTTCAAGACTTCTTTTGCCTGATCCCAATTCAAAGCGGTTTTCTTATCGATACAACGTCTTTTGAAGAATCTTTCGAACCAGTCATGGTCGGTATCACTGTCAGACTTTTCAAAAGAAGCTTCCAGGTAGTGCAACCAATGATCTTCTACAGGTACATCATAATCCAAGAATTTTCTTTGGAAATCTCTAATAAACATATCCAAAGATGGTTCATTACTTGGTCTGACGTTTTCATCACCTTCGCGAAGAGTGAGCTGATACAGAGCACTAGCGGTAGGGTTGACGTTGAATTTTGGGATTTCACGGCTTGGGATAAGTCTATCGTTGGGTGATGAATTTCTAGATTCATTGCCCTTCAACTCATGATTACGCAATTCTAACTGGGAAGTAATAAGAGCATTAACATCATTTAAAGCTGATACAGCATAGCCCAATTGCTTTTCGTTTTCTTCAAGTAAAGGTAGCTTATTATTTAAAATAAAACTCGCTTTATTATTGTTTAATTTTTCAATTAAATCAAAGAACATAGTTTTTGAGCCATCAACCTCTCCATATAATTGGAAGGGTCCGAAGAAGGAACAGCAGGAGAAGAGTCAGTAACTTCATCCATCTCAACATCAGTTTCAATGGATGCATCATCACAAGGATGGATGGATGAGTTTGACGCTCTACTTTCGAGAGTTTCAAGATCCATTCTATCCAAGGACTTAGCTACTTCATCAGCTGAATCCTTTTCAACGTTTTTGGCAGGGGATTGATTAATAGAAGAATTCATTCAAAAAAATGAGATATTTGCAGATAATTAAGTGAGATAAAAGAAAGGAAATAGCACTTGAAAACTAGTGAATGAGTCTCTATGTAACCTCTTTATTAGATTTCAAGACGAGAGAGAGAACCCATTTAATCAAACTACGCCTTTATATAGGAAATGAAATTATTCAGGGACCGAAGTGAGTTCAAGGCCAATTTTAGTATTGAGCTTGAACAATATAAACATTGTATATGAGCTTTTAAGGAATATGTAATAAGTAATATTATGTATTCAGTACTTGTTATTTCTTATATAAGATCTGAGTAATCTCATACGAATAATAGTATTTGATGAGGTAAATACGACAAGTGCTTTGATACTGTTTTGAACATCAGATGGAAGCGTTTTGGGCATTTCTACTGATGGATGGACACTGGCAATGTATGATGCGTTTGGGTAAAGTAGGAAAGAAAAAAAAGACAAAAATTGCAAAAAAGTTTATTTTAAGGTCCCCAGTGTGACTAGGTACTCCACAGACTAATTTAAATCTGCCGGAAAGGTCTCAGTCCGGGTATATCATATCAAACCCATTTTTATTTTAAAAGTCAAAACACTGCACCAACCGACCTCCGCTTTTTTCAGGACGCGCTATAAGTGTATACTCAGTGTCTGACTTTGAAAATCTTGTCGATAAATCATAATAGTATTAACTTTGTTTGGTTCAAGTTTCATAATGTTTACTGTTAAACTGACAGACCTATGCTCTTATTTCCGAAAAATTAGGTTACGTTGGTGCAGTTTTTTGACCCACTGTATAATCGTCTTTTTCTAACAATTCCCTTAGAGCTGGAACTCCTTCCATTTTGAAATGCTGTACTTGAATGAAAGAGTTCAACTTTTGACAATCCAATATTGGTCTTCTCCTGGTCTGTTCCTGTAATGTAAAGAATTTGGAGAGGAATCGTCGATCCTGTGTTGGAGACCTCTCTATCATACCTCCACTTAGAAATTTCTGAACTGCTTCGTTGATGTGAAATTGCTCCTCTGCTGTTGGTTATTTCATCTGGTTTTTCCACGGAATTGGCGTCTTTGTAAATTGGATCTTGTAACCATGTTGAATCACCAATATGGGCCACGGATGATTTGTTATTGTCTTCCAATAACTCAGAAATTGTTGAAGTCGACCTCCTGGAAGAATTCCGTCTGATGGAATGGTGTAGTTCAATGTTGCTGTTGTTGGAGTAGTGGTGCTGATGGTGATGGTGGTGGTGGCAATAGTTGGACATGTGCTACCTGTAATGAGTTTGGTGTTACTGTTGACTGGAAGGTCTTGGTACTGAAAGATCTGGCGATGTTGCACTGTGATAATTGCGGGAAAAGTTGTTGGTGTGGAAGGTTGGGGTCCCACATCCCCGTCTTCCAAAGTAGTTTTTTGCTCCACCTCGTCCAAAGTATTCACGTCTTCCTCTACTGTTGTTCCAATTTGATTGAGTTGAATATTCTCCTCTACCTCTTCCATTTGAAGTGTTGGTGGTTGCTGCTCTAAGTACTTGTTGCTGGTAGTTGGCTTCGTTGTACAGTGCCCCACAAAACCCTTCAAGTGTTTTGTTTTTTTTCGTTTTTTGCTTGTCACTAAGTATTGCGTATCACAATTGGTAGCATGCTATACCTCATTTGAAAGCTACGTTGACAGAGTACTTGGATAATGTTTAAACGCCGAGATCCATGTAATGACCGCGGAGTAATGGCATTTTAAAAACAGACACACACTTGAAGGGTTTTGTGGAATTTTTATTTAATAACAATTAATATTTAGTATGTCCTCCTTTTGCGTTGTAAACTGTTTTAATGCGTTTAGGCATACTTTCTATGAGTTTTTGACATTCATTCTGAGTAATTGACTCCCAAACATTCTCTACTCTTGACCATAATTCGAGCATTCCGTCAGGCTGCTTTTCATATTGTAATAAACGTCGTTTTCAGATTGACCATAGGTTCTCAATAGAATTTAAGTCAGGAGAGTGAGGAGGCCATCTTAATACAGTAATATTATTGTTTTCCAGCCATTCAGAGACTTTTTTGGCAGTATGGATACTAGCATTGTTTTGCTGAGACATAATATCTTCTTTTTGAAGCTCATACCAATCAATTGTTTTCATTAATTCATCTTTCAAAATACCAATATAAAAGTCAGAATTAATGCTTCCCTTGATATTCGATAGGTATCCAACGCCATACCATGTTAAACAGCCCCACAGCATCAATGAACCTCCTCCATGCTTGATCATATGCTGAACCTGAAAGTCCTTTAACTTGTCACCATTTGTCCAAGTCCATTGTAAACCATCTGAACCAATTCTATTCACTTTAGTTTCGTCGCTGAAAATAACCTTTTTCCAGTCATCGATGGTCCATGATAGATGTGCACGTGCAAATTCATATCTGTCCTTTATACGGTGCTTAGTCAAAGGTAGGACTTTAGGCTTATGAATTGCTGCATAACCCGAGTCTTTTAAAAAACGCCTTATAGTCTCAGCACTAATATTTTCTCCATCTTCTAACAGCTTTCTAGCAGCGCCTAAAGCATTTTTGTAATTGCCAGAGTTGAAATTTCGCAAGATTCGACGACCTAGTAATGTCGAGATTAGGAATGGCCTGCCTCCATTAGTTTTCAAATCTCCCAAATCATGGTTTTTTCGAATTTTTGAAATAGTTCCAGTACTGACACCAGCCTTTGTTCATATTTCTTCTCCAGAAACTCCTTCTTTAAGAAGTTGAACGATCCTGTTCTGCATGTCATTGCTAATTGGTCGCATGTCACTTAATGAGATTATGTTATAAAAAAAAGGCAAAAAAAGTATAGAAAGTTGTACATAAGTAAAAGCTTTTACACAAAAAATTAATAAGCCACACTTTTGTGACGTTTAGAATGGTTTTTACGGCATTAACTTGAGATTTTTTAAATTCCACAAAACCCTTCAAGTGTGTGTCTGTTTTTAAAATGCCATTACTCCGCGGTCATTACATGGATCTCGGCGTTTAAACATTATCCAAGTACTCTGTCAACGTAGCTTTCAAATGAGGTATAGCATGCTACCAATTGTGATACGCAATACTTAGTGACAAGCAAAAAACGAAAAAAAACAAACACTTGAAGGGTTTTGTGGGGCACTGTACATAATGATATATTCTTCACTGAATGCTTCTCGCTTACTGCCTGGCTCTTTTGTTTCCAAGTGTTTAAGACTTTGGGGTGATTTAAGCGCTCTAATGGCGTAGTCTTTAGCATATCTGTTGTATCCACACAACTAGTAAAGTGAACATTCATGGATAAACGAGAGATCTCCGCAATAGCCAACTTTGCCCTGTTATCTCTATCGGCGTTCCCACGACTATATCGGAACCTGATTACAACAACGGCAGTTCAATCCAACCTTATTCGATAATTATCGCTAGATCAATAATTTATCTACTTCATTGTCCCTTGATTCGTCAAGAAGACAGCGGCTATTGATTATCCACTATCTTTCCTTTATCTTCCCATCCTTCCCACATCATTCTTTTAACCGATCAATTGAAATAGCGGTAAAGATCCAGACATCCAAAAAGTATAAATAGCCTCAAATGTTTTTATTAATAAAGCAACATATAATCTTTAGTTTCACAACTATTGTCTTTTTTTAGTTTTTTGTCTCTTATTTTAATACTTGGCAAAACAGTTATTAGTTAAAAGAGGCTGCTTCTTTTTACGTCTAGCAAGAAAATCCATCAATACAAGGACGTTTATTGCTGAACGGTAAGACATAGAATACCCAAGTCGTATGTGTTGTAAACATAGTTATTTCTATATGATATCAGTTGTATTAAAATAAATAACGATACACAAAAGATTAAACTATGATTGAACAATTCCACACTTTTCCAAATTTAGAACAATAAGATCAATATCTGTCATCCTAGAGAGTCTAATCAATTGTCAACCCCAAAAGTAATTAGATCAAAGTTAATTGACTGGTTATTATTTCTATTGTTCAATTTCAGATGCATATATTAGAACATCGACAAGCTTTAGCTTAATCATTGGTTCTTCAGCACGACATCGTGACCGAGTCTATATCTTTTATATCTACGCTCACAAAGAATATAAATAGATGCCAACTTTTTATCCATAAAGCGAGGCCTTTTCGCAATATAAAGAAATCTGCAATAAAGAAGGATTTTAATTTTATATTGCTGCTATTGTTTTTTTGTTTAATTTTTTTATTTAATCTTGCGATTAAAACAGTATGAGCATCCGATGTACATCCTTGGCTGTCTTTAGAGCTCCTTTGATCAGTAATACCTTGATATATTCCTTCGTAGCAGATGACACAAGTGTATGCCTACCACGTGTTGCGGGTACCACTGGCCCAAATACAGTAAGGGACAAAATCAGTCCGTTTTTTGGTTTTTTCGCAATGCCTCGCCGGGAATTAAACTTAGGGCTTCGCTTTGCTGACGAAACATTTGCACGCAAGCTAGACAAAATTATTGGTGTAACCTAATTGCTTCTACCACCATTTTCTCTGTAGTTATGGCGGAAAAAGTGATTTTCCGTGATTGTTGCTAACGCCCGATTTTGCATTAGACACCATATCTCCAGAAACAGTCACTGGACTGACTTGAGATTTAGTTTGGTACGTCTTATGACGTCAGTGAACGCTAACGTGTTCTCATATTTTAGCTTCTTTTATTTTTTACATTTTTTCTTTTCCTCATTTACCTCATCTCAGATTAGCCAAACACGCCATGACAGCAAAGAATGCCGACAAACATGCCCAAATTGAAAACATGTTGAACCACTCCATTCCATGGGATGTAATTAAAAAAAAAGTAGGCTGTGGAAAGTCCATGATTCGAAGAATTTCAAGGAAAACCAAGTTGCAGTCAAAAAATAGCGCGGGTAGACATCGTTTACTCACACCTAGGGAGGAAACCAAAGCAGCTAGAGACATAAGACTTGGCTTATCTAAAAGCGCAGTCGATGCTTCCTTTGGCGTTAAAAAACCAGATCAAATGGTTAATCCAAAAACAATTGCTCGTACTTTGAAACGCAAAGGTCTAAAATCGACTAAGAAAAAGACGGTACTGAAGTGTTTTAAGTATTCAAAAATAAGATAAAGAAGAATTAACGAGACCGAACAATAGTTCTAAAGTCGAATACTTTTATTAAAGAAAGATTTCAAGGCTATTTATATTAGTTGAGCAAGACCTGAGATTAGATGACAAAAATAGTTACGACCGATATGATTTGACATGTATAAGAAAAATTTTATAGACTGATGTTAATAATCAACTGTTGAGATGAAAGTGAAACTTGGCTGTTTATGGCAGTGATAATTATCAGGTTCTATTCTTATTCAAACTCATTTGGAAAGATTTAGTCCAGAATGATAAGACTGTATCTTATAGACATGTCAAAACATGACAGGTACTTCCACTTAATAATGACAAGCAAAAGGCACGATATGATTGGGCAAAGGCTCATAAAGACTGGTCCGAGACTGATTGGGAACGCGTTGTCTTTTCTGATGAGACAAAGATCCAAAAAAGAGGGTCTAATGGCCTAGAATATGCTTGGAAAGAGGATAATGCACCTTATCGAGACCATCACTACAAAAAGAAACATGCTTATGGAGGAGGCGGGATCATGCTTTGGAGTTGCATAACTATACATGGAGGGGGCTACATGTCCTGGCTACAAAGTAATGTAAATGGTGAGCTATACACGTCAGTACTTGAGGAGGAATACAAGGAGACATTGAAGTATTATGGCCTGCAAAGTAAGGACATGATCTTTCAACAAGATAATGCAAGCATCCATTGTGCTTCAGCTCCTTCAAAATGGTTCCAAAAGAACAAGATTAAGCTCCTGAGTTGGCCAGCATACTCCCCTGACCTTAACCCAATTGAAAATGCATGGGCCATGCTTAAAAAGAAGGAACAGATGACAAGACCACCTTCTTCTGTGGTTGAGACTGACCAAGCATTTTTTGACCGGGTTTCGAAGCTTTGGTATGACCTAGCAACTCCAGAGTACTGTAGAAACCTTATTCACTCTATGCCCCGTCGAGTTCGGGACGTAATCCAGCGTAAGGGCCGCGATACCAAGTACTAATCGAAATTCAAAAAAATAAAAATACATTATTTTCAATATATCTTCTTATAACATGGCGGAAAATAAAAAATACCATTTCCGACAAATATTGTCAACTTTGTTGAAGGAAGAGACAAATTTTTCGTCAGCAAAGCGAAGCCCTAAGTTTAATTCCCGGCGAGGCATTGCGAAAAAACCAAAAAACGGACTGATTTTGTCCCTTACTGTAGCTTGTTTCTATATCTCCCAACTGTCTTGGGATGGATACCAAATTCACCAGCAATATCCTTTGGGATTCTATTGCTCATCAGTGCAGACTTGATGCTGTCTTGCGTGTCTTGAGGTAAAGCGCGAGGCATAAGTAAGAGAATTTTCGCAGGAAGTAAGAAGAATATAATGAAAAAAAAATGCATGAATGAAGGAAAACAGCACCCATTTTATATTATTAATTATAGGAATGTGCATAGCTAAAATTAGAATTGGTTTGCATTTTAATTGTAACTGATATTCCAGGTCAAATTAGAAGAGTACGAAATGTGGTCTAAAACTGAGCTGTGGAGTATTTAAAATTTGACCAATTATATATGCATTACTCCCTCGTTTTCCATAGTTGGCTCATCATATTTTGATAAAATACTTTACACATTAACATCGCTTTAGCATATTGCTAGCGACATGAGGCGACCTTCTCTTAATGCTATATGCTGCATGAAATGAAATTTTCGAAAAGGTTGTCCCTATTTTTTCACCTAGTGTAAATCTGTCCTAATTCTTTATCCGTACCATGTCTATAAATAGTCTCACTTTTTACATGTAGAATTTATTTTTTTAATCTGATGATAGTTATCTTAACTTAATAAAGAGGTACCAAGTTCTAACAGTATTTCTTTATCTTTGATTGCTATATTATATTTACCTAAAACACCCCTTTCCTAAACACATAGATTTTGGTTGCTGTTCTCCCGTGTAATCTGCTGATTTCTGCTCCTTTGTAGTGAGCATTAACGACTTGAGTTGTGTCAACAGTGTATTGCTTAAGTTTCGGTATGAAGGGTTTTGTCGTATCCCAACATACTTTAAACATGATTCATATTCAATTTATAAGAAATCAGAGTAGTGAATGCTTTACAAAGATTTATTACAGTCTTTTCTCTATTATTCGGTCATAACTAATTCCACTCCTTTAACTCAATACAAGGTGTTTTAATATAGCTCCTGATGCAATGAGACATAAATGAAAAATAGATCTACTTAAATAATTATAAACAGTCCACTTGCATAACCAGGAACAGATCTTCATACTAAAATTTATTCATGCTAGATCTACAGCTATAATTAATTAAAGTATCTTGAAAAGGATTTAATTGAATCTTCATGAAAAGGATATAAATACCAGATACAATAATATTAAATAAAAATATAACTTTTTTAAGTCTCGTTGAATTTTATAGTCTTTTTATTCTTACGAGATAACACAGGTTTGTTGATCTCTTCAGCTACAGTCCACTCGTCGTGGCGGTATTTTGTAACTTCTCGTTTGTAGCGTTTGAAATTATCTTGGTGTTGTTGCTTCGTAAGCTTGTCCAAAGAGGAAGTGATCCCCAATGGTAGCTCTTGCTCTTCTCTGGCTTTTTGAGTTTCTGCTTGCTCTGCTGCTTTGATTCGTCTAAGTAATTCGATAACTGTTATGTTCTGGTAAAGTAATTTAAAGGTAGCAATAAAAACCAAAGAATACTTTTTGAGACTGAACTTTATTTAAGACAATCTTGATTGTTAAAAAGAAATCATTACAAAGTCTACTATTTATATTCTTCTATCAGTTGGCGGGTAAATGAGTAGTTATGAGCGTAGATCCAATAATTGACATGTTTGATTGAAGAATGATCACTGAATCGATTATGAAAATCTTTAATTCGTTGTTTTTATAGATCTTATTGTTCTTTAACTGATCTGGGAGAATTGTCCCGTCTTCATTGAGAGTAAAGATATACTTATATGAAATGCCTCCAGTCAGATCAAAGTTGACTAGGTACCTGATCCATTATTATTCATTTACAGAAATGATGAATAGTAAAGGTCATGACTTATTTATTATTCATGTTTACTTTATAGAATGAATCTAATAGTGATAGTTTTATATAAAAAGAAGAAGAATATATTTTACTTAATAAAGATTTAAATTATACTTCTTTTGTGATTATTCAATGTCCGTTATGATCAGACGCTGTTCTACAACAGCACCCACCTCAGGGACAATCTTGTTATCATCTATTCGGATGCTTGAAATATGTTTTGCCAAGTATTAAAATAAGAGACAAAAACTAAAAAAAGACAATAGTTGTGAAACTAAAGATTATATGTTGCTTTATTAATAAAACATTTGAGGCTATTTATACTTTTTGGATGTCTGGATCTTTACCGCTATTTCAATTGATCGGTTAAAAGAATGATGTGGGAAGGATGGGAAGATAAAGGAAAGATAGTGGATAATCAATAGCCGCTGTCTTCTTGACGAATCAAGGGACAATGAAGTAGATAAATTATTGATCTAGCGATAATTATCGAATAAGGTTGGATTGAACTGCCGTTGTTGTAATCAGGTTCCGATATAGTCGTGGGAACGCCGATAGAGATAACAGGGCAAAGTTGGCTATTGCGGAGATCTCTCGTTTATCCATGAATGTTCACTTTACTAGTTGTGTGGATATAACAAAATAACCAAAACGTTGCAAGTGTTTGAACGAATTACTAGTTTTTCAGAATTATCAAAAAGACTTTTTGCTATCTTTAACTTGTTTGGGTATTGTGAATTGAAATCAGGAAGTGATGATTGATGTAGAACTTTTTCAAAATGTGCGTTAATGCTTGGATATCTACAGTATGATTCTACGCCATTGAGAAGAAGAGCATGACTGCCATCTACCAAAATTGAACCAGCCAATAAACGTCCCACCATTAAGTGCATCCATGATCATTTTCTCCAGTGTGCATTTAAAAGCTCCAAGTGCTCTTCGTTCAACGTTGTATAATTACCAAATGCAAGCAATTGGCTGTATGGGCTATTTTTAATTATTTCATTAAATGATGGAATTGAAGATAGATTGTTGATATGAATGCAGTTTGTTGATGAGGAAGGCTTATCGTATGGTGTAGATAGTTTAATCTTTTTCACTTCCCTATGTTCAATGTCCTCAATATCTGCTGTAGTAAGAAGTGTGATTTTTTGTTTGAATCCATCTTTAAAATCAACATCTAAATCAAATGGTGATAGTTTTAACGCAGAAATTACACCATGAAGTATTTGACTGTTTGATTGATTATTTTCAGGGTACAATGATTTCACAGCGTTTTCTACTGGAATTTTTGCTGCTGGTTCTACTGCTACTGTTTCAGGCGTCAAATATAGTTCTAATCGACTTTGATAATTGGTAAGTGCTGTATCAGAAGTTGATTCATCTTCTGCTGTTAAACCTAAATAGTAAATGTTAAATTAACTCCGTAAAAAAAAAAAAAAAATACCATGAACACATGAAATGTGAGAGCTTAAGGAATGTAAATCTTTAAATAAATCGTAGCATACTGGGCAGCCAAACTGAGTCTCATATTTATCCTATTTGAGGTATAAAAAAAAGAAAAATTAGAGCACACGTCTTAAAAAGTAAAACAACTTTCATTCACCTTTTCCATTGACTCTGAAATAATTTCCACCACGTCACTATATCAAGAAAATAATAAGCGCGTGAATTAATTTAATATTTGGAAATGCCAATTACCTTGGTAAGCGTCTCTTAACAACATTCTTAAATTTATATTGAGAATTGTAACTAATGAAGATTAATTGTGGTGAATAAGTTTGAGTGCTTGTTTTATTTAAAAAATACAATGGCATAAAAAGCTTCAATTTCTTACTTTTATGGTGCTCTTGGTAGTGCTTTCGTAAGTTTTGTAGGCAAACGAACAATTTGTTGTCACAAATCGTGTAAGAGAGTAGAATTTCAATGTAACGCATTCTTGGTGATTCAATTTTGATATATTTGTAGATAATAAAGTGAGAAATAGAAAGGAAAATAGTACTTGAAAACTAGTGAATGAGTGTATGCGTAATCTCTTTATTAGATTTCAAGACGAGAGAGAAAGAGAACCTATTTAACAAAACTACGCCTTTATATAGGAAATGAAATTATTTAGAGACCGAAGTGAACTCAAGGTCAATTCTAGTATTGAGCTTGAATAATATAAATATTGTATATGGTTAATATTGTAAATGAGTTTTAGAGAATATGTAATAAGTAATATTATGTATTCAGTACTTGTTATCTCTTATATAAGATCTGAGTAATCTCATACGAATAATAAATATTTAATGGGGTAAATACGACAAATTTCAACAAAAAGAAAATAGCTTCGCAATTCCAGACAAGCAGTTCGTAAGACACAAAAGGTTACATAATTTCCACTTGAAGCAGGTTTGGCTCATAAGCTTTGAACAGCATTAAACAGCCTTGAACAATGACGTATCCTGACATTCTTTAAACATAATTCATATTCAATTTATAAGGAATCAGAGTGGTGAGTGTTTTACAGAGATTTATTATATCCTTTTCTCTATTATTCAGTCGTATCTAATTCTACTCCTTTAATTCAATACAAGCTGTCTTAATATAGCTCCTGATGCAATGAGGCATAAATGAAAAATAGATCTACTTAAGAAATAACTATGAACAATTCCTTACATAACCAGGAACAGATCTTCATATTAAAATTTATTCATGCTAGATCTACAGGTATAATTAATTAAAGTATCTTGAAAAGGATTTAATTGAATCTTTATAAAAAGGATATAAATACGAAATACAATAATATTAAATAAAGATATCTTTTTTCAATTTTTGTTTTGTTTACAAAAATAAAAATGGAGATTTCAATAGGACCCAAAATTACATACGACTTTATTTAATAATATATGTCCAAAGTTTAAATACTTTTCATAGTGTAGATATTAATATATGTACTATGCAGATGGGTAAATACCACATAATATTATAAGCTCTTGCCTCTCGTTCACCAGTCTATTTTGGTGGATATACACACATATTAATAAGTGTACATTTTCCTATGCTCATACTATTGATCTTTAACAATGCTAGATTGATACGTAATGATTATCTTTAGACCACAACAGTGTCGTTGAGCATTAGAGTCTTCTTATTTTTACGAGATAACACAAATAGCCTTGAATGTATTGAGTTGTTTTGTCAATCCAAGCTTCTTAGTTCCTGTCCAGTTCTTTCTCTCTCTCTTCTCTTTGGCTTGACAAAACAACTCAATGCATTGAACATGCTTAGAAACAGCCTTGAACACTCTTGGAAACAGTCTTGGAATGCCTTGAGCGGAAGGCTGTTTCTTTGATCCTGTCGGAAGCTAAAGTTTTCGCTTTCTTAGTTAGGAAATCCATTGCATATTGTCATTGCTTTGAGACCTGAAGAACAAAATAGGAAACGTTATTATCCCTACTCTTCATTTTTTTTTTTTTTGGCTATTATTTCTTTTAATACATAATTTATTTTCCCTCCTATCTTTGTCTTTTATTTCGACCGAGCTTAAATTAGATTAATCTTTAAAAATTTTCGTTTGTTTCACTCTTACAAATCTTTGAAATACTTCATAAAATAAAAAGTCAAGAAGATTCTAGCATAATAACATTTCCGATTTTGTTCTGACGGTCTCAAACAGCTCTTTAGAGAATTTTGTCGACCTAGAACCCTTATTCTGGCAGCGAAATGACTGTATTTGTCTAAAGTTCGTATTCAAGATGCTATTGGAGCTTTGATATTTTATTTTCAATAAGTGATCATATTTAATTTGAGAATTACACTAATTTATTTTGGGGGAAATGGTCATAACCAATTCGAGAAATGCACCAATCTATCTTTGGAATTCGTGCCTTTTTTTTTTGTGAAGCGCGCAAATTGGGAATAACTGTAGATTATTAACAATGACACCGGGGCAAAATTCCCTAGCGAAGTGGTTAAGTTATTTCTGCTAAATTAGTCTCTCGTCTGGCGACACTAGTTCCAATTTCCATGGTCGTTTTCTGTTTGTTTGCTTGTGGGCTTATGCCCTGTTATTAAAAAATGTTTCTTATGACGTCTAGCTAAAAATGCGGCATCCGAATAAATCTTCATACATAAAAATTCAACAAAGTCAACCTGGTTTATACCCTCACTTCAACCATCAAGACTTTTGTTGTGTTTCGGGTGAATCTCTTATTCACTGTGTCCGTACTATTCTCTGAGATTTATACCATTGCAAGCAAAGACTTTCTGCATCGTATTATGTCCGAGCAATTTCTGATTCATCTTGTGTTTATTGTGGCAGTATTGATACAGAAAAACATTTCATCTAGTCTTGTCCTCTCCGCAAAGGAATATGGCAAACAATTGTCAATAGATATTTAATCGACCCCTCAACACTTAAAGTAGTTGCAAGTACCTTCATCTTCATTGAAAAATTAACTATGAAACAATAGTCGCTGTACAAATACTCTGCAACAGAGCACCTAATCCCATTTGCTATTACATGTATTTTCTTTTCCATTTTTTTTTCTTGTAAATTATTAGCCCAAGTTGTACATCTCTGTGTGGTACCTAAATAAAAATACCATTTGCAAAAAAAAAAAAGAAAAGAAAAAAAAAAACAATAACAAAGGCAACTTGATATAACGTACTTGATTTTCCTAAAAGATGGAAAATTAAAAAAATGACTCTGTTCATGTAACACATACACACATGAAGATGCTTTCTAAACATTGTAGCGATCTGATAATCAAAACTGAATTGTGCTACAAATATTAAAACCAGGATACTAATTTTTTTTCCCACTTTTTTCCTTCCAAGTTTCTTTCGTTCTTTTCATCTTTTTTATTTTTTTTTTTTTTCTTTTCACGAACACAGGTTGTCTACAAAACATGCCGGAATATAGACCTAAGATTGAGAAGATAATAAAATTATTTGCAAGCTCAACAGCAAAAGATGATGATGAAGACTACACAAGTCCTACTATCAAGATGTCAACAGTCAATAAATTTGGAGTCTATCTGCCACCTTCACCAAACTATTATAACGATGATGATAACTGGCTTTATTGTCGATCGAAACAGACTGATTATTTTAAAATAAAATCTTGATATCTTTTTTCTTTCCTTTTTTGTCTATTCAGCTTTATTTTTTATTTGCAAAGGGATTATTTTCATATTGTAGATTAAGATAAAAGAAAACAATATGCTTATAAAATTTAGCTTGTAGTTGGTTTTTGATTTATGACATCTTACAGAATATGAATATGCGGTATTACAACAGAAAATGGGTTTATTTTAACTTTTTTTTTTTTCTAAAATAAATAAGCCATAGCCGTCTATAGCGCACTTGATCTAGTGAATCGATCTAACTAGGCAGAAAAAGCTGATAGAAAAGGACACGTTTCCTCCATACAATAAAAACAATTGTATGCAAAGTGTAATTGATGTTACTCATCTTCAAAAAAAAATTGCCAGATAAAAAGATTTTTCTGCATAAATCCTTACCTAATATTCATTGATAGACTATAATTTAAAGCTTAAAACTGGAAGGGCATATAAATAAAAAAGAATTCTCGTTCAAAATGTAGCTTTATAATGAAAATAAATACCACTGTCATTACTGTACCGGGAATTCAAAAAAAAAAAAAAAAAAAAAAAAGTTAAAATAAACCCATTTTCTGTTGTGATACACAGGGTGATCTATTTGATTTTGTTTACGAGATAAATTTTGTAAATCTACTTCTCACCAATACTGTAAACATTTCCTTTTATAAAGCGAATTAAGATTTCGACTGTAGATTTTATTATTTAAATGTTACTTTTCAAAACTATTAATTATATGGCGTTTTTTTCAGTATTATATAGAACCTCGATATGACTTTGAGTAAGGTAAATTATTCAAAGTTCATAAAAAAAAAAAGATTGATCTTATTTCCTGGCAAGGTGTTTCTTTTTACTGTATACTTATCATCTAACTGTAGATGCTAGATTATGTAGATGATGAAACAATTTGATGAAATAGTATGCATTGTGATTGATTTATATATCTCTAAATAGACAACATTAAAGTAAAAAAAGTTTGCTACGAGACATTTTGATGTAAGTATAAAGGGCAAATAAAATAGAAAAGAAAGAATTTCATTATGTCTGGTCCGTCTAGATAAGTCCATTGAGACTCGTTCTACGTCATAATTTATATAAAAGCCTACAGAATTATATATAAAAAAAAAAAAGAAGCCATTTGCAATTCATTTTTATCAAGTAAACAGTTCGCACAAAAAAGTAAAATAGTATTGCCAAAAAAATTATTTCGCTTTTGAATTTTTCAAAGTATTTTTGCGATATTGATCTGCTTCAGCCATAGCTTCTTACAAGAGAATTCGGAAAGATCAAATAATTGTTTTTGTATAGGGTTAAAAGAGAGGCTCTTTTTTAACATGCGCACCATAACGTATTTAAATATTTGTATTTGATTATAACAAGCACTTTTTTTTTTTTATTTCATATATCCAACGTAACAATCTCAGTCTAAAAAGTTATATACCAAAGCTGTAAGTCATCCCAACGTAAAAATTAACTTTTCATTTCCGCAAAAACAAAAATAGCTTCATATAATAATCTTTCAAAGAATACTACCACAAACAATATGATTAAGCAAAGGTAATTTTTATTGAGTCATCAAGTATATGGAATCCCAGTGCAGTGAGTTTACAATGAATATAGTCTCAGTTGAGGAAATACAATTCAAAACTAGACAAAATCAACCGTACTGACTGTGCACTGTTTCCTGATTTCAATTTCGATCCAAACATTCTTATTTTATTTTTTTGGTCACCAAAATACGAATGACAACATTTGCTTTGACTGTTCATTGGAATTCTTCTACGAGCAATATACTTAATTCTGTACCATAATAACTAATACATAACGGAGATTATTTTTGATGTAAAGCTCTTCACTGCGCTTTTATAAAAAAAAAAAGAAAAAAAAAAGTTTGCCTATCCAGATACGAATACGATAAATCAACAATTAAATCCATGTCCATGCTAGTGTGATGGTATGTTCGTCAATAGTGATGAGCGAGAAACATTTAAATCCTTCTCAAAATGTAATTCTGCAAAATGCTTTGAGCTGAAAGTTCAAAGATGCTTATCCTTTTTGTGACGTCTCTAACAACAACAAATGTATTAGAGCAGCAACAATTAACAAAATAAGAGCAGAATTACTATTGTATATTGTAGTTGCAATTTGGTAGTGTAACATGATTAATAATAATAATAAAGTGATGATTGCATCAAGTCTCTTTTAAGCTTTATTACTCAAGAATAAGAACGTCAGAATACTACCACAATTTAGAGACATATTTCAAGAGCTTTGTTATATAATAAGTCTTAGTATACTTACTAATGTACTGAGATTTATGAATTGTTTCCCTAGTTCTTTTCATACTCGTTTGACTAAAATATATACATTTTCATCAACCATTTTGTAGATGAAAGCGGTGTGCTTGCCTTTTAACTTTCTTCATACCTTTAAGTTTCTTTACATAATACAAACAGAATAACTCCATCACTTCTATTCGCTCACCAACTTGCATGAAAAAGTGCGGAAAATGCCAGGAAAACTAGCAACTTTGTTTGCTGTAGTCTCTTCTTCCCTTATTTTTGCATTATGTGAGTAAAGTAACTGATTTAACTAGGGTTATGTTTTTGTGTTTTATTTTAATACCAAGGGCCAGAATCTGCTTTACATCAAATGCTAATTGTTTATAGGTCTCTCCTCTTTTACTGTTGTTTAACAGTATCAATCTGTCACTGTTCTTGATCTCGACGCTATGCTCAGAAATGCAGTTCATATTCCCATCCAAACTATTTCTTCAACTGAAGAAGCCTCACTGTTTCGGACATAATCAGGAAAGTCTATCTTCATAAATGGAATTGTCTAAAAATAGTTAATTTTAAAAATAATCTCAAGTGGAAAGATACACCCTCAGACAAGCAAGAATTTTCTCCTTCTCTTTTTCTCTCTTATTTACATGAGCTATCCATATTCTCTTCCGACTACTGGCTCTTTGTCTTTTGTGGATTTTGTGGATTCTGCAGAACCTTATTCAGCTGAGATATCAGATGCAACTGCTAGAAGAGGAAGATTAAGGCATGCATTGAAGGAAGTTAAGAAAGAAACTCAATCTTCTCGTGATTACTCGCTCATAATGAATGTAAATTGAATAATAAGAATAAAAAAAGAAAGAAACCAAGTACTCTTTTTTAGACGATTGAAGAATATCTACCTTACTTGGTTAGTATTGTTAATTGCATAGAGACAAAGCAACTTGTATTAAAAAAGAATATTGGTAATGCACGTTATCTTGTCATAAATAGAACAACACATTAACGTGCTTTTTTCTAGAAACTTCTTGGAGAACGACATTAAGTGATCACATTATTCATACAGGAAGTAACGCACCACGAGTAGCATGTAGAGATATTCAGTATGAATTAATATTTGTTCTTATGACCTATGCCTATGCTTGCACTCTACAAACGAACCATTTGTTAAAAGAGGATAATTCTGCTTTATACAATAAAGCAGCTGACATGCTGAATACAGTAGCAAGTATCTTTCATTTTGTAGCGAATGATGTGATACCAAGTTGGAAAGACATACCTGACAATCGGCCTATTGAGACTATACGTGAATTCCCTGCTGCACTTTCAAAGTAGAATTACTATATAAAAAAAGAAAAAGAAAAAAAAAGGAGAAAGAGAGAGAATTTTGTTTATTGACGCTATATGTACATACTTTGTATAGAATGACACTTGCTGATGCGCAAGCAGTAGCGATCAACAAGGCATTAATGTCAAATAGCATATCTAAATCACTCATAGCGAAATTATATATTGGTGTAGCAGATCAATACCAGATGGCTTACGGTTTAATAACATCAATCAACGGTGCTCATGATCCTGTATCAACGGACTTGATAAAGTACTTGACTGATGGCGTTTTATTTTATAAAGTAAAGAAGAAGAAAAAAGAGCTTGTATTTATATTTCTTATAGGCAATGGCAAAGAAGTATTTAGCTATGCATGCGAATGATAGCCAGTAAGAATATGAAAAAGAATGTCAATTGCTATACTTACAGAACTATGTAGAAAAATGGGTCAAGCCGTGGGATTTGCAAAAGAATGTAAAGCGGATTTACGTCTATTACAACATTCAAGTCTTTCCAAGAAACATTTAAAGAAATCAGCAATTGCTTTGAAAGCAAGCCGTGAAGAAGAGTCAGTCAATGAGATGCTCTCTCGATACACTATGATTAATGACACAGTATGCTTAAAGAATAGAGATTAGATAAATTATTCATGTTTATTAGGTCTCATATGAGTCTGTGCCATCAAGACAAGACTTACAGCAATTGATACCTGGAGGTAGAGGCTTGCTTGAATTGAAACACTATATCTTGCCTAATCCTGCATTTGGGCCATTTAATGAAAGGAAGTCTGATAAATCCTATTTACTTGAAGGAAGATATTTTTAAATATAAATTACACATTTTGTTTGAATAGTTAGTTTTTATGGTAGGTTTATGCAATTTATATCATTTAAGAATAATCAAAAAAGAAAAAGAAAGAGGGGGGACACAGTAATCAGCTCATGACGAGTGTTGAAGGGTGGGAAAAAAACTTTCAGGGTTATTAGGGAAATGATTTAAAAAATCGCCCCATAATTTTTGAGAAAAGCAACACAACCTTCCCTTTTTGTCACAATAAATAGAGTGATCAATATTGAAAGGCTTTTGTTTATTAAAAAAGATTACACTAAATTGACAGAATCTCACTACTGAATTTGAATGAAATATTTTGCGTGGATAAATGTAAACCTGGGCTGATTTTTTATGAGTCATTACAAAATTATTTTATATTATGAAAATCCAACATGGTCTATATCCGTCTCATTTCTAGAAAGAATGTCCTTGTTGAAGAAGAAATGGAACAAGCTTCAGAATAGTTGTGATACAGCAATTGCTATTTTATTCAACTTGAGGCTTTGAATTCATCAGTACAACCTGTTCATATTCGGACTTTATAGGTTTGTTTGCATAGATGATTCGATTTTTTCTCTTTTTTCTTCACAAGTTGTAAAAAAAAAAATATGTCCAACAAATTAAAAGTTGCAATCATCGGCTCCGGTAACTGGTAATTTAGAAAAAAAGAAAAAAATTCCCCCCAAAAAAAACCTTTCTAAAATAAATGATATATAACAAAGGGGTTCCTCTATCGCTCATGTTTGTGCACAAAACACAATTAGACATAGCGATACATTTGAGCGTGATGTTCGTATGTGGGTTTTTGAAGAACAAATCAACGGCAAGAAATTAACAGAGATTATTAATGAAAAACATGAAAATGTCAAGTAAAGTGCTTCCATCCTCCCATTTGTGGTGTATGTCGGTTTAAGTTTAGACGTGTTGTACTAATAGCATACCACTAGATATCTTCCAGGTATTCATTTGGGGGAGAACGTGATCGCTATTGCTGATGTGAAAGAGGCAGCTAAGGATGCTGATATCCTTATCTTTGTTTTACCTCATCAATTTGTATACAAAGTATGTGATGATCTTCGCAGTATTATCTCCAAGGATTGTAAGGCGATTTCACTGATTAAAGGCTTGGATTACAAAGATAACAACCTTCTCATTTTTTCTGAAGAAATTGAAAGAATCTTGGGTATTCCTTGTGCTGCACTAAGTGGTGCAAATATTGCAAGCGAGGTATCTGAGGAACAATTCAGTGAGACGACTATTGCCTGTCAAAATAGCGAAGATGGCAAGATTTTTCTCAAGCTCTTTCACACGGAGTACTTTGACTGCAATGTTATTGCAGATTCAAGGGGCCTTCAGATTTGTGGTGCTCTAAAGAACGTGGTTGCTCTTGGTGCAGGCATCTGCGATGGCCTTAACTATGGTAACAACACAAAGGCAGCCGTTATTCGTCGGGGCTTGATTGAAATGAGAAAGTTTGGTAAAACATTTTTTGGTGGTGTACGCACTGAAACATTCTTTGGTATGTGATGAAAAGATATGAATACAAGAAAAGATTAATGGTTTACTTAGAATCTTGTGGTGTCGCTGACCTTATTACTACATGTTCTGGTGGACGTAACAGGAAGGTATCTGCTGCCTTTATCAAGTCCAATAAAACTATAGAAGAAGTAGAGAAAGAAATGTTAAATGGTCAAAAGTTACAAGGCACAACTACATCTCAAGAAGTCTATAACTTTTTATCTGCTAGAAATATGACACACGAGTAAGCATTCAAGTTCATTTTTTCACGAGGATATTAAACAAGCCTCTTTTTATATAGGTTTCCTCTTATGACGGCTATATATCGCGTCATCTATGAAAAAGCGCCACCTGAAAGCATTGCTCATGATCTCCGTACTCATAAAGTTATTGTTGAGAATGAATAAAAAGTGAGTCTATACAGCTATTTTTTACTAGTATTAGTGTATCATGCTTTTCTATAAAAGTAGCAATATAACAGATAGGAAGAAAGGGTCAATAGTATGCGTTTACTTTAATTTGTACACTTTTCGGAAATTATCAGTGGTTTTTGAGAACAGCTTTTTTCTTTTTTCTTTTTTTTTTGAATGAACATACAAAGATTTTTCAAACCCTGTCTTTTTCCTCGTCTAACTAGACAGTCTGGAACTATTTCCAACCGAAGGCTCGTACAAAGACCTTGTTATACAACTCAAACCAGACCTTTTCCAAATCAGTCAAGAACACTTCGTCATCCTTTATCTACAGCACTAATTAGTTTTGGTTTAGTTTGTCTTGGTGTAGGTCTCTATAATCACTTCACCTCCAACATTCAAAAGTACCCAGCTTCCATTCGTCGATCGCTCCGAAAAGCACTTTATTATCAACAAGATAAAGATCTCAACCTAGCACTTGAATATTTCAAAGAAGCACTCCATGAGGCACTCGAATCACCCGAACTAGAAAAAAACGGTGCACCACTCACTGGTATCATGATTCAGCTTGGTACACTGCAAGAACGTATGGGCAAACTATCAGACGCTCGATACACCTTGACATTGGGTTTAAGTCACCTCCTGGGATTAGAAAATGAAGTTGGAGAAGAGCAGCCAGTCCAAGCTATCTTTCAAGCAGATCTCGACAGGCTGCCGACATTGGAACAAAAAAAAGCAGTGGGTATCGCCCAAAAGCTAGGAGATATAACGGCAGCCATGAAAATGGATGAAGAGGCAGAAAGGTGGTATGAGTGGTCGGTGGAACATTTGTTGAAAGTTTCATCCAAGCCAGTATCAGAGTATGAGGATACCGATCAAGTTATCTTTGATGAAGAGTACATGCCTAGTTGGTTAACAAAGACAGATGTTGGTGCTGCTCTTGAAGCGTTTGGCACTTTTTATGCCTCAAGGAATAAGCCAAAGTAAGTTGATTGTTTTTATAAGCCCAAAAGGATTAAATTAATAATTTTATGGTACAGCTTGGCTATTCATCTTTATATGCGCGCACTTGGTTTAAAAGGAATGGATTCCTGTCAATCGGCCGTTTTGATGAACAACATAGCAGAATCGTATGCTAACATGGGTAGATATGAAGAAGCTAAATTGTGGGGACAAAAAGGCTTAGACCTAGTTCAGAATACAACTACTAAAAGAGTAAACAACGATGATGAACTCTGTGATCAAACATGTGGTGTTTTGCTGTACAATATGGGTATGCTGTTTGAGGTATGTGTTTGAACAAAATGACGCACAAAGTCACAAATTAAATGTTTTCTTGTTATTGTTGTTAGCAAACAAAAGATAAACAAAAAGCAGCTCTATTCTATAAAAGTGCCGGTAAACATGGACGCGACTTTAAGCAACCTGAATGCATAAAAGAAGCGGATCGTGCGCTGAAACGTATAGAATTTGAAACACAGATAGATGACACACGCGTATAATTGTAGACATCTTCAAACGTTCTCCAAGAGGCAATTACAGAAAAAGAGAGAGAGAGAGTAATAGGACGAACCGAAAGATGAAATAAAGTCTTGAAAAATACGTATAAAGATTTTCTTAATATTATTAAAAAAAAATCATGTATAAAAATAAGAAGGATGTCTATGAAGGAAAAAATAAAAGAAAAAATACGCGACTTGTCAACAATAACAATGACCTAGAGCTCGGCGAACAAACAGCCGAAGATAATTACGGTGATGGAACAGTGCCCCTGATCAACCAGAGGGGTAATTGAAGTTGGCTATTTAAACTTTAAAGTAGTAATTAGCAGACGATTGGAGTGAATAAGTCTGTAATAAGGCTGGCTTTACTCAAAATACTATCAGTGAACTTTGATTTCCTTGGTCCTATTTTTATAAATGACGTAAAATTATCTCACAGTAAGATTTGGCACTTGACTGGCGGAGTTATGGTTAACAAACAAAAAGTTGCTTTTTTAGATCTTATGCTTCTTTTTTGTATGTATTTCATTTCTAGAGGACCAGATGGTTTAAATATTTGTATAATAGATAATTGAGCGTTATATTAGTTTCACTCATGATATTCTATTGACCCTATTTGTTTACTTTGTAAGGAAACAATAATAAACAAATAAATAAACAAGAAAGTGATCTTTTTTGAACTTGGCAAAAACAACGTGTTTGGAAAGTAGCACAATGACAGTCTTTTTTATAAAAAAAGCCCTCCTTGCTTTTTTTTTTTTTCATGTATAGGCTTTTATAAACCTTTATAAACCTTTCTCCCTCGTTCTTTCTCTCTCTCTCTCTCTTTTTTTTTTTTTTTTTTTTTCGTTCTTCTCCTTTTTTCAACTTTTTTTTTTTTTCTATAATGAGTACTGACGAGCAACTAAAGATTGTTATTCAAACCTTACAAGAAGAGATAAAACATAGTCATGAATTAAATAATGAAGTAAATAAGCAGAAAAGAATAAAGAGAGATATTAATGATATATATTTATAGCTTCGAATAAACATTGATAATCAAACTAAGCAACAAAATGAATTAAATAATGTCAATGATTATTTAAAACAAGTAAATAACTAAAGATTGTAATTTTAATAATATTGATTGCATTTATAGAAAATTACTGCTATGCAAATGGATAACTCTAATTACAGTAATATACAAGCAAGGCTTGAAACTCAGATATACAGCCAAGAACAAGAATTAACGACACTAAAAAGAGAAATACATCAATTATCAAAAGCTAAAAAAGATGCTGAGAAGAAATTAACGTTGGAGGTAAGATGAATAGGATGAGTTGATATGTGTGTATTCATTTGAAATAGCTTCAAGAGTTTGAAAAGGATAAAATGGATTGGCAACAAAGGGAAGCAGATCTTTATAATCAAATAAGAGCATTGAATATCGCCGAGCCTCGTACACCTCGAAGAAGAAGTGTGACTACTCTAAGCCCATTTGGGTTAGGCGATATTGAAGAAAACAAGAAGGATGCAGAGACTACGACCAATTTAAATGTACCCAAATTATCCAGCCCTTCTTATGCTAGAGAGGCAAAGATCGCTCAAAGAACAATCAAGGCACAGGATAAACTGATTGCTGATCTCAAGATGGAATTAGATAAACAAAGAACGATTGTACAAGAACATAAAAATCAAATTCAAAATCAATCACTCAGAATGGAGCATTTGGAATACGAGATTGCTAATGTCAAACAGTTAAACTGTTCTCTAATGGAGGACAATGAAAGTTATCAAATATTGTTACACGAAAAGACAGTGAATGGTGAATTCATGATGAATCCAATCATGCAGGTAAATATCTTCTTTGATTATTTCATTGTATTCTGTATCTTATGAATTCGTATGTTTAAGCAGGTACATGATTCTAGTGTGATCATGAAAGAATCAAATAGTAGCAGTAGTAGTACAGTATCAAATGGATTAAATTTAGCAGCCGAATTAAATATGGCTTCTGACTGGAATCAAAAAGATCAAGAAACCACAATACAAAGTAAGTTATTTTATTAACCAAAAGACTTGATTATTTATTTAATTTATAGAATTAAATGACGAAATAAAGAAACTTGAAGATACAATTCGAGCACTTCAATTATATATGAACAAGATCTTGATGAAGGTCATTGACAATAAGCAATTAGAAGATGTCCTTAGTATCGATCAACCCAAAAAAGAGGAGAAACCAGTGACTCCTGTTGAACCAAAGATCACTTTTGACACAAATACTACCAAACCAACACAAACAGTAGGTCGTCCACGTCGTCGTACAATTTCTTATTGGGGATCAAAATCAAATAATCCTACACCTTTAGATACATCATCACAAATACCATCATCATTGAATGAAATGGATAAAAGGAGACACTCTTCCATTATTCCCTCTGAAAACCTTCAACCAGAAAAGTCCATCTCAACCACACTCACATCCGGTAACAGTGGTTGGGCAAAAGCCTTACGTCGTATGAGTATGATCACTTGGGGCTCAAAAGGTCCAATGTTAGGTAATGATAATACTGTATTCAGCAGTAGTGAAGAAGATTCAAGTACAGATAATTCAAGAAAGAGTGATTCATCATCTGCTTCCATTCGACGTAGTAATGAACTAGGAACACTTGCAGAAGAATAAATGCAAGTTAACCCTTTTGTTGTATAAAAATATTCCCCCTCTCCTCTCTTACATATTCCCATCCCCCTTTTTCTTTTTTTTTTTTTTTTTTTTTTCTCACTTTTCTGAAATTAAAAAACATTGGTTGAACTATACTGTCAATAACGCAAGTACATAATAATCACATAAATCCTATTGGTACGGAGATAAATCATGTAAACTCAGCAAAACAAAAGTTAAAATGATATTTTCTGTTGATAGTTTTTTGAACGTTTCAATCGACGATTTAAGGAATGGATTGATTTTTCCAAACAAAATTTACTTTCAAAGGAAGCTTGTTAAGTTTTATCATTTACGTAGATAGCAAATCTTGAGGTGAAGTGAACTTGTGGGGTTTAAGAATAAAGAAAGAAACTTTAAGGAGAAATAGATCGAAAAAGGCAACAATGATCTCTTTTTAGGATGTACAGTGCGGCTGGTAAATTTTGTCCATTTTAAAAAAATAAATGGCGATTTCCGGAAAAAAAAAAAAAAAGGTGCACGTGCAACGCTTGGGCGTCTTATCCACCAACGGCATTGAGAAAATTGGCGTAAGTTCTGTCATCAGATGACAATTGGGGAGTACACAAAAGCTATTTCTAAACTCAGCCGTATCCATAAACATCGCACCCTACGACCAACATTTTCTACACCTCAAGGTTCTCAGTATGCTGCAGACATAATAGCTTCACATCTAGAGAATATTTTTTGGGACAACTACTAAGAGAAGTACAAAGAAATAGTATTTATAATCTAATTCTACCCTTTGAGATAGAGTGCCCAATTACTGCAGAGGATATCCAAGAAACCATTAGAAACTTATCAGCAAAGAAAGCACCTAGCGTAGATCACCTCTGGAATGAAATGCTACGACCTATACGACACTTACTGACATCACTCCTTCTTTTGCTCTTCCGTTTGTGCTGGATGTGGTCTTACACTCCACCATCTTGGCGTGTTGTTCAAGTTGCGGTAGAACTTGGTCATAAATCGCATACTATTGTTTGTGGATGGTTATCCAAGATGACGCATTTTGAAGGCTTCCATCAGTATCCCATTTGTATACTGTGTTCTTTGCATTTTCGTAGTAGGTCAATCATGGTTGAGCTATTGGCTATTAAAGCCACGTCATCCGCGTAGAGTAAGCAATTCAAGAGTGGTGCTAACTTTAATGGCGATGTATCCTCCTTTATGGTTTGAGGGCGTAGGTATACCAGAAGTTGATTTACATATACCGAGTAAAGATAAGGAGAGAGGATGGACCCTTGGAGTACTCCAGTCTTTGGATGAAAATGCCTAGAAGTTGCAATTGAGAGGAGTACTTCTATCTGTACTTTGTCAAACAAGTTGCATAGAAGACCTAGGAGTAGAGGTGATATATAAACCTGTAAGATCTCCCATATATAGTTCCTGTCGACAGTATCATAGGCGAGTTTTATATCCAGAAAGGCTAAAACGGACTTGCTATGATATTGTGAACGCAGTACATGGCAGGTTTCTGAAAGGCAAAGAGCTTGGTCTATCGCGCCACGGAATTCTCTAAAGCCGCCTTGTGCAATGTCAAGTGGAGATTCGTTAGTTTACAAGCTATATTGTATGCAACTTTCCAAGATATTTTTAAAGATAGAAGTTAGACTGATAGGTCAGTAATTACTCGGTTCGTCAGTGGAGCCTTTTTTATATATCGGGACAAGCGAGAACTTTTACTTATCTAGGAATACCCTTCAAACCAGGCGGTCACCTTGATCCGGAGAAGCTTGTTCAAAGCAATATTTTTAAAGCCATATCTTCAATGAATGTCCTATCTTCTATTGGAGTAAATCTATCTGGATTCTCCAGCTCCTATGTTCTCGATTTTATGCTCAAATAGTTCGGTCACAAATGGAATATGGCATAGCTATCAACTGCTTCAATCACACTCAGCTGAAATCTTTAGAAGAGGCACAAGACAAATGCATACATAAGATCTACGGTGCGTCTAGAAAAACATCCACCAAGGTGATGCTCCATTTGGCGAAGTTACCCACAATGAAAGAAAGGATAGCTATCTTGCAAGCCCAATTCCTCTTTCGTTCATTATCTTTGCCTGAGGACACACTGCTGTATCACTTAATGCCACACACATACAATACACAAGAGGTCATCAATGGTATCGACTATCAAAAACTGCTCTGTGGAGATTGATGCCGCCGACGATAGCCGACTTAGATGCCCGAGGCTTTAGAGCGATAAAAAAGAAATTTCTTCACTCTAACCTTGAAAAACTGATACAAGGTAAGAACTCCAGACTGTTATCCAGCTGTCGACCAACAATCACTCTTGACCCTGTCCTGTGGCTACCAGTGACTCATGAAGAAAGAAGTCGATGTATACGATGACGCCTTGGTTGGTTGCCGGATGGGATCTCCAAACCCTGCCCTCGCCATCCTAACAATAACCTGTCAAGACATCACGCCATCAGCTGTCTAAATACGTATCGTCGTCTCTGTATGCCTGAAACAATAGTTGACCCTATATCTTTCCTTTTGAATATACTTCAGACACGCGTATTTGTTCCCTCTAGTATTGCTTTGTCCTGGACATGACGATGGCCCGTTATATGTTCTATCCTCCATGAATTAGATCAATTACAACACGATACAACCATCCCATGCAAAACACCTCATGGCCAAAAACTAATTGAATAGCTGAGACAATTTAACTAGCTTTGTATGTCTCTCTATGTACCCTACTTTCCTTTCTCTTTTTTTTACCCTTGAACCCCAAAGGTTTTTTTCTAAACATCAAACCTCTAAACGGATTGACCTGGTCCAGGCGGACACTTATTTCCTTTATTTTTTAGCGCTCAATTGGACCTTTAATAAAATATAACGTTTAAATAAAAATAATGATGCTAACTGGATATTGTGCTGTGTAGTTTAGATCTTGATTGTTCATTTAGTTATATTTAGATGATTGGGTTTATTTTTTAAAGTTATGTTTGTACAATGCTTATTGAAGGTCACATTACCATACTAACTCTACTAGTAGGCTAAGGTATGATAAAGATACCGATATCAAGTTTTTCTGAGTGACGGTAAGCAATCTATTATGAGAAGAGATTGTTATATGTCAATTCACTGATATACTTCTCATTCCGAGTAGTCTTGTAAACACGCAGCACGTCAAAGCTAGCTTGACCTGTCACATATAGATGGGCTGTGTTGATAACTGAGAGACAACCAAACACTGAAACCTTTCAGGTGGTCAAAAAAGAGTAAAATCAAGAACATACTTCCAACCTGCTCTTTTGAATAGACTTTAAAGTAGACTTTTTTTAATTTATTACAAAAGTCTGGATAATACCAGATGAAGAACTTGTCTCTACGATTTCGTATTGTTGAAAGTAATAAAAATGAGTTTATAGCTAAGACGTTTATTGCCCATGTAAAGTGTTACTCAAAATAGAAGCGATTGTCTAATGTTTGTGTTCGTTGTAGAGAAGTTGTTTGATCAATCATACAGATATTTAAAGTCAATGCTTGCTCTGCGGTAATCTGAGTACAGCAACGTTTATTATTACACGGACCATTCAGATAATAAAAAGTCTGTGTCTGTTAATCCATATTTCTCAGGAAAATAAACACTTAACTTTTTATTCTACTGTTCCCTTTCTTTTCAAACTATTTTGCAATCTATTTCTTTCATCATATAACTCTCGCTCTTACGCCGGTCTTTTATTAACAAGTTGGAATTACCCCGATCGGCCCTTGGGGTCGAATGTTAAAAGTGGTTATCTTGCCACAAAATAAAATTGAAAAGAAGAGCTCAAGTGTCTCATAATGAGGAAATCTTCCTTGCTCATTTCGTTTTTGTTTGATAGAAAAAGACCAAGAAGTGAGCTGTTGACTATCTATCTGGTAGAGAAGGTCTTGAGGAAAAAAAATTCGGCCCCTTGGGGTCAAATCTTTAGGCGACGGCTACATTACAACAAGCTCAAGGATTTATTGAGAAAAAAGAAGAGAAGAAAGCTGAAGTCATAAAGACTTATTCAGTTGCATTCGGAGAGACCAGATTTGATGCAGATTGTTTGTATGGCATGTATTACACATGGATGTATCGAGGTCACAGCTATAAGATTGTTCAATTTCAAAAGTGGATTTCGAGATACGACGAATAGCAAAAATAATTCTAAACTAATATGAAATGCTTGTAGTGGCTCTATACTATCTATGGCTAATGCGAGTTTGTCGAAAAAGAATATTTTATCCATTCAAAAAGATGTATTCATTGTCGGTCCTTTGGGGCTGATTTGGCCCTAAGAGGCCGACCTAATTAATACTTCTTGTTAAAGCTATTCGAATCAACCTTATAGAAGAAGAGATAGGACGAACACAAACAACTGCACAGAAGGGTAATATGGTCAGTACAATCAAGTATAGGCATAGAGGAGACGAGAGCTGGGATTTCAGCATCAAGCAGGTAAAGTCACCTCACCACAAAAGCAATAAAAACAACAAAAACAACAGAAAACACAGCATCATTTACAGCCCATTCACGTCTTACATTGATCTTATTAGGGTGGTTTTTTGCAATATGATGACAAGTCACTTTCTTGATACTCAAACTATAATATACTAACATGAACTTTCCAAAAACAGTGTGTTTCAAAGAAGAGCCTTCAAGGCTTTTCGTGAGTTTATCTACTGCATCTGAAACTCGAGCATAAAGAATTTCATTATAGAAAGCCTTTAAAATTGAGCTAATGTAAATAGATAGTCTAAATAACCTCACATACTTGATAAACAGCAATAACAATATCCCAAAATATCATAAGCAGCTCATCAATTAGTATATAAAGAACAGCTAACTAGATAAACAGACACCTTATCTTACTTCTTTATTTTAATTAAGAAGAACTTTAGATTACTTGCTATCCGGTGTTAATACCCGATTGAGAAATTGGTTGAGCCTTTGAGGTCACGACTGGCCTTGTTGTAGTTTTATATAATAGTTTTGTGAATACAATGTGCAGTATAATCTTAGAAAATGGGAAAAGGGACAGTTTAGACTTTATTGGGTATTGGATTAAACATATGAAAGAATATACTTATATTACTGAATTGATTGGCTTTTTTAAAAAAAAGATTTACTAATCTAACTAAAATGATGAAAAAAAAAAACTAAAGAGTGTCCTAACAAGAGAGAAGGGAGACGAGAAAAGATACTTGTGCCAAACGCCACCATATCTCAGATCTTTCTTTGGAGGAGGGGGAAACCATGAGCCACAAGTCTAACCAGTATACTTGGTGTCTTTATGAACACCTGAGACCTCTTCGCTTGGTACTTCCTCCTCAGAGGTTTCTTCCTCTGAGACTTCTTGATCAGAGAGTTCTTTGTCAGAACTTTCATTAGAAGAGCTTTCATATGAAGATCTTTTGATTTTTAGTTTTCTTTCCATAGACTTGCTATCAGAAGACTTGTCAAATTCTAGTTTTTGAAAGTAATTCTTCATATACAAGAGATTTCAAAGTGAACAGTCTTTCCAGTAGAACACGTATTTTTCTCATCTCAATCTGAGAAGATGATAGTCTGAGTGATCCTAGCCCACTTGTCACATACAGCCCTTGATCAACCAAGTGAACACTCATGGCCTGGCCTTCGACATCGGCAATCTGCATGCAGCAGCCTGCAATATTTCTCTTCTCTCTACTCTTCAAGCCAGGGGGCTTATAAAATTGATCAGCAACTGTTTTGCCTTCTCAAAGTACTTTTCTGTGATCGCTATAGAACTTGTTGTCATGACTGTTTTTTGCAAATTCGATGCAAGCCAATCGACAACTCTTCCATGACTAGATTAAGTGCATATTCTCAAATAAACCTTATCACTGATCGTCACGTCATCGTCTTGCTGGCTTTCTTTCTTGCTGTTAGATGAATCTGTTGCCACCAAATCTTCCCTACATAAAGACTTGTCAGAAGAATGCTAGCTGCTTTGCTTGTACAAATTCTAACCATTTGCAAAACAAGTTATTTGCGCTGTCCTCAAACACAAACTGAAAGATCTTTGACCAGACATTAATAACGTCATTTGCTTCCGTAAACTTGGTGTTGGAGGGGCTGCTCAATATTTTTTTCTTATATAAAGTCTTCAACCTTAAAAAAGAGATGTATGAGCTATAGAAAACACGCAATGAATAAATAGATTGCGTTCGTCGCTACTTACACACATGTATAGGCTTCAAAATATGCTTCATTTTCTGTAAGGGCATATTTAATTTGGTAAGAGAGAGTTTTGACATATGCTTTCTTCAAGTCATTGACAGCAAGATTTTCAATTGTCTTTAGCATTCTTTGTACATCGTCATCTAATGGATACCAGTTCTTCTGCTTGTTCCACTTGCTATTGAGCTCCAACCATTCCTCTTTCGTAAAAAGACCGCGCTGACCAATTCTTTCAGGGCTATTGTTAGTTAGGTCCAGAATACTATTGAATCCGTTGCTGATAGAACCCTTTTGAACTTATCCAACTTGTGATATTGTTTTTCAAAGTAGAGATCTTGGACGTGATGTTTTATTTTTGGTCCAGTTGATTGACCCGACTTCAGAATGGCACCCTTCTCAGCAGGGAGCTTCTTCTTCATCCATACTTTCTGGCGTTTGCTTTATTTTCCTTTCGACTCTCCTTTAGATCTTTTATGATTAGGGGTAGAAATTCCGGGTGAGTTATTGCTTTCAATGTTGATGGTTATGTTGTTTCTTGGCATTTGTTAATTGTTAAGAATAGTCAAGTTGCCGTAGCGACGATGGAGGATGTGGTTATAAACTTTCAAGCCGCGCTTTATTTTCAGTAATATCATATAATAAAAAAAAAAAAAAAAACAACTCTTAGCTGCTGTGTGCTTTCCGTTATCTGGCGTGCCCATTGGAGATTTGCTATTGACAGCTTTCCTTTTATTGATAAACAACTGGTCACTCGTGCCGAATTATTTAAACAACCATCTATTGCAGCAATCACACCTCGATACATGTTTTTGATTTATCAATTACCTTATATGCTTTCATTGGCAACAATATTTAAAATGTTGTCAACTTCATCTATCAACATTTTTCAATACCTTTTTGTTCAAAAAAGCGCTCTTGAATATGCTATTGAGCATTTGGCCAGTATCCCAGCTTGTAGACGAAATGGGATTTGACGCTTGATATTCCAAGTTTGCTATTCATCATGCCAGTTAGATCAAACACCAGAGCTCATGCAAATAAGAGACATGCTATTGCTGTTTTCCATATGTCCAAAGAGACACTGAAAGCTTGTTTGTTGCCAAAGGAGATGCGTTACTTCATATCTGAGCACGGTAAAGCAAAGACGGTAAAGAAGCAACTAACGTATCAGCACTAGAAGGTTTATCTTTTGGTGAAGCATCTGAATCAAATGAAGAAACTAAAAAAAGGAGAGAAACAAAGAAGCTTTCCATTAAGTCTTTTTTAAGTTGTTAAATTGTGACCGCTACAATGTATGGCTGTTTAAAGAGATTTCTCTGAGCTCAATCCGATTGAAACAGCTTTGGTCAGCATGTAAAAGTAAGTTTAAAAGAGAAGAGTTTTTGCAGGAAAAACCACCATCAACTAGAATTGGGAATGCATACAACAAAATCCTTTTGAGCAACCTTCAAGGATTTCATAGATACTCAGCTGCTAGATTCAAGAACTGCTTGACCATAAACCCAATGTAATATTCTTTTTTTTTTCAAGATTCTTATTATATACTTGTTTTCACTTGCACGCAGTTTCATATTAAAATTAGCAGCATCTTTTTTGTAAAATTTTCTGCTAGAAAATAAAAGTTCCTAGCGCTCTTTTTCTATGTATATATTGTACTGTGTAAACCTTCCTTCATTGATGCTTCCTTCATAATAGTGTCTCAAAATCAAGTTTTTATTCTTAATAGATTTGCAGATGTTTGTTAAATTAACCAATCAAGTGGATGGGATTATCAATAAAACTTGTTGCTTAATCACGAACTTCATATAAAATATTGCTTCTACTGTCCTTGTGAAAAAATCGTATGACTAAAAACTAGTAAAGGCGCTGAAGAGTAGACTTGTTTCCGTAAAGTGAGCAATTCAGAATGTTTTTTTTTTTTTTTTTTGACCAAACAAATTTCTTTTTTTGGATAAGTTTTTAAATGAAAAAATACATGGTTTAAAATCAGTTGATTGTAGTACATTGTACTCAGCATAAATGTAACACAAGACAAGGTAATGCAATCTGTCAATCATGTCATCCCATTCTTTCTAATCTATTTAACCATTTATTTTATTTCTTTTCATCAAAAATAAGCGAAAAAAAAAGGTAATACATTCTGATAAATATTTTAGCAACAAGGGATCAATATAAGATACCATTTATTTTTTAAACAGACAAAAATCTTTTTTAAAACGAGAATACATACATTCGGATAAATGTTTTTACGAGCTTAAAATTCAGAAACGTACAATAAAGCAGATTGAAATCTTTTGTGGTAAATACAGCAAAAACTCATTATAGTTTCATTTACCATATTTGAGCTGAGAATGTTAAAGCTTAAAAATATATAATTTATCACTGATAAATCAAGTCATCAGTCGGCATGAATTCAAATAAAAGATATACAGCACGTTTTCCCTTCTTCACTGAACTCTTTTTCTTTCTCCTCTTTTGTTATCTTATTCACCTCAAATCTCAATAAATCCTCAAGTCAAACATAGATTTACCAAGCCTCCTCTTGGAGGTTCATTTGCATAAAGAAGCATTACATACTGATTTGATGTTTAAAAAGCTTCTTTATGACGGAGGAGCAAGTAGAACGATGCATAAATCGTTCTTTCTTTTTTGGGTACTTTTGCTAAGGAAAGCACCAGAAAATAATAAGGGGACGATCAGGCTGCACTTTTTTTTTCTTCAGGGGGAAAGAATTAGGTATGCTTAGCATTTTTCTATTTTCAGTAATTAGAGATAAATTGAAGGCTGTAACAAATTAATCTGAAAGTAGTGGATAATAAAAAATAGAGAAAGGGGGTCGCAGCAGGTTTGAAAGCTTTACTAAGTTGACATGGTCTCCTTTGTGTAAAATGAAGATTCATTCCTATTTAGTGAAAAAAGGGAGATGTTAGATATGATTTTTTAATAATACTTTTGTATAAAAAAGAGAAATGTGGAGTGGGTTTGTGCTATGGTAAAACAGAATAACAAACAGTTGTATAACATAATTGTTCCCATGTCCTGTCTTTTTCTGTCAAAGGGGGATTTTCAAATCAGGAGAAAAAACGAATAAGCTTTTTTTGGGGCGAGGACTATTTAAGTTAATTGCGTAAGACTATTTTGTAAGCTATTGATATGAGTGGGGATAGTATGAAAGAAAAAAGGTTTCTTGATAGTTCTTGAAACAGTGGGATCTTATACAAAGTTTCAAATAATAAAAACATCATTCTACGTTTAATAGAATAATAAATGTTATTAAAAAATGAAAAGAGTAGCAGAAAAGTTAAAAGATAAAAAGACTTACGGTTATAATCTATTGAAATGAATTAAGGTTATACAAGAGGAAAGATTGCAATCTGTATATCTCACACAGCAAGCTATTTTTTAAATAACCAGAATATAACAAGATTACAGTCTATCAGAAGAATGTAAACAAGTCATTTGTTCTATTTATGGGTTCAACAAATTAACTACCACACAATTAATTTTTTAGCTACAAGAATCTTACCCTTGTACACAATGTCATGATTAAAGACTTGTTTCAATAAACGACTTGATGATGTACAACAGGATGAGTCACTTATGTCAGATAAAACATTCAGTAAGAAACAGTATGAGATTCTGAGCTTATAATCAAATCATCTTATTTTTCTCATTACAGCTCTTTATCACCCAATACTTATGATGTCCTCTCTTACTCAAATGACAAGTGGTTGTGTTGCCTATATTACATCTCAGCCAATACCACATATCGCTCACTGTTATGCTTTCTGCTGTAAAAATATCTATGCTTCATATGACGAGTACAATGATATATTCTAGGATGGTTATAATGAGTACCCTTTATGTCAGAGAAAAGAAAAGATGTTTGTAGGATTGAAACGCTTACAGAATTAAAACGCTTATTTTGAAATGTTACATGATAATTACCGTAAATAGAAAAAACACGAGAAAGACCGTTTGTTTTGCTAAATCCATTCACATGAAGTATCTATTTTGAAAGAGGGTCCTGTTTTTTAACTGGGCATAAAAATATAGAATGTTTATTTACAATAAAAAGGGATTACAGATCAAATCAATGGTGAGAGGAGAGGATACAAATATAGAGTGAATAAGAGGCATCATAGTTTGTTGATAATAGCATGTGGGTTTAAATAAAGGGTATAGCTAAGTGATAGATCAAAAAAAGTACTTGTTACTGTTCCAATTATAAAATATATCTAAATCTTCTTTTTTTTTTGGGTTTACATCAAATTTCTTAATAAAACAAAGTTAAAACTTACCATTAAAAGTAACGGCATTACTTGGTTGTTGCTGTTGTTGTTGTATACTTGAAGAAAAGGCATTGTTAAAGATGTTATAGCCATATGGATCTTGTTCTTGATGAAAGGATGTTAGTGTTGAAGACTGCTCCAATAAGTTTCCTTGTTCTTCACGGACATTAGGAGTAGGATCGTCCGTTTGAAGGGTTGGTTGAAGAACAGTTTTGTTAGAACCCGCGGATGATCTCCTCGTTGTTTCCTCTTTCTTTTTCTTTTTACGAGGATTTCCTTCTAAGGAATCTGCTGATTTTATTTTTTTATGATTGGGAGAATTAGATAGCTGTCGCTTTTTTGAAGAGCTGCGTGTTCTTGATTCATTTTTTTTCCCATTTGCTTGTCTTAACAGGCGCTCATTTTCTTGACGAAGTGCTGATAATTGATCTTTATATTCAAGTTCTCTTTGTTCCGCTGTTGAAACTATAAACAAGTTTAATAACATGTTCTATAAACATATCTTTATTCTCCTACCAAATTCGAGGGATTTTGCAACAATCATACTCTTACTCGGCCTTTTGACTTGTTGTAAAGCAGGTAAAACATGAGCCAGTTCTTGAAACTTGGAATTAAGACCTTCTCTTCTTTGTCTTTCCAAAGCATTATGGGCAGACCTTTTTGCTAAATAAGTCAAGTCTTTTTCTTGACTACTAATGATAGAGTGAGAAACAAGGAAAGCCAAAGGGTTTATTTACCTTTCATTTACTTCAGCAGGGTAAGCAGCACTATTTGGATAAGAAGGGGTTCTTTGACGTGATAAAGGGTAGGGAAAAGGTATTGAATGCTGTGGTGGAGTAGAAGAAGTAGACGTTTTTCTGTTCATCATATTTTCTAAAAGAAAAGGAGAAAAAAAAAAAAAGAAAAAGAAAAAAAAAAAGAATAAATAAATTATGTGTGAGAGCGTACGTTTATAAAAAAAAGTTTTAAAAAAGTTTAATTTAATGTAAGTCGGAAAACTACAATTACAAAAGAAAGAGAGAAAGAAAAAGAGAGCATTTAACTGCTTATAGTGATCGATCGGGTCTTTATACAAACAATAAAAAGATCACCAATAAATACCAAAGATATTTAAATCGTCACATTAATTTACATTTATTCAATTTGCATTGACACAAACATACTGATGTTTAGTTTACTACATAAACAAAATGAGAAAACAATAAGAAAAAAGCAAACATAAAGGCACGATAGTAATTTTTATAATGTGGCTCTCCTTTTTTTTTTCTTATTTTCTTAGAAGAAATAAAAATATTAAATGATTCCCCAATTATAAAACAAGTAAATCAATTGGGAACTGGGGTATAAACAGTTTGGGGAGTGACGAGTAGACAATTAAGTAATAGAAAATAGTTGATCCACGTGTAAACAACAATATATGCTTCATTGTGGAGTGCTTTTATTCTTTTATTTTTTTACACAGAAAAAAGAAAAAAAAACCTTTAAAAGACAAAAATTAAAAAAAAAAAAACAAAAATAAACCCTATATTTTCACTGTAAAATATGACAAGAAAATAGGAGGGAAAACAAGAGAGTGAAAAAGAAAGTTTCTTTCAAGCTGTCAGTGCAAAAAAAGGAAAGATTCTTGAGTGTTACACTGTCCTACCTTGTGTCCCAAGCATGGTCAAGTTTAGACAGGGCATAATATACCTCCTTTAAAAGAAAGAGATAGAAAAGTAATAATATAAAAAAAAATATTTTTATGACATATTTTATAATTAAATATTACTTTTGTTCTCTTGTATAAATTTCTATTGGTCGTTTTGTGTTCTTTCTTCCTTTTGTCATTTTTTTTTTTAATTGAATGTTCAAATTAGGCAATAAGAAGAGGGGGCTCAGACATTTACGATCGATCCCTTATATGCATTGATGTACTACACACATTTTCATAAAAGTTAATTTCCTGTGTCCATTTTCATTTTAACTTGTTGTACACACAAAAAGATTGTCTTTGCATTTAGTATTGCATGTGAAAAGAAAAAAGGTTTGTATTCATGAAATATAAATAGGGCATGTATTCTCTTTTCATTTTAATAAAAGTAAGTTTTTGTATTCTGATATTCCCCTAAATTTATCCTTTAAAAGTGACTATTTGCAATTATATTGACTAGTAGAATGATAAATGATTTATACATGTGTATGATGTCGAACCTGTACAATCATATCAAGTTAAAATGATTACCTGTGTAAATGTGAGTTTTCACGAGCTAGATTATATGATCAATTTATATTGTTTATCAATGCAAACTATGTTTACCCCTTTAGAGTATAATCTATTAAATGTCTGTGGAGATACTTCTACTTAAAGGGAATTAAACATATTCATTTTACCCCACATTATTTATTTATTATTGGAGGATGTTACACTTAAAAGGGCAAAATTACGTATTAATAAATTAAACAAGGAACCAAAGAATAAAGCAATGACAGTACAAGTTAACGTAATCACATTATAAGGCATACTGAAATCAGGTGTAGGTAAAACAACAAGTAGCGTGTCTGTATAAATTCTCCTATTATATACGTTTAATGAGATTTTTTCCTATTTCTCATAACAACTTACATCAAGTTTTGTTCAGGGTCTTTTGTTGTTAACACAGCAGATCTATACACGGATAAGTAAAAGACATAAGCCATACTGCATACTTACCCAACATCAAATCCTCTATTAGCATCTGGTCTATGTTCGGTGTATTTCAGGAATACTTTATCAAAATCCATTGTCATGGTAACAATAGAATCAGGAGGTAACAGCATTTCGCATTCAATTGTACTAGGCCTCTTACGATCAATAGCTGGTTGATAATACATCTGTTGAATGACATCATCCTTATTTCCGCTACCAATGACATTCACTTGAAGTGTGTGCAAATAAAGTTTGAGGTACCAAGGAATTGAATCATAATACACAATAGGCACTGAATCTGTTTTGTGTCTATTATAGATCGTAATCTTTAATCCTCCTCTTTCTTGTCCGTATTCAGTGAGATATCTTGATACGTAAATAGTTGTCCTTTTGGGTTCGAGAGCTATTTATACTTTATAAGCAAAAAAAAAAAAAAGATTATTAATTTTACGGTATTGGAATGAATTTTCATAATGCCATGTCATGCTGATATCTAGAAGCTCCTGTGTTAAATCATAAATGGCACTATTATTATTCAACTGGTATGTTGATGGTTTTAATTCGTATTGATCGCCTGCGTTATCTAAATCCACATTTATTTTGCTTTCCTTAGCTAATGGGCAAGCGTTTTTCAATTGACGATCAAAAACAGTGGAAAGTGACCAATCTCTACGGCTTGTTTCTCTTACTGGATCCATGACTGTGGTGATTGTTTGAATCAATTCTAATTCATGTTCATTACACAATTCATCCTATGTATGCCATATTGGTTCACTCTCAGAAAATAATGTGAATGATTTTATCTTACTGAACAAATAGATTTTGCATGGACGGCCATTGTATGAAAATTGGAATTATATATCTTGTGAGGATTTAATAATACAGATATTCCAGACTAAATAATCTAGAATGAGCTCTTTTTGTTATGGATATTGCAATTAGACGCTACCTTTGCTTTACAAGGTAATAATTTAATCCAAGGCGTTAGATTCTCTGTACAAACGTTTTCATGGGGTAAAGATCCATATCTCAACTGCTCATTCTTTTTGTTGCTTGACTGAAAGCTAAGTCTAGGTTCTGTAGTAATTGTTTCATCTATAAAATTAAGTGATGCACAGAATAAACCTGATAAAGTATTTGTCAATGCTTTCCAAGTCGTGTCTACTCTATGTATAATAATTATCAGCTTTATTTACTTCTCTCATTAATCCGCCTTACTCGCCAAGATCCTTTATCCATGCCCAAAGTTCTACACCTGTGCCTGACGATAGAGTGGGCGGGTATCCCCACTCTTCATGATTCCATCTTCCTTGAGTAAACGAAAGATGCATCTCACTAACAGAATGAGCATCTAATACTTGACCAATAGCTTTTGGATACAATCCATAATCTAGAACTTTTCAAAACATTAATTCTATTTTCTGGCATCTTTAATTTCTTACGTGGAGACTTGACGTTTTTCACTTTTGTTATAAATTCAAAGTGAGCTAATAGTTTACCATCAGGTAGCTGACTCAAGCTAAGGTTTTCTTTATATTCTTCATTTTTTGATAATTGAGCACTAATCGCATTAATACTGCATAGTAGAATAAGACTTATTTGTGGTAATCGCATGTGCACGAGAAAGAAAAAGAGAGTATAGCGGACTTTTTTTTTTGTCTCTCACACACTTACACTTATAATCGCTTAACTCTTGTGTTTCTTTTTTTTTAATTCGTTACAATGAAGCGAAAGGAACGATATAAAAGAAAACAAGCAAAAAAGAGACATTCCAAAGGAATAGAAGCAGCACATGAAAATGAAGAGTTTAAGGTGCTTTTTAAAATTAACCAAGCTTTGAGTACAAAAAATTATGCTTTATTAAGAGAGATTGGGCAAGACACTGGATTTATAAATAATCCAGTAAGGAGAAGAGTATGGTAATAGTTATAAAAAGACATCGTCAAGTGCACACGTAAACAATAATTAGGCCGTTTTTGTTACATTTCTCGGATAGGAAGATTAAAAAGGAGGGTTCTTTGAATAGTAAAAGCAAACAATAATAATAACAATAATGCATTATTAAGTAATTTGTATCAGTACCTCATAAGGATGAAGAACAAGTGAAACTAGACGTCGTTAGATCCTTTAATTCATACCCAAAAAGTATAAACAGAATGAAATGATATAAAGAGAGAGAGAGAGGAAAGAGGTACTGATTTATTAGTAGATATTAGTGAAGAGGAGAAAGCAAGGTTACAGCTACAATTGCACAGAATAATTATTCATGTCTTAAGGTCCTATCCTTCTCTACATTATTATCAAGTAAACAATAAGGATAATCCCCCAGTAGGTTTTGCTAATTAGATGGTAGGGATTCCATGATATATGTTCGGTATTTTTATTACTTTTTGGAGAGAAATATGCGTGTCAAATGATTGAAAGAGTGTCTTTATTTTATTTACGGGACATGATGTTTAATTCTTTAGAGCCAGTCATGAAGCAATTGACTATAATCGATACTATTATTCGCTTAGAAGATAATGAATTACATGAATTTATTACAGAGTAAATAATTAAGAGTTGAAAGACCACCAATTTATTTTATATTGTATAGGGCAGGTGTATTACCATACTATGCTTTATCTTGGGTTATAACTTGGTGTAGTCATGACCTTGACGATCTAGAACAAATAACCAGATTGTTTGATCTATTTTTAACTTGTAATCCGTTCACAGTCATTTATTTTGCTGCCGCTGTTGTATTGTCTAGAAGACAGGGGATCTTGGCTCTTGATTGTGACACAAGCACGGTTCACAGTTTTCTGACAAAGCTCCCACGCGATTTGGATATTGATAAAATGTGCGAAAAGACAAGGGAACTATCGACTAAATACGGTGTGTATGATATACAGCGTAAGAGCACGATCGCACTCGATCAATTCTCTGCGGTAAACCGATTTGAACAAGACTGGCAAAGTATGAGTGATTTGAATGAAGAAGTTGAACGAGTGATACGAATTTTACGGGAAGAAAGATATGATAAGCCGATAGAATTTAGTTTAGCTAAAGAAGAACATGAACATTCCTTATTGAATCAGCTATTGGGAAAAAAAGAAATTTACACCATTTTTACATTGGGTGCAAGTATAGGCTTACTTGCTTTATGGATAGCAAACTCAAATTTAATAAAGTAAAATGAATGAGCTGAGAGGAAATTATTATTAAACAGTACTTTTTTTAGATAAAATGGATACCACATCCCAACGAGGTTCTGGTGATTTTTGACATTCTTTCACTACTTGTTCCAAGAAATCAGGATATTGCTGGCTTGTCAAATTTAAATGATCTTGTAAGAAAGGTTGGCAATTTTTGAATATATTTTTAATGTCCCACAAAAATTCACGATTAAGATGATCGGGACGACCTACAATTTGTATTTATTGTCATTTGTTGGCTTGTGTGTTTTTTTTTTACAAGTATTTTTTATTTTGCGCATGTCTTACCAGGGTATGTATGCTTTTTTGTGTAGCAAACTATCTCTAAACCTGTATTTTGGATAAATTCTTTCATTTTATCTGCAATACAAGGTTCTTGATCACGTTCAATTAACCTCTCTGTAACTACCAAGAGCATATTAGAATAAAATGATAATATACACTTCAACTTACACACTTGACTTGCCCATTGTATAAACTCATTTCCATAAAGCTACTGATTGTTAAATATATTCTACATATTATTATCTATTACTTACAAGCATGCTTACTTCTCTTGATAAAAATAACCCACCTGGTTTAATAACACGCTTGATTTCTTTTAATAGTGGAATCCACTGATCCTTTTTGAGTGCTAATATAAAGAGAGTAAGGTTGGCCATATCAAACGTATTATCTTCAAATGGTAATCCTTCTAATATATTGACTATTTTAAATGTAACATTGACTGGCCTGATATTATTTGGGAATATATCACACATATCAATCCCAATAAATTCACTATTTGGATATTCTGTAGCCATATCCTATTCACATTATTAACATTTCCTCTTGTTATATAAAAATTACCATAATCCAAGTTCCCGGTCCACAACCTAAATCTAATATCTTCACTCCTTTGTCAAGATCAATATGATCAAGTGCTTCTTTTGGTATATTTCTATTCTATATTTTAATAAACTCTATTTTTTTTTTTTTTTTTTTTTTCATCTTCTCCTATTTACCCTTCAAGTAATGTTTTTAAAGCAAAATGTTGCTATATAAAAGAATAAGTACCTCTTTTTCTAAATTATTATCAATGGTATTACACCAACAAGTCTATCCATTTCTTCATCATCATTTGGTAACCAATAAACTGAAGATGATTCACTGTGATATTTTCTACCTCTCACTATTACACTGTCTGTTGATGTAGTAGGTGATCTTGTTGATATCGGTGTATTATATTTAGGTGTTTGCTTCGAAGATAATGAAGAAACTCTCTTTTTCTTTTGATACTGTGAAATACTTGATCCCATTTTTATTATTAAAGAATTTTTTTTTGAGGGAAAAAAAAAAAAAAAGAAAAAAAGTTTAAAAATACGATTTTTTTTATTGTACAACTAACTTTGTTTTAATACAACAATTGTTACCTGTTACAACTGCAAGTACTTTTTTTTTTTTTTTATTGAGGTAAATAAAGTCTATGTTTAGCAATATAGTCTATCACTGGATTAGGTAATAGATACTTGATAGACATGCCCCGTTTAACAAATAATCTATCATGTATTATGTAAGCTACTATAAACTATTTTTATTATCATTATTTACCTGACTTTAGTTGAACTAATATCATTATGAATTAACTGTTTAATAATTACAACATTTTTCTATATAAAATAAAAACATGAGGCGCTAAAGAAATCATTTTTTTTTATAAGAATTACTCGATGTTCATAAAGCACGTCATGGGATAATAAGAAGCCATAAACATCAGTGCCTGTTCTTTCTATAATAACGCATCCATATCCGCCCACAATATGATGAAGCTACTTGTACTTAGCAATAGAAATCATATAATCATATTAGTGCCCCTTACATCTTCAGATGTCCAAACACCAGGATGTCCAAATGATGCCATTAAATCACCGCCAGCTAATAACATAATCTTGATCTTTTTAATTTCACCTATGATTTATGTTGAATTCATATTCAAAACATTTGCTTGTGATTATTTACCAGAATCTGTTTTTATGCCTCCGCCTGGTTGATTTAATTCTTTATCAAAATGGTCAAGTACAACCGCTGTTCTTTGATAAACTTTTTGCCGTGACTCCCATGAGTCTACCATAAGCCAATCTGATGTACTGTCTACTGCTAATTGACACATGTTTACTCGATGATATGCTTCTGTTAATCCCTCTTTTGCATATGTATCAGATACAGGTGAGTAATAACCTGCTATTAATTCATATTCTTTATTTTCTCGAAAATGATCCTTTGCCATCTCTATTAATTGTTAAATAATACTCTTTTTGTTTTGTTTCTTTTACCAAACATTCTTAAATGTAAATATGTAATAGGTGAATATGAACCACAAGCTACAATCACCAATGGTGTTTTGTTTTCGTCTATTGAAGAAACTAAATATTATTCTTTTTTATTTATTTTAATATACCTTTCATTATATTCGGTAGCCTTTCTTTAGGAAAATGATATTTTTCTTGAATGCTGTCATTAGTTTCAGTATGTGAAGTCATTGCTTTATTAAATAGATAAGAAAAAAAAAAAAAAAAAAAAAAAAGGAAGAGACTTGACTTGTGCACCGCTGAATTTAAAATAAAAGTTACACCAGATTATACAATTTTTGCTTATATTGGCTTACTGTGCATAATTAATAAGTAACAGTATATTTGGTTGTTAATACTCTATAGAAGTTGGCCCAATCTTCTGTTGAACTGTGGATATTTCAAATATTTGCTGGTCGATTTCACGTAAATAAATAAAGATTAATCACTATACCTTGATTTACTTGAACTGATACCTGAATTTCATAGAATAAGTACGAAATAACATATAAATATGCCTTTTTCTCACTTTTCTTAGTACGTTTACTCGTTGATTAACATATTTACATCTGTTTTAAGACCTTTACAACTGGATTACTTTGGCTGGTAAGTAAAACACTCTATTGCATTACAGAAATGAATTTTTTTTCGAGTTGACACTCAAGCAATATTCCCTTTGATGCATTTTATCTGAACCATTTAGGGATATCTATGTATAAAACATAATTCATGTACACAACTGTTGATAAAAGTGTTTAAATTTCATATTCTTATTGTCCTTTCTGTTTGAGAGCCAATAGTAAGCTACGTATTTATATTTAATCTCAGAAAAAGGATATTACCATGATTGCTGTTGCTGTCACCTAGTATACGATTACCTTGTAAAGCTGTACGTGAATCGTTTTTTTAAAAGCTTTTATTAATCAAAAGAGTGGAATGAAGCAAAAATAGAATCATAAGAACGATATAGTGAGAGAGGGGATTAATCATTCGCAGGTCACGTGAAGTGACTGTCCCTGAAAGGTTTCCAAAAAAGAAACAAAGCAAAAAAAAAAACTTTTTTTCTAGTCTAGATCTAATCAATCAAAAATGAAGTTGGACGCAAAAGCACTTCGATACATGTCTTCTGAAGAATTCAGAGTTTTAACAGCTGTAGGTAGAAAATCCGACATTGTGTAGTATAAAAATAAAGTTAAAAATCATGCTTATAGGTTGAAATGGGCTCAAAAAACCACGAAGTTGTACCTAGTCCACTTATTGCTCAAATTGCTCAATTGAGACATGGTGGTGCTCATAAAATTGTAGGCGAATTAGCTAAAAGAAAATTAATTGCTAGAGTTCAAAATATGAGCTGTAAGTTTTTATCAGTTAAAATGTTTTTGCTAAGCAATTGGTTTATATAGATGATGGATATCGTTTGACTTATGGTGGATATGATTATCTTGCACTCAAGACTTTTGTTAAAAGAGGAACGGTTTATTCGGTGGGTAACCAAATTGGTGTAGGAAAAGAATCCGATATCTATATTGTTGCTAATGAAGAGGGTATCCAACATGTACTGAAACTACAAAGACTTGGTCGTATGTCCTTTCGAAATATCAAATCTAAACGTGATTACCTTCAAAAACGCAAATCAGCATCTTGGATGTATATGTCCAGGTTGGCTGCAATGAAAGAATATGCATTCATGAAAGTACTCTATGAGAACGGATTCCCTGTACCAGAACCAATTGATGCTAGTAGACACTGTGTTGTTATGGGCTTGATTGATGCTTTCCCGCTGTAAGTACCCGGAGAATGTATGGATAAAGAAAGAATGGCTAATATAGAAATGTATATAGTCGACAGATTGAACAAGTGGGTAATCCAGGTAAACTGTATTCTCAGCTAATGGAATTGATCGTCAAGTTAGCACAATATGGTCTTATTCACGGTGATTTTAATGAGTTCAACATCTTGATCAAGAGCGATGGCTCACCAATATTGATCGATTTCCCTCAGATGGTTTCCACTTCACACATAAACGCTGAATATTACTTTAATCGAGATGTCGAATGTATTCGTACCTTCTTTCGTCGTAGATTTGGCTATGAAAGTGCACTCTATCCTCGATTTACACATGATGTGAATAGAGAATTCAGCTTAGATGTTCAAGTTGCTGCTAGTGGATTTAGCAAGAAGATGCAAAAAGAGTTAGAAGAGGTAAGACACAATGTGCATTGATATGCAAATTATTGATTAACACTTTCTTTACAGTACCAAGAAGAAATAAAAGATATGAGTGATGATGAGGAGGAATCTGACAGTGAAGATGAAGAAAATGAAGAAAAGGAACATGAAAATATACCCTTACAAGAAATGACAGAAGAAGAAAAATTACAAGAAAAATTGAGAAATATTCGACTAGGAAATACAGAACCCTATGAAGAATCTGAAGAAGAAGAGGAATCTGAAGAGGAAGAGAGCGAGGAAGAGGAAGAGGAAGAAATGGACGAGGAAACCAAAATGAAAATTCGTAGTGAAAAGATTGAAAAATTAAACAATCGAGATTATAAAGCGTATCGCGATGGTCCACAAAAGAAACTTACAGCAGCAGAAAAGAAAGAGCAAGAAATTAAAAACAGAGTGGCAAAATCACTTAAAAGTCAAGGAACTAGGCAAGGCAACGGTTCTCGTGGAAATGTTCGTAAAGGACGTGGAAAGAAGAGAAATAACAATGATTTAAAGAATGGAGATGTCTTTTAATTTGTCTTTAGAGCTGTCAATAAATTTGTAATAGATTGCACTATCATTAGAATGAGTAAGCGTATTTGTGATCGTTGCTTGATCCTTATGCAATTACATGACCCATCTTTTCTTAGTTGAAAAACTTCTTCAGTGTGTATATGAAACTATTATATCTTCTTATATTTGCCTTGATTATATAGCACATAGAACTACTTGTTGATTTCTATTTTACTTGCAGCCCCTCACAAATATGACAGTTATAACTATTTCAACTTTTCCCAACCGTGTGCAACAGTCGGTCTTTTAATCTCAAGCAATGTTCAAAAAATAGAAAAAAGCCCTTTTTTTCCACAAGTTGAACCACTTTCTTTTCTCTTCCACCGGTTAAAATAAAGGGGCTTAAAGGACCTTTTGATGTACAGAACTCTGCCGGACTTAAGGCAAATGATAGTTTCCAAGAAGCAAAAAGAAGCCTCAGAAAGAACACTTCCACCAGTAAAACATTTACCATTAAGAAAAAGACTGACTATGGAAGGCTTCAAAGCAATCAACAAGCCAAATGGAAATCCATTAAAAATAAAGCAATCAAGCTCAGCGTCTCCTAACGAGTACTCACCGTCACCAAGCTCACATGCTTCTTCATCGACTGACATTGTTGTTAAAAGTGATGAAGAAGCAACTACTGATCAAGAAAATACTGATTCAAAAGCAGCATTAAATAAAGCACCATTATCAAAAGTATACAAAACAGTTGTTATTCAACAAAAAATGACGTTTGGTAATGCACCATGTAATCCTTTATTATGGAATAATGAAGATGTTGAAAAGAATGTAAAGAAAAAAAAAGAAAAAATAATTACGAATGAAAAAGAACAATTCAATTAAATTTAATATTCGCTAGGCACCTTGGATGGCGGTAGAAGAATCTATTAATTCGTTCAAATCTGCGTGGTTTGAAGGAGAAAATGACGATATTGAAGACGAAGAAGAGAAGGTAACAATTTGCGTAGAAGAGACATTTTTGTATTAAAATTCCATTCATTTTTTAAAGCCAACAAAAAAGACAGCAAAAAGGGGAAGACCACCATCGAACTCGAAGCAACAGTTGATAGAAGTTGATCAACAACAGCCATTAATACCAAAAAGAAAGAATAGCGGTTCATCTTCAAAGAAATCAAACATGTTGGATAGCAAATTGTACTGTGTTTGTCGACAACCTTATGACGCCACAAGGTTTATGATTGCTTGTGATCGTTGTGATGATTGGTTTCACGGAGAATGCATATCAATTAAAGAAGTCGAAAGTGAATTTGTTGACCTTTATTTCTGCTCTAATTGTTCTAAAGGTACTTAAAAGAAAGAATCTTAAAACTCATAGTAATTTTATTATAGTCACTGGTAAGAAAACTTCATGGAAACCAAAGTGTTCAAATCCTGCATGTAATAAAGCAGCAAGGATAAGTTCACATTTAGGCTATATATCAAAATACTGTTCCAATGTATGTGGTATGCAGGTTGCACGGGCTAGGTTAGAATTGCTAGAAATCAAAAGGCGAAATGCAACCAATGCTAATAGTTTGACACCTATATCAGAGTTGGCAATAGCTAAACAAAAACAATCAACAGTAAACTCATTGGCAGACAAACAAGACCGTGAAAGACTAGTTCAGATACGACAAGAAAAGAAAAACATTAAATTTACTGTGGATATTCTCAAAAGGAAAAGTAAATTTATTGATTTATTAGTCAAGCAAAAACCTTTCACTGAAGAAGATGGGGGTATCCCTTGTGGTTTTGATTCAAGACTGATATGGAAAAATCACATTTGGAGTAAAATCATTCAGAATTCAAACGTAGATGTCCAAATGCAGATAACAATTGATTCAATCAGTGAGCCATTTAATATCTGTCAGCGTCTGAAATGTATCAAGCATCGACAGTGGCAAAAACTCGCATTGATTGAAATGAAGCAAGAAAAGAAAGAGCAATTCAATAGGCTACTAAGTTTAGAAAAAGAAAGAAGCCAAATCAAATCACGTATGAGAAAAAGAAGAAACCACACAGACTTAATTAAGGAGTATTTAATGAACAACAGCATTTCAATATAAACATTGCTAAACAGCAATTTGCAGAAATACCCCCCCCTTCAAACACATATATTTATCTCCTGTTTCTCGTTTCTTTTTTTTTTTTTTTTTAAATTGTAAATATAATAACTTAATATAAAACTATACATATTTTTCTCTTCTTTTTCCTTTATACAATGTTAAATTATACAAGATTACTATTGTTTTGTGCCTTACTCTTAGATTTTGCTTGGTGTACAATGTACAAGAGAGATTATAAATCAAGAAACTATTATACATTGCGTACATCTGACCCAAACGATATTAACTTTGTCCACCATATCATATCTCATTTGGATGCGAGATACGAAGGCAAAGTGGGTGAGCTCTCAAACTATTATTGGATCAGCGTACTCAAAGAACACGACAATGGAAAGCTCAGACGTGAATTTGAAACGTTATTAAAGAAGAGAGGTATTCAGACTAACAGTGACATAAGACATCAAGTGCCTACTACAAATAGAATCATGAAGCGTTCTGAACCACCATTCAACTTGCAACAAGAATTATTCTTGTTTCAGAAAGACATAAAAAGGACACTCGCTATAGATGATCCTGGATTTGATAGACAGTGGCATTTAGTAAAATACGTGAATGTAATTTACTAAAGGTTTTTTAACAATTTCCCTTTTTTTTTTTAAAAAAAAAAAAAAAAAAAAAAAAATAGATAAACACTCAAGAATATGGACATGACCTCAACATATCGGGTGTGTGGAAACAAGGAATCACAGGAAAAGGAACAATTGTGGCGATTTTAGATGACGGCCTAGATTTTGAGCACATGGATCTCAGAGACAACTATGTAAGATAGCTCCTTTTTCATTGATAAATATTTCTCTCTAAACTTATTGGTATATCATAAAGTTCCCTGAAGGCTCATACGACTTTAATGACCATGTACCTGATCCAAAGCCAAGATTAATAGATGATGTACACGGTACCAGATGTGCAGGCGAAATAGCAGCGGTGAAAAATGATGCTTGTGGTATCGGTGTTGCTTACGACGCAAAAATATCCGGTATACGTATATTATCAGGTGAAATCACAGAGGCAGATGAGGCTGCTGCTTTGAATTACAAATATCAAGAAAATCAAATCTATTCTTGTTCATGGGGTCCACCTGATTCAGGCGAAGTTGCTGAAGGTCCTCAGGGCATTATTTTGGATGCTATCAGGAATGGTATCGAGAATGGTCGGCAAGGAAAAGGATCCATCTTTGTCTTTGCATCTGGTAATGGTGGACATAATGATGATAATTGTAACTTTGATGGTTATACAAACAGCATATATACAATTACAGTAGGCGCTATAGATAGATTAGGCAACTATCCAAGCTACGCTGAAAAATGCGCAGCACAGTTCTTTGTCACTTACTCTAGTGGTAGCGGTAATCATATTGTAACGAAAATGATTTGGATAGAATCAAGATTATATTTGTGCTTATTTTTTCTTTTCTTAGTATACAACCGACGTTCATTCAAACCAATGTTCTGAGCATCATGGGGGCACATCTGCAGCGGCACCCCTCGCTGCAGGTGTTTTCGCGCTCGTCCTATCGGTCAGACCCGATTTATCTTGGAGAGATCTACAACACCTTTGCGTACAATCAGCTATCCCGATTTCTTTGCATGACGATGATTGGACAAATTTACCTTCTGGTCGGATGTTTAACCACAAGTACGGATTTGGTGTCTTGGATGCTTACAGGATAGTCGAACTTGCAAATAAATTTCGCTCAGTAGGGCCTCAGACACATTTAGAAGTACCTCTTGGTAATATTGAACCGTTTGAGATTCCTGACATTACATTCAACAACAAGGACAGACATCATGCCTTGAAGAGTGCCATTCAAGTAACAGAAGAGATGGTTTTGTCAGCATCTTTATCCTTATTAGAGCATGTTACAGTTACGGTGCATATTGAGCACCAAAGGCGTGGAGACTTGGAAATATTACTTGTGAGCCCTAACAATGTGACAAGCCAATTGGGTACGCCTCGCAAAAATGACAACAGCAAAGACGGATTAGTCAATTGGACTTTTATGTCTGTAAAGCACTGGGAAGAGCAACCAGTTGGTAATTGGACCCTGTGGATCATTGACGAGAGAAACCCTGAATTTAAAGGGAAGCTTATTCATTGGAAAATTACACTTTGGGGAGAAAATAAGAATGGTGCAGCTGCGGTATTAGTAAACAGTTATCAAGCGAGCATTCAAAGCTTTTTGTTAAAAAGCTCAAGCAGCAAACAAAAATCACTCTTGACATATGCCTTGATTTCAGTCTGTATTATAATATCTATGACTGGTATTTTTGTTTTTTCAAGGAAATTTATGTCAAAAAAGGTTAATAGAAATAAGCACAAACCAAAAAACGATAGTACTTTTGAACTCGACACTTTATTACATCCTTCTATAGACGTTAATGATGAATATGAGCAAGAATAATAAAAATCCTTAAACTAAGCGATATTGTTAGGCCAGAAAGCTTTTGATTTCACTATTCACAGATTTCCAGGATGTAATTAGGACATCATGTCCATGATTCTTGAATACAGATAGTTTAGCGTTAGGAAGCAACAATTGAAGTTGTACGTGGTGTTTGAAAGGAACAGTCTGTAATATTGAAAACCTATTTAGTACCATAAAGCAATGTATCCAAAACAAATAATTTACCTTATCTTGATCTCCCCAAACAACAAGTGTCGAACCATTTTCTTTTAGTTGGCCTACTCTTTGGAACCTCTCTTTTAACCCAGTGAATGGGAAATCAATGACAGTGCGCAAAAATGCTTTGAAGAAGCCAGGATGATGAGCAAACTGATATAATGCTATCTTTGCTATACGCTGGGCAATTTCAGCGGCACCTTCTTCCATATCTGCGTTTGCGAAACGGGCCGATTTTGAAAAACGCTTGACACACATGATGGTCAATGGCTTTGCTAATGGCTGATTTATGAGAAAATGGCTAATGATAGGTAAGCGGACTACTTTAGAGATGAATGGCATATCTTCAGGTTCCATGAATCCAGTTGGTGCAATCAATACAAGCTTATCAACCATTTCCGGGTAAAAAGCGGTAAAAGAAGTTGCAATGCCTCCTCCCAAAGATACACCTACTACACTTGCTTTTTCCCATCCTACTTTATGCAACAATAAAGCTAATTGTGAAGTATACAATGACTCATCGTAGAACGTGTGTGGAGCGTCTGAATAACCTCGACCATAAAGATCATATACTAGTACATGGTGGCCGCTTTCTGCCTATGAATGTAAATCAAAGTTTAGTTTCTTTGTTTGTGCTTTTGTATATTACAAGTTCTCTAGCCAACTTATCATAACAGGAAGAACCAGTTGAAATTCCATGAATTAAAACCACACGACTACCCTTTTTATTTCCAAACATCCAGTAATGCATAGTACCTGCTGGTAATTGAAGAAAGGTGCCATTTGGGTAAAATTCAGGTGAGTAGAACTCAGGTGGATTTTCAGAAAGAGACTTTAAGGTAGAGGTGGGTGTATTGGTTGCTAATAAGTAGCTGGTAATTAGCCCTATAAAAATCCACTTCAGTACTTTTAAAAACATAAGGCTTGTAACAACATTATTTGTCAGCCGTTTTTTTTATCGGTCAGTGTGTAACAAGCGAAAAATCTGCGAAGTGCATGAAAGTCTGCTTTTGTAATACATTAATATCCTACTTCACTGGTACAAAATACGAACATTATTTTTCTACAAGATGCTGTTTTATTCTTTTCTGATCTCAAAAGAAATATATATATGTCAAAAATGTTTAAATGCTTAACAAAAAAAGCTTGAAGAAATTGTTTGCTTCTTCATTGAATGTTACGCTTCCTTATTCTTTGATCGCTTAAACAGTTTTTCTTGCAATTTTGCAAATTCTTCTTCTGAAGGTAAACCAGGATCCATTGACATGTTTGATCTCTTTTTTCTTGATTTATTTCCTTGCTTCTGTTCAATGGATTTAATAATGGAGTCTAATCTACCTTGTCTCTCTGTAGCCTTATTTTGTATAGATTCAATAAGGGAATTCATTGATTGTCTTCCTTCAGTTTTTTCAAATTCTTCTCTCTGTTTATGTTCTACTGCAATGCGTTTCTGGTGAGCTTCAGGAGTAGTTGATTTTTTAAAGCTTTTCAAAAGAGGAATTTTGCCTTGATCAATGGCTTCCTTAATCATCTTTTCAAACCGAATACCATCCTCAGCTGTTGAACACTCAATCACTGTGAGCATCTTGGTCATATTTCCTTGATATCGCTTATAAGCATTCAAAACATCACTCTTCTCTTCCTCAGAGCCTTTATTTTCAATATATCACTGATTAATATGCCTTATATTTTCATAAGCAAGTACATACCTTGATAATTTTTGATTTGAGCTTCAATAGTTTCATCACTCACAACTCCATTCCACAGCTCTTTGAAATAATCCGTCCAGTTCTTTTCCCCTTCAAATTCACTTTCGTCCATACTTCCTGTCTTATCATAACGCTCTTTCCGCTTTGGATCACTCAAGACTGCGTAAGCTTTTCCCATATCCTGAAAAATTTCATTCGCTTTCTGTTTCTCTTCTTCAGTTGCATTAAGTGGTTGTTTGTCTGGGTGATGTTTTAATGCTAATTTTCGGTATGCTCTTTTGATGTCATTAATGGTTGCAGTTTCTTTATCTAGTTCAAGTACTTTATAACAGTTGAAATTAGAGGGCGACATGAATATAACAAGGTTCTTTCAATATAGTAATAACAGTAGTAATAATTTTTTTTTTTAAAAAAAAGCACTCGTAGTATCATCGCGCTTGTCACCAAGAATAAAAATTAAAAAAGGAAATTAAAACTAAGATACGCGCTTCACTACAAGTCGTGTTTTATCCAGTTGGAAGAAATTGGTAGTAAAAACATGTTAAACAAAAAATTATGCCCATTGCGTTAGTTTTATGTACATTTATTAGCTAGTATTTTGTAATAAATTATATTGTAATTTACAAGAAAACAAATTCATTCTATTTCGTTAAATGTCTGGTAATGACATTAGCGGTTGTAGGACACATGTATGACCACAGCCAGTTGCACATAGCTTTTCTGTAGCAAACCATTCTTTCATGTGTACAAGGTGTCCACCATGATTACAACCTTGACACCAGACATAAAGCCCTTTCACTGTTTGATGACTATGCATGTATTTTGTATGAGTGTATATATTTTATGAAAAACTATGGGTCGTTAAATATTACCAGATAGTACAGGGGTTCAGTAAACGACGACATTTGTCACAAGCCCATGATCCTTTACTTGTGCCTTGCACAAGCTTGAAACATGTATTGCATGCAATATTAATCGTTGTAGCATTCTTAAAAGTGTAAGTTAAAATGCAAAAAAAATGGGGGGGGTTTTACCTCATTGCGTTCCTTTACATTTTGGACACTACACGCTTTGATGATAGCAGTTGCCGTAGACCATAATTTAAATCTATGTAAAAGATCAATGTACGCTGTAAACCAGTCTTCTAAACGGTCCTCATCAATCTGCAAATGCTTTTCTAGAACAAGATATAGAGTAACGCACATTTGGACATCACCCTAATAATGAATAAGTATTGCTTCTTGTCATCAAAATAGTGCGAATTTATACCTGATCCGTATAATAATTCAAAAGATCCATAACAACAGATTCATGCTGCCAGGGCGTTCGTAAATTGAATGACGCTTGCATTTGAGATGACATTGTGGTGTTTATGCTATCCATATATTCATTTGAAGATTGTGATAATTGATCAAAATTGTCTCTGTCTTGTGATTGTATATCAAACTTTTCAAAGTCTTTTTCTTCATTCAATACTTCTTTTTTCTATGAAATTGACATTAAATGAATGGGCTTCATATGTATTAATGTGTTAACTTGGTCTTAGTCTACCTTTATTATTTCTTCTCTTCTTGATATTGATTCTGCATCTGACTGATTTTCTTCTTCCTGATTCTTTTCTTCGCTATAAAGCAATGCTATAATTTTCCATGTCTGAGAGGTACGATAACAACCCATTTTCCATGCCAACTTTTTTATGTTGTAGTCAATTATATGAAATGTCTTTACTATATCTTACCTCTGCATTTTGATCACAGGCTAGCGCAATATTTTCATTTGAAATCACATATTTTTCAGCAAAAATGCAAAACGATTTAAAGTCAAATAGAGGCAAATGGGCTATACCACAACTCTGAGGAGGAATATATTGAATTACTTCTTCATCAAATGGAGTCTTCACACCAAGCTTTTTCCAATTTTTAGGCGCTTTAGGGATTAAGGACTCATCTACAAAAGATGTTCTTTGACTTCTATCAATAGTAAATGCCACATCACCGTGAACATTCCAGCCCATGCCATTTCTTTTTAATAATCCCACTGGCTGATAGGCGCGTTCAATATGCTGCTTGATGAACCATTTATCTTTTGATACAGATAGCAGTTCATCCGGATTTGCCCACAAAAAACCTTTAAAGAATATATAAGGACTTCTATTCTTTCATCTACATATTTTTGCATCTAACCTGTTGGCGTTGTATCATGTTCATCAAACACATACTTTGCAATATGGGGTCTTCTAATATCCCAAATGTGAATGCGGCTATCAGTAAGTAATGCACAAGATGCTATTTCATCATCATGTCCAGGCCTCCATTGAATACGTGATACTGAGGCTACTGTTCTGATTGTATAGAGCGGCCGTCTGCTGTCGGATGACATGTCCCAAATCTGTTAAAGATCGTTAAACTGTACCCGCTTGTTTAGAAAACCATGCACATACTTTTATCGTTCTATCTCTTCCCCCACTAGCTACTAACTTTCCACCTGGATGCCAATCCACTGTTAGACAAGGTCCGTTATGAGCATTTAATTTGCGATCATATAACGCTTTAGGGTTTCGAATATCCCATTTCTAGTTATTATTTAAGTAAGGATTATCTGTTACATAACACGTTCTGTCTAGCTACCTGAATAGTTCCTGTTTCGAAAGCGGCAGCAAACTCATAAACGTTCACTGGGTTGAACTGAACATCACGTACTGATTCTGACTTTCCTTCAAATCGAAATTTTGCACTATTTCTTGGATCACGAAAGTCCTTTTTCTTAATAGTTAATCATATGCTTACTATAAAACCCCTCTTTCTTTACCCAGCATTTCATCATTCCATCTTGGGAAGCACTTAACAATATATTTCCATTTTCTGGTTGAAAAGATATACGATTAACAGCACGAGAATGCTCAGTGATAACACGTTCTTTTCGTGTGCGTTAATGTTGACTACTTAATGTTTTACTTTTTTAAACAATGCCAATGCACTTACCAGATTTACGCCCTACTTTATTTAGATCCCATAAGATGATTGCACCATTTGTAGCCGCTGTTGCTACCTTATGCTTTGTAGCTGCATTTATTATCAGTAAATGTTCTTTATGTACATTATTAAAGGATGCTTTTTACCATTATTTCCCCATTTGACATCATTACTACTATAATTCAAGTTGAAGTGGGTTCCTGCACGTAGATTAAGTGTTTCTATAACTTTTGATCTGCTGAGAGAAAGAATTTTTAAGACTTATAAAAAATGTTAACGTAAAATTAACCAAGTATAATGTTACAATACCTTCTCTACCAGCCACCACAACAGCATTTCCTTCTGGCGAGATGCTTATTGCATTGATGGCACCAGACAGACGTTCACGTAAAATAAGATTGTCTTGATCAAGAGAACGACCTAAATGAACGGAGCTTTCATTGAGTGGCATAACAGAAAAAACAAGGGGAAAAAGAGACAATAATAAACTCAGTAATGACAGAAATAGACTGATTATATGATTCGATATAACAAAAGCTTCAGCGAAAGATATGATAGACCGTGCTATCAAGCTAATTTTCTTTTTTTAATTAGTTTGAAGATAACAATTGCAACATTTTCGGTCCTAAGAATAACGAACTTCATATCATCTCTTCCTGCTTATTTATTTTTAGATATCATGGCTTTAGTATAGAAGACTTTGGAGTAAATGAACTACTTCACTTTTAAAGATGAAGCATAAGACAAATTTAATCGAGAACTTGTAGGAGTGGTTCATTATTTGAAGAGAGGACTTTTGTTGATTGCTCAGCCTTCCACTTGATGTAAATTTTGTTTATAAATCGAGAATAAGAATAGGAAGAATCATATTTGGTTGAGTAAATAAAAACTGCACATTCCGTAGATCCATTTTTTATATTCAAAATCAGAAAAGCTTTCCTCCATTCTTTTCTTTTTTTCACAACAATCTTTTTGATATACTTTTGTTTTTGCCAGAAAACATACTGCACATCAGGCATTTGTGTATTTAGTAAAGAAAATTTTAAAAGCTCATGTTTATATAAATAATACATGGATAAAAGTGATTTGTACGAGCTATCGCTGCTCTAATTTAACAAGAACTTGTTCTTCCTCCTATTCCTCTTTCTCCTTCTTTTTTCCTCCTTTTTAATACCCCCTTATATATAAATAACCTTGGATCAATATACTCTTATTTTAATTTCTGATTCTTTCTTTAGATTTCATTACCTATCATGTCTTGTTGTCAAAAGTAACTTCATAGTTGTTTATACAAAAAGAAAACAAGCAGATTTATTTTCAACGTATTTGTAGGCAGGGTCAACTATACCTTATTTTCACGAATTTTTTATTTTTCATATTTGGTTGCGCTTTATTATCATTTGGAATGATGGCTATACAGCTTAAAATTAGTATTGCTATATTGATTCCTATTAATATACTTAAAAGTATGAATAAATGTTTGTTCTGCAAATGTGTATGTACAATAATACTTTATATTTATATAGTGATAAACATACTGGGAATCATATTGATATTTAGTTCATTAATCGGTTTACTGGGAAGCTTTTATCGAGAAAAGAAATCCATTCACTTTTTATGTACAGCAGTCGTCGTTATCGCATTTGTATATCAAGTTTCTATTGCTGTTATTGTCTATAAACAAGCTGCTCATACAACTAGCTGGATTAGTCAAACATGGGCAGAAGCTTCATCTGATTATAGATTATATGCGCAAACAAAGGTAATTGCTCTTTGTTCTAGTTGTTTCATTTTCCTAAAGAGTTGCGTTGTGTAAAATAGTTTCACTGTTGCGGGTTTACTGGCCCAATGGACCATCCAGTATCAAGTGATACGTGTATACCTCACCAAGTCATTGATTCAGCACCACCTTGCTATGGTCCAATGAATCAATACATTAAGCAAGAATTAACGCACATTTATATTGTATTATTTACAAGTCTTGTTATTGAATTATTAGCTTTGTGTAATTCTATTACCCAATTATGTACAATGAATCCAAATCGTACAAGAGAAATCAGTCCAGAATACGTTTTAGAAGAAAGAAAGTACACAAACATGAACGAATATAATGCTTCAGCAGATACTCTTGTTAATCCAGTTTATTCAAAATATAAAAGGCAGTTTTAAGGCAAATAAAAATGTGATTTATTTTTATGCGGACATACACTCATGCACAATTTATTCTTTTTCAACTAAATTTATTTATGGTACACTTTCTTTTCTACATTTATAAGACCTTGGCTTCATTACGTAGTTTGTCAACCAACTCATCGACACTTTCAACCTTACGACCACCAGAGCGCTTTGGAGGTTCTTCAACCTTTAATGTTTGAAGTCGAGGTGAAACATCAACATTAAGATCTTCAGGTGTTATTTTAACCAAAGGCTTCTTTTTCGCTTTCATAATGTTAGGAAGCGAAGCGTAACGCGGTTCATTCAAGCTAAAGGCAAAAATCAGTATCCTAAGTAAATCACAATAATATACACAATACCGCAAATCAGTTGTAATAATAGCAGGTAACTGAGTAGAAACTGTTTCAAGGCCACCGTCAATTTCACGTACAACCCTAAGTGATTTGCCACTGATTTCGATTTTGGAAGCAAAAGTAGTCTATAAATCAGAGTTAGATTATTGCGTGGGAAAAAAAGTCAGTGGAATCTTACTTGAGGCCATTTGAGTAACCCTGCCAACATTTGTCCAGTTTGACTGGCGTCATCATCAATAGCTTGTTTACCCAAAATGAAAAGATCTGGTTTATTAGCCTCTTTATCAGCATAAGCTTTAAGTAACTTAGCAACTGCAAGGGGCTGAAGGGTACTATCGTCCTTGACTTCGACGTGAACAGCACGATCAGCACCCATAGCTAAAGCAGTTCTTAAAGTTTCTTGAGATTTGGCAGTGCCACATGAAATAGCAACAACTTCAGTGCTTGGGGACTTTTCTTTAATACGGACAGCTTCTTCAACAGCAATTTCATCAAAAGGATTCATACTATGTTTTACATTACGGTCGACATCGGTTTTTGCTGCGTTCACACGGACTTTAACAGCTACATGTATAAAAAAGGGTTAAGTCATTCAATATATGCTTTTACTTTTTCAAGCTCACCATAGTCTACAACACGCTTGACAGGGACAAATATACGTAAAGGGTTAGACATTATTGTTACAGGAAAAAAAGGGGGAGGAAAAAGAAGCAAAAGAAACAAACACAAAAATGGCTGTAACTCAATTATACTATGAGGAATTGAAATATCAGTTTTGAGCTAATGGGATTTCCGATTTGCATAAGCGGATCTTTAATAGTGCAACCTATTTTTCCCACATAGATGATTGTCCCTGAGCGTATATTTCTGCCAGTACATAATAGTAATGATTATCGCTCTAATAACATGACATTTATATATATTGAAACCCTAAAAACATATAAATTTAATTGTTTGCTTTTATTACGATTGTATCTCAAATCAATTTTCAATAGGAAGGAGTTTCTTTTAGTACAATCTTTTCATTTTGCAGTACAAAATAGAACAACATACTAGCATTTAGACTGATGTACATTTCTCTAGTCAAGAAGCAGTAAGATACCACTTTTTTGTATATTTAAAATTAGGTACAGTTAATAAATTGGATAAAGCATTTTTTATAGCGTTAGTAATTCTAATATACAGTCAAGTTCTAAAATTTTTAGCAGAAGTAAAACTTTTAATAAAACAAATTGTTTTTAGATCCTTAATGCTTCATATATAATGCTACAAAGCCGGAAAATTTGTTAAATGGGCCGTAAGTATAATTTTTATTATGTATTGATGACTAATGTAAAAAAGAAAAGGAAAGAACTAAACTATGCTACAATTTATAAACTCTAAACTGCCGCCCAGTACCATCCTCAAGTAAAATAGGTTATTTCAGCATAGCAGCTGTTTTAACAATTGATCCTACTCAATAGTGCTCATATAATTCATGATAGTTCCCTTGTTGGGTATAATAAATGCAAAAAAGTCCCAGACTACTACAAAGAACTTGTTGCTATCAAAGTGGAGTCTAATAAATTTGCAGTACATACTTTAAACGGATCTCTTTAAATATGTAATTGCCAATTGATTCCTATTGATTCTGCAAGAAGATTCATTTAAAAAGATCAACTTTTTTAAAAGCCTTGGTATATGATTAACGAACATCCTTGTAAACTTCAAAGGCTCATCCTTGACAATGAACATTTACGCAGCGATATAACTTCTAAGGCCATTCTCCAACCATATCTTTCTTGTTGTGAACTACTTAGATTTTCATCATTCTTAGTTGCTAGCTCACACAACTCCTTTTCTTTTATTGTAATTTTAATTGTAGCTTAAAGCTTTCTTATCACATAGTAGGCTTTTTGCTAATCATCTGATGTGTTTTGTATCGATCAATATCATTTCAATGTTTGCATCGTTTATAGTTGTTATACCCTTACTGTAAATCTAGTTTTTTTGTAGCAGCATATGTAAATAGCTTTGCCTATATTTAATACTGTAAGATAAGTTTTGTAGGATTTGATGAGACGTAGTTCTTTCCGGCAAAATATTTAACCAGTCGGTTAACGCAGTCACGCAGCGACCACAGGCTCCAGAGTCTCCTACTATATTAATTGACATGCCCCGGTCCTAAACAGTGGCCAGGAAGTCAGCATCGCTCATGCATGCTAGCTCAAAATATAATATTCGTAATTGCAAACAGCACAGAATTACTCATTCTAGTATGGAGAGCAAGACGTTCTCCAGGTAGCGTCCTTCTGAACATTACTGCTAGATATAAATCGTTCGTGTAGCTCATATCCTTGCACCTACCAAAGAAGGCAGTAGAAAGATTACTGAAACCAATTCTAATCTATTAGATTCTGTCATCGCTTACATTCTCAAAAAAGGTATTATCTTTGAAAATGACACAGTTAGACTTTTGCCTTGTCAAGTCTTAGATCCAACTGTCCCTTTAGTTCGGCTTTGACTATCTACCTTTCCTTCGTTAAATATGATATTCTTAAAGAACAATCGAAGATGACCTTGGAACACTGTGGCTCTGTTCTTGATTTGAAGTCTCACGAGTATCACGTTCCAGCAACTATATGGATACAAGTTTTGCTATTTCGAGCATCTCTAAAGATGATGACAGGCTATCTCCCATTGAGGATAGTGATGCTTACAAAGAGGGAGTGAGCTATAATTATTTGATTTTATGGCCACTTCTTACATCACTTTCCAAATTAATTTCTGACAGAAAGTTTTCAATTGGAAAAATTATATTAGAATCCATATCAATAAAAATAAGAGTTTTAAGAAATGATAACAGACATTTCTATAATGCAGATGGAACTATCATAAGCAAAAAAAGTATAACTTGGAGATTGCTATTTTGGAGATAACAGGTCCACTCCACCATGTCAATATTCAAAAAGAAAATCATGACAATATAAAAGCAGATTATGGGCTTGTAGCCATGCTACATACAGTCAGTCGTATGTTTCATTAAGCCGATTTTAAAATATTCAAAAAAATGAAATCCTTTTCTTTAAAGGTATTTGTATGTCTTTTTTTTTTTTCTTCTAAATCTAAAAAGTAACCAATCTAACACTATTCACTTTGACGTTCTAGCGATAAAAATACGAATTTGGAGAATCTGTATGTTCTCAAAACAAATCTATGTGTCTACTTGTGTTGACTCTGTAGTAGTTGCTCCGTAGAGTTTCCTTCTCAGAGATTTAGTGTCATCCTTGTACAGGGACAATGCTAATATTCTCTGTCTCGTTCCAATTTTAATAAGTGACAGAGGTCAAAAAATGTCTAGATTTGTGGTTGTACTCACGGATGCTAAAACATCAGAAGGAAAATGAGGACAATTAATCAATCTTTTTTCGAATTTAAGAGTTGAATATGTTTGAACGAATTTTTAATACTTTTTACGACTAATATTTTTTTCATATCTTAATAATGGATTCATATAAAGTAATTAAAGGGTTAAAAAACTAACGTATTGAAAATATGAAGAAGAAAGCAAGAAAATTGGAAAACTACGAGAATATCTAATTTATGTGATAATTTCAAGATAAACACTTTGATTAAGATTTCCACAAGTGTATATAAAAAAATCAAGAGACCCCCAAATGAATAGTTCACCAATAAATCCATATGGTTACTTTGATCAAATCCCCTCTATTGAATTGATTACTTTTCTTTCAACTATTTTCATCTTGATTAAAGTAATTACCACTGTATAAAGTCAAATGATTTATAATTAGAGTATGCAAAATGCTGTTTGAAACCACTCAAAACAACAAAGCCATACAGCAATAAAAATATTACGAAAAAACTCTACATTGCAGTTTTTTTCTATTTCACCAATATGAATAAATGTGGAAGTAGGATTTCTTCATTATCTCAAATCAAAACGAGAATAAAATATTGAAATGCATATCGTAAATTTAATGCAAAAATGGAAAGAACTGTTAGTCAAACACAAAAAAACACTGCCATGAAAAGACGAGGAGATAATACTAACACTACAAAACTGCATTGATTAATATTAGTACAAATGCAAAGCATCTTTACCTGATTTTGAACCGCAATCTAACACTAATAAAAACTCATCAGACTTTCGTAGTAAATAATATTAATACAATAACCACCGATCAGTAAAATTGAAGGGCTACTATCGATTCTGGAAAGAATTCAAAGTTCAGAAGGATTTTTATTCACTGTATTGATTTTTTATTTGTCGCCTATTGAACTTTTAATTACCTTCAGTTGATATTTTACTTACTGCGAGTTGACTGTACCTCCTAACATATACACAACACCAGAATCCTGGTACACGAGAATGTCTTCCAGATTGCTTCAAAGAACAAGGAAAATTCGTATTCATATCAAAACAAAAATGACATATACTCCCTTTGAACTAAAAAAAAAATGCTTTATAAAACGCCAGAAATGAATATTGATATAGTTTTGAGAATGAAACTGCGCAAAGACATACAATTACTGCTTTTACAGTTCAAAGTTAATTGAGAATAAATTGACATACTGAAGCTTATATTCTCTAATTCATAATAGGAGAATTTATATTATCACTAATAAATTTCACAGCATGTTTAGATTAGTTATTAGTAAATGTGTACTTTATTTCAAGCAACATATACTCCTTTATATGGATCTCATGAAGTGAAGATTAAGTGCACACTTCAAATGGTTGCTTGAATATTCATACTAATGAGCTGTTATATTTGACTCGTTACAGGTACGAATGTCTGCTACGTTCTTTAAGGTTAATCCCGTTTCCTAGTATCTTTAAATGTGTGTTAAACAATATTTGTTTATCCAATAGCAATACGGTTCCTATAGCTACAATAATTTATTAAATCAGTAATATTCAAGCTATACTATTTAAAAAACCCAATGGATAATTGATTCCGCTATATTCATACACAACATTAAAAGGAGAAAAATAAGCATACTATCTTTTTCTAGCAACGACAGTCCATATTTTACATGTATTCGTTATAACGCATGCTTTTATGGTATCATTCAGCAATAATTAATTATCACGGCTACCAATATTACTATTTTCAAGTAATTGAAGTAGATTAATACTGCGTTAGGATATGTTATATGAAAGACACAACTCTCTTTTTTTTTTTTTTTTTTTTTTTAGTTTATTATCGCGACTGTATTATGCATAGTTTGACCCAAGTAAGTCTTTTTTGATGTTAACCTGAATAATACACGATAATTACGTATAGCTAACTGATCTAATCCAGTATAGTAGTTGCTACACTTTAAGAAGCTCCTCAATATCAAAACTTGTTGTTTCATATGGTTAATGCCTTTATTAAAATAGTGACCCACTTATGCAATAACATTTACTTTATTTTAATTCAAAATAAATAAGCAAAAACTATGCTTTATATATGCAGAACATTTTCGACTTCAAAAGAATAAGCAAATCCATTTGAAATAGTTCCATTTTGTATGTAGCATTATTAACTGTAGAAGCTCTAAAATTCTGACTTCTGCGCATTTGTTTTTTTCTAGAAAGGTTTGTGTACTACGTTGTAACAATACGCAATCCTCCTTTGAACAAATCTCCTAGTATTGCAACACTCTCCGTCAAATATGAACACAATAACTTTCTATTGGGTATTTCGATCCGATCATTTTCTCCCATTTAAAATTACCTCCTAATTTACTAATCAAATGGTGTTTCTCCCCTTTATTTAGTCTTTCTGATTTAGGTTTCGTAATATATTACACATTTTTGTTTCTAGTAGTGCCATCTCCCCCTTTTGATACTATTGCCCCTTATGTAATTATGACAATAATAACAAAAAGTATACATATAACGTGTTTACTTTACTTGTAAGATAAACTAAAATCACTTTCTTTTCATTATTCTCTCTTTTTCCCTTCATTTTTATATTATACACTTCATCTTTTTTGTTTTCTTGACATATTAATTACTTCATGAATAACACACTAGAAATAAACCAGAAAAAATTTCCTCTACAGCCAGTTGTATCACACTACAATCAAACCATTGATGATCAAGATGATAGGGACAACGATGCTTATTATTTTCATGACAATTTTAACAATTATACATTTTCAGTTGCAAAGCAAAGAGGTTCAACTTTTATAAGTCCAATGACTGCGGATAATTCTACCTTGATTGAAATAAAAGTAGGAGTGCTACTACCTTTCCATCAAAACAACGATAACTGGACAAAAATAATGACAATGAGGTATACATTTTCTTTTGCATGTAAAAGGCTTTTGCTTGACATCCTTTTTGCAGCGGCATATCTGCTATTCGATTGGCTGTTGCTGAAATTAATGCCAAGCAGATGATACCGGGGGCGTATATTACGTTAATAGAAAAAGACTCTTACCCAAAGCCAGTTGAGGGTCAAGCAGCAATCACGCAGGCCGTTTATTCTGCTATATCTTTAATTCAAGAAGGGGTAGTTGGAATTATTGGTGACATTTCTTCATCTTGGACCTCCTTTTCTGCTTTGATGACAAGTACTCTAAAAATTCCACAATGCTCATTTTCTGCTGTGGCAAGTAAGCAACCATTGGCTTGTATGAATATTATTTAAAAGTGACTCACTATCATTTATTAGCTTCGTTGTCAGACAAGTCACAGTTTGGCTACTTTTTCAGAACAGTGCCTACAAATTTACTGTATTCAGATGCCACTGTATCTTTCATTGTTAGCCAGGGGTGGCCAGTCATGGGTGTTTTATATTCTGATGATGATTTTGGGCAACAGCGTAACATGCGAAGAATCCGATAAGCATAAAAAGTAAATAACTTTGTTTAAATAATTTTTTAGTATCTGAAAGTGTTGTCATGAAAGCGCGTGTAAACGGTATAAGTGTCAAGTCATATCAATCATTCTACGAAGATGGTCCTAAAAGCAATATAAGAAAATCTCTTGATACCCTAATGTCTACTGGTGTTCGTATCGTTTTCGTTGCTGCGGAAGGAAAAGCGCAATTGACAGTGCTTACTATAGCAGCACAGGCTGGATACATTAACAATGACACTGTTTGGATTACGACAGATATGGAAACAGATGATCTATTTGTCGCTGTAAACAACTTCAATTCAATTTTAGAAAAACGTGCTAATCACACTGATATTGTCCCAGCTAATTACAACTTGACAGATGATCTATCAAAAGCAGTAAAGCAATCCAACAATGACTCAATTGATCCCATCGAATATTCAGCAAGGATGGCATCCAATCTAACCACTATTAATTACAACCAAACACTTTCAGGTGGAATATTCGTCTTTGAAGTCTTGAAACAGCTGACAGGATATGAACCTTTTGATACTTTTCACAATAAATGGATACATCTCGATCCTCGCCTGTACGTATCAATATAATAACATATTAACTATATAGAATCACTAAGATTTACAAAGTTATCCTTATGGAGGACAGACTAATATTAGTAGCAATGAAGGAATGGCATACTCTTGTATGATGGTAATGGCAGACGGTTTCAACAGAACTATTTATAACTCAACAATGCCAACAACGAATACAACAAGTATATTAGAGCAACTTGCCGCAGGAGAACTAGGAGAGTACATGGAACCTTCTACATTTAATACGTCTTTTTTAGGGCCTATAGGACCCGTTGTCTTTGATCAAAATGGTGACCTAGCTACTGGGTAAGCTTTAGACAACAGTCATCAGCATCATAAAATCTTTAATATATATTTTCTATAGAAACTTTAGAATATATAATGTTCAAAAAGGAGCTCTGGTTGACATAGGAAGAATTGTAGCGGGCAACATGAACCTTACTTCACTTCCCGTGTATCATGATGGAACTACAAAAGTATATAAGCTAAAACATCGTCTATACTATTTTATGCTTTTACTTACTTCTTTTCCTTTTCTTTTTACATTTTTATCTCGTAAATTTTTTATCAGTATAGGTTCCAACTGGAGTACCTGACAGGTCATATTTGAATCCTGGATACAAATCGCCTGTATCGATTACATTATTATCAATATCTGCTTTTGGTACAGTTGTTGCTTTGTTCAGCATGTTTATCGTAGTCGCGTACCGCAAAAACAAAGTGTTTAAGGCATCAAGGTATACATATATTTATAAAAAGGTATAACATGGCTTATGTTTTATAATTAACTTCTCTACAATATAAAAAAAGCCCATTGTTTTGTGTCCTAGAACTAATAGGATTTTTATTGACATATGTCTCAGTCGTATTTTTTCTTGGATATCGTACTGCATTTAGTTGTACAATGATACCAATCACATTTCATTTAGGATATGCTTTAATTTTAGGGTAAAATAGCATTGATTATCTTTTTCTTTTATTTGTGTTAATATTATTCGCGATAGAAACCTTATAGCAAAAAACTACCGTATATACCGAATCTTCAATAATATATTCATCACTAGAACAATTGTAACAGACAAACAATTATTAAAGGTGTCAGGTGCTATAGTAGCAACAACTGCAGTAAGTTATTGTTTTTATCTTCCTCTTTCTATAAAGCAATGCAATGAAATGGCTAATAAATATAAAATAGATTATCTTAATAGCATGGTACTCTTCGTCCTCTGTCTCTACTATTAACAAGCCAGTGTCAAGAAATGCATATTATATTGATTGCGCTTACGATTCAAATAGTGTTACTGCTTTCATGATATTGTTAACTATATCTGCTTCCTTACAACTTGCATTTGCTACCTTTCTTGCTTTCAAAACAAGATCAGTTGGCAGGAATTATTCAAAATATAGTGAATACAAGCAGATAGGAGTATCAGTGTAGTAAGTTATTCGTATGACATAAGTATTTTTATACTGATTGTATTGTCTGTAGTAATATATTCTTTTCAGTGATTATAGGGTCTATCGTTTTTTTTGTACCAACTACCGATTTTTATACGCGCCATTACCTCACAGCAACCATGATCGTGTGGGCAACAACATTTTCGCTTCTAGCCCTTTTTATACCCAAATTACATGCATTTTTCTCTCCTTCAAAAGATGGTAGTGATGGAAACCATGGCAAGATGTCAGATTTGAGTAGAAGAAAGCGCTATACAAAGACTTCGCTTGACATGGCCGACAATAACCAAGCAAATCATGATGGCGAGGAACAAGTAAAAGACAACGACATTGCTTGTTCGCCATTTCAGTTTGACTACATGAGTCGAAGCGGTAGTCAGTATTCTGGTTTAAAGAGTCTAAATTATATGATTAATAGCATGTCACAATATGGTCCATTTAACCCTTCAAAAGTAAAGCTGAACAATCTGAATAAAAAAGGTCCAACAGATGGAGTCACAATGGAAGTACATGAGGTAATGAATTTCTTTGCAGACTTACACTCTCATTTTTTCCATCGTGTTTAACATAACTTAGGCTGAGGTTCCATTGCAGTATACCTTTCGATACTTTCCATTTCTTGCTGCTTGGGAGATGGTACAAATCATTCTGATGCCAGATATATCTTACTTTAGTTTTTACTCGGTATTTTTTTCTTAAAAAAAAAAAAAAATGTTAAGCTGACCTTTATTTCCATTTAGAAAAAGAACAATCGGGGGCGCGTTTTTGGATATTGTGGAGCATCCATTCTTTCTTCAAAAGAAGACTCCTATGTTTTAAAAATCCATGGTAAGAGCATGTGGACTGTTTTGATACAAGTTGAAACCGAGAAAGATTTGCTTCAATGGAACAACTGGTTTAACAGTGGACCTACTTCCCAAAGTGATTTTTTAATGACAGATGAAGCCACTTGCTTAGGATCACCATCATCTTCATCTAATGACAAAAATTTTCCCGGAAGCATGTATAATAACAAGTGTGAGGATCAAAAAACTACCTTATGCCAAGATAGATCTTACACTAGACAAGTAAGGTTGGATTCCGGAATAACGACAGAGCATTTATTGACAGCTGCTGATGTATCAGTTGGATTTGAGAGTAGCATTATTAGCCGCAACGATAGCATCAGCGACGATGAAGAAAGACGAGGCAGCGAAATGACACTTGCTGATGCAGCTAGCAGCAGCTATCATTATGAACCTGACATGGATGTCGTAAGACATTATGGCGAGGAAGAAATAAGTCATGCTAAACAGATGCAAGAAAAGCGGCAACGAGAACAAGATACCACAAATGAAAATACATTGATACCAGATGCAAACAATCAGTTTTCAGAACAACAACCAGAAAGCAGCCATTTCGCTTTTGATACAGAAACATACAAGCTTCCTACTATTATCCAAAGTGGTCACGAAGATGGCAAATCGTTTTTTTTTGCATTGTTTAATCAGCCTGTATGTAGTGATGCCGTATCAGATACAATCGATAATTCTTAACAATTAAATAAACATGTAAAAGAAATTAAAGAAAAGAAGCAAGATGTAATGATGAGAATAACTGGAAAATATGTCATACAAGTTAAAGTAGTATACATGCATTGTATTTGTGTTATGCCTTTCCCATTCTTTACTATTTTATTTCAAACGTATAGATTTCAAACAGTGTGTATATTTTTGACAGATCCGACTTGGAATAATTTATACAGTGCACCTAGACTTGATTGAATCCTATAGAAGATACAGCGCCTCGACATTGTACGTGTCACTTTCGTCCTCTTAATTCATTGAATCACTATTATTCTTACCAAAAATACTACCTTTACTATTCCAATAAAAACCATAATACTCATTATGATTCTCTATAAAGAAAAAGAGTGCAATATAAATAAAGCAAAACCAATAGATCAAAAAGTATAAAAACCACCGAATAGGTTTAAAAAATCAATTTAGGAGCCAATAAAACTACAAAACCCAAAAATTAACTTTATTCTACCATGATTAAAAGTATGACTTAATTGTTACACCAGCATTAGAAAGTTAATCGGAATCCCAAAATTAGGCTTTCATTTGGCAATCCATGCGATCAACTTTTCTTTTCTCGCTTTTACTTTGTTTCAAAGTGGCTACCATGATATCAACCCTTAGTCGCAGGTTCAGATTTGAATACATTCAGATGAACAAAGGCGTTATTCGACTTGTTTCTACTGCAGCAAAGAAGCATGGTAAGCACTGGTGATTCCTATTTTGAAGTGTTTATTAAATAAGAGCGTGTAGACAAGGTATTAAATATCAAAACAATGCATCCTTTGATTAAAAATGTTGAGTACGCTGTTCGGGGTACTCTACCCATTCGCGCTGAAGCTTTAAGCAAGGTAATTGATGAGAGAAAGGGGAAAAGAAATGCATTAAATAAGCTTAAAACGTACGACGGATAATAGCAATTGAAGACGGATCCTTCTAAATTAACCTTTGATAAAGTCATCTTTTGTAACATTGGAAATCCACAACAATTAAATCAAAAGCCTATTACTTTTTTTAGACAAGTATGTCATTTTATGTATTCATGAAAATAAAGTATTCAACATGGTTGATAGGTCGCATCTTTGTGTGAAAACCCTGAGTTACTAAAAGTTGAAAACAGAGAAACTATCTCCAAGCTTTATCCAGCTGATGCAATTAATCGGGCTGAAATATTGTTGAAGAATATTGGTAGTATTGGAGCCTATTCTCACTCAAAGGGTATTCCTTACATTCGTAATAACGTTGCAAAATTTATTGAACGTCGTGATGGCTATAAGACAGACCCTGACGATATATTTTTAACCCAGGGTGCTTCAGAAGGTGTTCAGAAGGTAATTCAATTATTGACTGAACATAACAAGACAGGTATCATGATTCCTATCCCTCAGTATCCACTCTATTCTGCTACCCTTTCCCTTGTAGATGCTAAACCTGTACCTTATTATCTGGATGAACAAAACAACTGGGGATTAGATCGTAAAAGGTTGGAAAAGTCTGTGAAAGAAGCCAGAGATCAAAATGTTGATGTACGCGCCTTGGTTATCATTAATCCTGGTAATCCTACTGGTCAGTGCTTGTCAGAAGAAAACATGCGTGACATCATTGATTTCTGCCACATTGAACGGATTGTGTTGCTTGCCGATGAAGTCTATCAAACCAACATTTACCAACCCGATCGTCGTCCTTTCCATAGTTTTAAAAAAGTATTGAAGTCTATGAGCCCTGAGTACCAAGAACAGGAGCTCTTCTCTTTCCACTCTATTTCAAAGGGTATGATTGGTGAATGTGGTCGTCGTGGTGGTTACTTTGAATGCGTTAATATTGACCCACAAATTATGGACCAGCTTTACAAAATTTCTTCTGTTTCTTTATGCCCTAACATTCATGGGCAGATCATGGTTGATCTCATGACGAATCCTCCTGTCGAAGGTGACGAATCTTATCCTCAGTACAAAGAAGAAATAGACACCATCTACCAATCTCTTCGTCGTAGAGCTATCAAGCTTGCTAACTGCTTTAATGGTTTAAAAGGAACTACTTGTAATGGCGCTGAAGGCGCCATGTATTTATTTCCTCAAATCAGACTCCCCAAAAAAGCCATTAAAGCTGCTGATAAGGCTGGTATGGCCGCTGATACCTTTTACTCTTTAGCTATGCTAGAAGCTACTGGTGTATGTGTTGTTCCTGGTACAGGTTTTGGTCAAGAACAAGGAACTTATCATTTCCGTTCTACTTTTCTTCCTGAAGAACACCTCTTTGATAAGTTTTGTTCTAGTATAGAATCCTTCCATGAGGATTTCTTAAATAAATACAAAGACTAAAATATATAGATTTTGTAATTTATTCATCATACTTTTAAATAAAGTTTTAGATAATCCCAAAATGAACTATAAGATTAATGTTGTCAATGTTTTTATCAGCCTTAATAAGGATCATTACACAGTCAGACATTGCTGAAGGGCTATGTGAAGCATACCGTACCACTAAGCGAATACTTAAATTGTTGGTATATATAGATGTGGTTAGGGTTAAGGAGCTATTTCATGCATTTGTTGTGTTATTTAAAAACGTCAGTCTTTGTCGGACTTGACGCGATTTTTCATTTCAAGCAAAATTCGCGTTTTTTCTTCCTTTCTTCTTTTTTTTTTGCGGATAATTATTCAATAATGACTAGATCCCAAAAGAAACCTGCATCTGTAAGAAGTAAACTGAAGTTCAAATTTTACAAATACACTAAAACAACATAGGCTGGATCTTCTCGAAGTACATTACGTTCAAAAACTGTGCCTAGCTTATTTGCGAAGCAAAAATCAAGTACGAAAATTTAAATAAAAAATATGCTTTGTAAGGTCATTCTTAGAAATAAATATAAATTAGCTGCTAGTAAAAGAAGAGTTCAACAAGAGGAAGTCTCTAGTGATGAAGAACAAGATGATGAATTAGACTCCTCTGATAGCAGTGGTAGTGATTATGACTCTGATGTTGGAACCAAAAAGGGCTCTAGAAAAAGACAAAAAACTAAAGAAAAAACTAGAAGAGGGAAAGGTGCGACTAACATTACTGTTAGCACAAGTAGTCAGCTTCTAGAACCTATTAGTCAGTCTCAGCCAGAGCAACAAGAAAGTTTATATGGTATGTAATGTATAATGACTCATTCCTCATATTTATCATGGTTTAGATAAAATTGTGGATGCAACATGCAATGTTGAAGAATTAGTATCCCAATGGATTGAAAGATATAACGAAGATAGAGAGACCTCTTTACGAGAATTAGTGAACTTTGTTTTACGCGTAAGAAATAGTAAAGTTTTCTTTTTTTTTTAGTTTACCCTCTGTCTTTATTTAGTGTTCTGGATGTTCTATGGCTATTACGGCTATGGCATTTAATGAAGAAGATGGATCTGTTGAGGCTCTTCAAGAACTTCAACAAGAACTTGTCAAGGTAAATATTGTAATTAAATGTCATTTATAATGGATAGTTTCTCACTATAACGAAGTTACCTGGCCACGATTACCCCATTGTATCAAAATCAAAAGAGGATAAACCATTAAAACGCAATTTACAGCTATTTTTTGCTGAACTCATTGATCAAACCCAACACGAAGCAATCTATGATGGCATGTTGATTGAAACTTTGCAGAATTGGCTGACAACGATGTCAAGGTACGATTATAATCTTAAAAATTTACGTTAACTAAATTCAATTTCTAATCAACGTTTCAGTTCTACTTATCGACCTTTCCGTCATACTGCTACAGTCGTTGCACTTAAACTTATAAGTGCATTATGTATTGTTGGTGAGAATACAAAAGATGAATCTGTTGTAGCTATAAGACAATTGAATGCCGAACAGAAAAAGGGTGGAAACTCAAGAAATACACAGAAGTTAAGGCTGCTGAAACAAAAGTGCACTACAGTTGAACGTAAGCTTAAAGACATTCAAGAATTTCTAGGCGACTTTTTCAATAGTATCTTTGTTCATCGTTCTCGTGATGTTGAATCAGTTATTCGTACAGAATGTATTAAAGAGCTATGTCATTGGATGTGCACATTCAAATCTTTTTTTGTTGATAATGCTTACCTCAGATTCTTGGGCTGGGCCTTTAATGACCAAAATGCCAATGTACGATCTGAAGCTGTAAAGTCTATGGCCTCCTTGTACAGAATTGAAGATATTGCAAACAAACTTTCTGCCTTCACTAATCGATTCAAGTCTCGCATAGAGGAAATGGCGCTTTATGATGTTGATATCAATGTACGTGTTCATACTATTCATTTATGCAGTACCCTTTTCAAATCCAATGTTCAAATTCTGAGCGAGGAAGGACAAATGAAGTTATCAAGCATGATTGCTTCTAATATCCCTCGTGTTCGCAAATCAGTGGCGCCCTTTGTAAAAGCAATTATGGAAACAAACTTCATTACACCATTGAAAAATGAAATCAACGGAGCTGCCTCCAAAACGCGTGGACGTGGACGCAAAACAAACACTACAACTGCTCCCACAGTAAATATAAATCAGACATGGGTTGTTTTCAAATCATTTGCTGCGTTCTTGGTTCAACAATCTACTAGTATTTTGGAGCAAGAGACAAATAACGAAAGTGGCACAGACAACATGCAAGTTGATTTATCTTCCTTAACAAATGTTTTAATCGAAAAGAGAAGCACAATCATAACAGATGTTGTGGAGACTTTGTGGGTTCATATTTCCGAATTACAAGACTACCAGGCAATGTGTGACTATTTGATTCGCGATCATTCTCGCTCGCTAGGTCAACAAGCCGATGATCAGATGGATGTAGGTGAAATTGAAGAATGCTATAGATTGTCAGAAGAAGAGGAAGTAGTATTAGTTAATGCTCTTGTAGCTTGTCTTAATACAGCAGTTGAAAGGGGGCTTGACAAAAATTTGACGGAAGTGAAAGATAAAAAACACCCTGATAAGAGTATTTTGGAAGAAAACAAAAAGGAAATATCACGTTATTTGGTTGAAGCTTTTCCCAAACTTTTGTCAAGACATACGGATGATGCAAGCAAGATGACTCAACTTGTTTCTGTGCCTACACTCATGGATTTAAATGCTTATGTTGAACTTCGGGCTGAAGGAGAATATGAAAAGCTGATACAAACACTTGTGAATGTTTATCAAAATGCAATGTTGAAGGATTTGATAGTCAATTGTGCTGAATCTTTACAACACCTGTCTAAAGCAACTTATTTATCTGAAGTGAATGATCCTCGATTGGCATCATTGAGAGAAGTGGTTGTGGGCCAAGTTCGAGAAGTCTGTAGCGGAAAAGATTTAGTGACTACTCGTTATAGTACTGCACTTATTCACTCTATCTCTGTCAATATGCTTCGATTGGCTCACCTGATCAGCTTCACAGATCCTACAGCCATTATGGATGATGCCCAAGGTATGAGTATGAATGTATTGGATTATGTTGGTGCACTTGTTGACAGAGCAGCGTTTGGCTACGAGAAAGAGAAAAACATTGCACAATTCGCCATGGTTGTTCTTTCACGTTATATTATGTGGAAATGTAATTCCTTGTCATATTCATCAGAAGCTGCAGCACTGATTGAAAGACGTCGTGATTGGGTAATTGACAAATTCACAGAACTAGTCGTAGCAGCTGACGTGAGCCCTTTGCCTGAAATCCGTGCTAGTGCTTTTGGCTATTTAGTGGATATTTATTGGCTTTTCAGTAGTGATTTATTTGACTCTCATAACTTGGCTCGATTAAAAACAAAGTGTCCCGCAACCTTACAACAATCATGTGCTCAATATGTAGAGAATCAAATTAGCAGTCTAAAAGCTTTGGAAGATGAAAATAGCAAATTGAAAGAAGCTGAAAAGACTGCACAAAAGGACATCATTTTACAAATTATTACAAGCTTTTCTAGAGGAATTTTAATGAACGTATTTGATATAAGTTATGCTACTACCCTACTGGAACAATATGGCTCAAGTTATTCTGCTGAAGCAGATGAAATAATCAAGGCATTGGTCACTGAATATGAAGCTGATTTGATTACCGGTGAACTAGCTGCTGATGGTATTTGCAGAAGCTATATGGAAGCATTAAAACGAGTAAAAAAAAAAAAAAAAAAAAAAAAATGCAAGTCGTCTTAATCCTTTTTGCACTAGTCTTTTACAAAAAACGTAAATGATTCATGGAGATCCATTGACAAGACATTGAAATTAGCTCGACTTGAAGCAGGATCATTAAGAAAGGCAGATCAAGTGGATGTTGCAAGAAAAGTACCTCCTCATGTTGTTTGTGAGCGTATTCATCTCGATGGAATCTCCTTTGCACTCACAAAAGCACGAGAGGCATATGATAGCAATAAAGATGATGAAAAGGACAATGCGCTCAAGTTTTTCAAGATATTAGCAGTTTTTGGAAAAGACCTTGCTCGCGCTCGAGACATCGCTAAAATGTAAGTGGTACATGGAAAGATCAAATTCGTTTTAAGCTGAACTGTCAATTATAGACGAAACCATTTAGAAGATTGTTTAAAGGACAATGGATTAACTGTAGAGGAAAATAAGAAAGAGTGGGAACATTATATTAATTATATCAAGACAATTGATGATGTCTTAAAGAAGAAAGGTCTTCGCTATGGTACTGAAAAATATACATAAAAAATGACAATGGATACAAACTAATTTCATATGTCATAGATTCGACAAAGAGAGCAAACAATGCAGAGACCCCAGCAGCTCATGTTTTTGATGATATTATGGAGGATCTTGGTGACCTCGGCGATTTGTCAGGAAACGTGAATAAGCGTCCTTTAGGAGAAACTGAAATGGACATTGATGAGGAAGGAACTACAAAGAAAAGCCGTAATTTGTGATCTGACTTAATATAAAAAGGATGTTTTTGACTTATTTATATCTTGTATATCCTATACATCATACATGATGTACTCTTTAATCTATATTTTTTTTTTATTGTTATATTACAAAGTCTTGACTTTTCCGCGGAAATCATCAAGTGATTTATAGCCCTTAGTAGCCATGATTTCGGTTAATTCCTTTTTGATACGAGCAAATATAACGGGACCTTCTTCTTTGAGCTGAGTACCGATTTGAACAGCACTTGCGCCTGCTAATACATGAAGAAAGGCTTCTTTGCCAGAAGTGACACCACCTACACCAATGACTTGTTTGTTCTTTAATCTGCGGTGGAAAGCATTCACATTAGCTAAAGCAGTGTTTAATACCATCAATCCACCCAATCCACCAAAACCATCTTTAGGCTTGATCAATGCAGTTTCAGTTTCAAAATCGATAGCAAGTCCATTGCCAACGGAGTTAATGCAAGTTACAAACGCCAAGTTGTCAAACTTGTTGAATACAGCAGCTGCAGCATCAAAGTGTGCAATATCAAAGTAAGGTGGGAGTTTAATACCAAAAGGCTTTTTAATAATAGGAGCAAGCACGTTCAAAGCATTTTCCATAGCTTCGATATCATAGCCAAGTTGTGGTTTACCAGGAACGTTAGGGCAGGAAAAGTTGACTTCAAGAATGCAAGGAAGATCGGCTGCAACAAAGGCTTCACACATTTTGATATTATCTGCGAGAGATAAACCAGAAAGTGAAATGAAAAGTGGCTTTTCGTTGCTATAATCATAATTCTTTGCATAGTTCAAGTAATATTCAAAGCCTTCGTTGGGAAGACCCATAGAGTTTATGCTTCCAATGCCACTCGGTAATGGGGTATAACGAGGTGAAGGATTACCTTCACGGTGTTCAAAGGTGGCTGATTTGGTAATCAATGAACCTGATTCGCTTTCAAGCATCTGTTTTAAATCGGCTTCAGTTTGACAGCATACACCAGAAGCATTAAACAAGAGGTTAGGGAGACGAACACCGGCAATTGTTGTAGAAAGATCAGCCATGTTTTATTATTTGTACAATAAATAAATAAATAAATAGAAAGAGAGAAAGAAAAGAGAAAGTGGTTTTGAATCTCATCTTTTTTTTTTCTAACTGACAGAAGAGTCACATCAGTTTGACGATAGAATAAAAGTCCGGTGAATCCAAACAGAAAATCATTGAAGATCAGACACTGCAATTTGGTGCATGTATGGTAACTACTTGGTATTGGCTTCGCAAAATGCCTATTAACTTGCTCATTATTCTAGTACGAGCAAAGAAAGGGGATTCATTATGTAAGCTTAAGTATGCTACACAAGTAAATGAAGGTAGATAAAACAAATGAAAAAATCAAATAGCACCTCTTTGAGAAAAGTCAATAAATGAATTTGTAGACGAATTAATTTTCAATTATTATATTGATATTAAACTAGTACAGTCAATAATGTCCTCAAAAATGTGTTATAACTAGATAATAACAGGTCCGAGTTTTTAAGCATGGCAATTGAAATAAACTTTAGGCACACTAACATAGAGTAACTATGTCCATTCTGAAATTCAAAGTATATGGGTATTCGACTTGTTATTTTTTATGATTATTATTATGGGTTTTATTAAATAAATTGCTAGAATCCATTAGTTAAAAATGTTTGATAAAATCAAGCAATATTCCAGCAGGAATATCTATATGGCTGTGTGTGAGAATCAGGATGTGACATCAAATATGCATTGCCAACGGTATTTCCATAGTAACTGGATATAAAGCTATCTAGCTTTTGCGAAATGAATTTCTTGTATCTGATTTTTACTGCCAAACGTAATACACCACTTATTGCCAAGATATTGGTAACATCATTATTGTCTGATTAGCACTAAATTGGAGCTTCATCAAGCGTATCTTACATTTAGTGGGTTACATGTAGTTAAAGCTTTGAATTACTTATGATATTCGCTTGTACGAGTACAGCACTGCTTCCTTATTTCGAAGCAAGCAATGAAAAAGATTAGTGAATGTCATGGATACGACTTATAAGCATAATATATAGATAAAGAATAGTTGATAAAAGTCGAGTGTTTTATAAACATTATAATAGCTTATCATCACAAGATCTCAAAAGTAATGCAAATTACTTCTTTATAAGAATGGATAAGTTAAAGTGCTTTTATTGAAAGCTTTCTATCTTTTTTTTTTTTTACAATTTAAAGTTCATCATGTCCTTCATGTCCAGTAGCTGGATTTTTGGCGTTTGTTTGTTCTTTGGAATTATCTTCTTTATCTTCTTTCTTTTCTTCTTTATCTTCTTCTTTCTTTTCTTCTTTATCTTCTTCTTTCTTTTCTTCTTTAGTTGAGGTTGATTCCTTCTTGACTTTAGGCTTCTTTTTGGTAACAAGCTTCATCAATTCATCCTCAATAAGCTTCTTCTTTTCAAGTACTTTGGATGTTACAAACACAGGTTCTTCGGTGTTCAAAAGCTTTTGTTGATTGGATACTTGTTCATTCAGCCACTCTTCAACCTTCTGAGCTGTTGATGACAAGCGTTCTAATTCTTCTTCAGTGTGGTATCTAACGTCTTCAGCTTGGTTGCGAATGCCTGAAACAAAGTCTGTAACCATTTTAATAGCCGATTTTAAGTGCTCAATATTCTTTGGGCGTTCATTGTATTCTTTGAAACGGTATTGAATAGGCTTCTCAATAGATCTATAAGGAATGATAAATAGGCAGATTCACATAATGCATCTAATAATCTTACTGAAGTTCTTTAAGTTTGCTAATATATACAGGTGTTTCCGCGTGTTCTCCTTCATCATAAAGCCAATCAGAGGTTTCTGAGAGTTTCTCTCTAAACTTTTCAATTTCATCTTCGGTAGCAATAATTTGCACAACATCATCATATAAAAAGTCTTGGACACGATAAACAAAGCCTTCCAAGGCATTACGAGCTTCTTCACGGAGCTTCTTTTGCTTGTCCTTAAAGTCAAGTTCTTCGATTCTATAAAAAAAATATACACGCATAAATATCATTTGGATTATGTAATGATTTTTATAACATACCTTTTCTTCGCAACTTCCTTATCATTTGCAGAAATAGGAATTAACTCAATGGGAATATATTCAATAATTAAAGAAATTTTTGTGATGGAAGATTCGTTGGTTGTATTCTTGTTGTCGGAGGATTTTGTAGTATCAAAGTCAGTTTCATTTTGGCTTGCTTCCGTCTTATTCTTTAAGGATTAAAACGGTTAGTAAAATAACAGAAAGAATTCAAATGCTAAATCAATACCTCAGACTTATTTTCGCTGTTATCCTTTCCTCCAAAGAATGACTTGACTTTTTCTTTTGAAGAAAGTATATTAGTCATTTGCAAACAAATTAAGTGATAATGCAACAAGTTACCTTTAAACGTTGGCTTTTGGATGCTAAGAGTGGCCTCTGGCACAGAAAGTACGCCAGAATCGGATAAATCAAATGCAATCCTTACTTTTGGAGGTTGTTCTGAGGTCTTGATGTCTTCACGGTGAGCTTCCATCGCAGCTGTTAAACCATTGATCCTCACTTTAGCAATATTCTTCATACCAGCATCAGCATCCTTTCCGTATGCAATTTCAAATTCAAAGTCGGTGTTGCGATTAAATGTCATGATTTTACGTGTTGCAATTTTATCATACTTGTTGTAAAGAGTGGTGCTAACATATGTTGGGGCTATATAAAATGTTAGCTTTGTTTTTATTTCAGTAATCAATACTACCTTCTTTGCCCTTGTTTTCTGGTTTGTATGTGACCTCAATAGGAAAACTGGTAATATCCTTAATGCTAATTTGCTTGCTCAATCTAAATTGGTTACTTAGGGAAGCTCCTCGAAAGGCAGCACCCAACACAGCAGCTTCATCACCATTGACATTTTTTGCAATTTTTTGGCTAAAAAAGAATTCAGTAAGCTTTATAAAATATGATGTAACTGATCTCTTACGATCCAACAAAATCACTCAATTGGCTTTGAATAGATGGTACACGAACACCACCGCCAACAAGGACAACTGATTTAACATCATCCTATGTATTAAAGCATTGTAAGATAAAACATCTCCTGTTGAATGTACATTTTATCATTCTTACAATAGACATATTTGCTGCTTGCAAAGCTGTTTGAAGAGGAGCCTTGACTCTAGCAATTAAATCCCGAATCATGTCTTCCAATTCAGATCTGCTCACTTTCATTTTGAAATCTATTCCTTCATGAAGACTTTCGATCTAGTATTATTCGATTAAAACCATAGCCTTTTCACTCTATTCATAGAATATGTAACTTACTGAAGCGACTGTTTCTGTATTAGCGCTCAAAATTTGTTTAACCCTATTTGCTTCCTTCAATAATCTGGTCATTGATCCATCAGAATTTCTAATATCGCTTTTAGCTTTTCCTTCATTCAATTTCATGAAGCCTTCAGCCAAGAAATTCTGTAATCTCACATCCAATTCATGTCCACCCAGTGTGCGATCAAATCCAACACCTTTGACTTCCAATTGTGGATTACTGCGTTTTGTCTTAGCGTCTATTACTTCTGAGAATGTAACAATCGATGCAACTGTAGACCCAGCACCCATATCATAAAAGACATGGCTTTCAGGTTCTTTACTCAATTCAGAATTAACAGCAAAGTTAAGAGCAACTATCGCGAAGTGTTTTTAGTCAATAAGCCCTTTATAAAACTTGTTTTTCGTATTTTACCGGCAGTTTCGTCATGCATTAAAGACAATACGTTCAACCCTGCGAGTTCAGCTGCATCAAGAATAGCCTGACGTTCATATTGATTTGCAAAGGGGGTAATCTATCGGTAAAAAATGTATATAAGCAAAAAAAAAAAAGAAAGCAAAACACAGGTATAGTTATAGAATTTACTGTTATAACAACGTCTTTAACAGATTCACCAGCTGTTGCAGAAGCTTGTTGTTTCGCATTTTGGAATTGATAAGCAATCAACTCTTCAATAGATAATTGAATTGTTTCATTGTGAATAAAAACTGGCATATTTCTCTCTTTGTCTACAACCATCTTATTCACATGTCGTCTACGGTATTCTTCAACAAGAGGGTCATCAAAGCGCTTTCCAATAATACTTTTCAAATTTGCATACGTTAAATGAGGGAATCTACCGGCCTGCCAAAAAAAAAAGGGAAGTAAATCAAATGAATCTATATTTGTACATTTCGTGAATTTACCAAACTGATGGCATCAGTTCCATAAATGCGTTCATCATTACGAATAGTTACAACAGATTGTGTTTTTCTTTTAGAATCCTTATTCAAGGCAACATCTAAGGGTATACCAGGTTTGATTAATCCAACTTTGAACCATTCAGTACCGTAATCAATCGACATAACAGCCGCGTGAACAGACGGCAGTATACTGCATAACAAAGCCACTGTATAAATAAACAAATACAGCCAACGAGATGTCATTTGCTATAAAGTGTTTTTTTATGAAAAAGAAAAAAAAGGAAAAAAGAACTAGAATTAACACTGCAATAAATAGTTTAATTTAAAGCAAACTTGTCCAGCAACAATTGGGCAAATTTGCTACTGAGTTCAAAAAGCTGGCATTTTCAGGTTTCAAGATACTCCAACTGTCAAGGATAACTCATGCTGCATGAGCAATTGATAAATGTTTTGTAAAAGAAGCCACTTGGATTAATGCACTAAGGTTACACGCTTACATTCAATTTAATGCTTTGTGTCTATGCTCATCTGCAAAATTCATGAATTGATAACCAAAATCAGATTTCTGTAGTAAATATCCTTTCGTTGAAATAATGAAAATTTTTACTATTCCTTTTCCCAAGGATCTACTTGAAACTTTATACAAATAACATTTATATGAATTTATCTTAAGTTAAGGCTTATTATATACTGAATGATTGAAAATGCTAATTTATTTGTTATTTGAGATAATTGACTAAATTAGATATTTGATAATACGACTTTATTTGTACATCATCAGTGCATTGATCACTAATTAATAAATGCTAAATTACAAAGATATTTGTTTATTGTCATCTTTGAAATAAAGATAAGCATATCTACAAATGATGCTGGGTATACTTGAAAGCATTATGAAATGCATTAATATCAAGCAAATGAGCTTGTTTATATGTCGCTTTATCAATAGATTTCATTAATCCAGCAAAATCAATATACACTGCACTCTTCTTGTGGACTTGACGCGTCTTTTATATGAAATGATATAGAGCTTTAGTTTGTGAAAAATATTTATCAAATACGTATAATTTTGTAAGGTTTTGTGTTATAATGAACACGATGCATGCAAAAATCAATAAAGTAGCATATGCTTGTGTATTATAAATATGCAAAGACACTCTTTTGTTTGTACTTTTTGCTGATGATTTCAAATGATGTTTTCATATGGTATCATTTGATGAACTCAGCATTATGAAAATTCGTTTGTAAACTCTAAATGATGATTTTCACTTTAATCAAAATGCTGATGATATTTAACCAAAGATGACAAGAAGGCAATATATATTTACTTGTTGGTTGCACCCTCCTTTAGCTATGGATTCATATAGCAACGTTGAGTTCACAAGGCTTTCTCTCTTCCTTTTCTTTTCTTTCACTTCTATTCAATAGATCACATGTACTGATGAAATCCTTTTATTTTCTTTATTTTTTTTTAAAGAACATCCTCCTAAAGTTAAATAAAACATTTTTTTAAAAGAAGCTTTCTATTTAATAATATTATTGTACTAACATCTTAATAATTACTTAGGGAAGAAGCTACAAAAAGCCTGTATACTTTAGAAAATGAAGAATACTCTGTTCATCTGCTACTTTTAACAAAGTACACCATTTCCGGAAATAGATTGCACACTGGGCGAAAAAAGACTGCACAAGGGAAAAATACAAATTGCACTGACGAAAAATTCAAATTGCACTAGTAAAACAATAAAGATTGCACACTTGGAAAATAGAGATTGCATAACTGTGCAATCTTAGAGAGGTTCTTTATTCGAACATACTTGTAACTTTGAGTTGGAATAACGACAGAATCCCCAAGTTTTTACTTCTCAGCAAAATTTCAAATTATCAAAAATTTCAGGTTAAAGATTTTGTTTTATTTAAATAGGAAGATATTTGCAGGCGATTAATAAATCATTATTGCATATTCAAGTACAAGAAAAGATTAAGTACAAAAAAGGAGCCTGAGAAACAAAAAAGATGAGATTGGCTTCTTACTTCCGTGGGGGATCAGCAGGAAAAAATATCAAACAGGAAAAAAAAAAAAAAAAAAAAAAAAAATAACGGTGTCCCTGGAAAACATTGTTATGTTTTTTTTTAGGCATTCAAGGTGAATATTTCTACATTGTATGTGATATGGCTGATCAAATATGTGATCAATCACTTGGCTTCTTATGATGTTTGCACAATCTGTCTCTTGCTCAGTTTAAATTAAGTGCAGTAATAACAGCCTATTTCAATTTCTATTATCAAAACGTTGCAAGGTTATTTTAAGGCTTAAAAATAAGAAACACCACTACTAAAGTACCCATTCTACGTAATAAAGGATACTATTTCTGATTATTTAGCTTATAATTGAATATTTTCATGGTGTATTCGCAGTTGCAATTAACATGTATTAAAACGAATTTGCAGGATAGCTTATGATATACTTGAAATAAGAGAATATACAATGAAGCTAAGTGTTTTGCCGCTATTCAAACTGATTGGACAGGCTAGGATGTAGTCTCTAGTAGCCGTCTGATGTCAAGTGAATGTATGAGTTCAATACTTGTAAAGAAGCCTTTGGGATCTTGTCATCGATTTCATTGGTTTGAAAATGTATACTGTTGATTTCCTGAATAGAACTCATCTTAAATTAGAGTCACTCATTGTTCATGACTATGTTTCATTATGAGTACTTACAACAAATCTAGCTGGTTCGAAATCGTTTGTGTGTATTTTGGTAAGGCACTTCGAGATGTATAGCCTGTACACCTCACCAAAGAAGAAGGAAAAGTGAATTTGCATGCAAAGGGTCTTGGTTACACCCTCGTACTGTTATGCGCTGGTAGAATAGTACCTAGAAACTGGAGAGATAGCTCACAAAAAGTCAGAAAAAAATCTCAGTCTACCTAATACATTTGTTTCTGATCATCAGCATCATATTTAATAAATAATAGAAAAAAACCTACAACTTTGTGCTGATGACATCATTGACTCTCTGACATTACGGCTTGAGGATTTCAATATCTCGAAGTCTTAAATGAACCGCCACTTGGGAGACAACATGTTTATTTCATCAGGAAGAAAAGAAGGCTAAGCGCTCAAAAGTCCTTAACGATGAACTCAATCAATAATTGCTTCAAAAATACAACGAGGACCCTACAGCAACAGTGAATGAAGCAATGGAAGGCCTCACTAGCCAGTTTGAAGGTTTAAAAATTGCAAAGACTGCAATTCACAATTTCACGGTCAATGAGTGCGCCTTGACAACTAAGAAAGCTCACTTTGAGCCTAAACAAAGAAACTCTCCTGTCAGCATTAAAGCATCTTTCAACTGGGCAGCTAATCTGATGAACACAGATATAAGCTGTATTTTTATTTATGAATCAGCCTTCCATATTAACCTAAGCCGTACTATGGCTTGGTCTACTAAGGGAACTCGAGCTGTCGCTGTTCAGCCAAAGATGAAAGCTAGAACATTGACCATTTTGGGTGCAATATCTTTGCAGAGTGTTATCAACGTTAAGGTGAGAGTGCCCTACGAACAAAGTTCTAAGAAGCGAAAGATTACAAGCGAGTCAAAGGAAAAGAGGACAGCAGGAACTGTTCTTGGCCATTGTTTCAATTTCATTTCTGACACTTTGGATGTACATGATCGGCATGAGCAGTTTAGAGGCCACTATCTTATTACGGATAATGCTTCTATACACCTCTTAGATCAAATTGAAAAGCTGACTGTCAATCGAGGATATGGATGTGTATATCTTCCACCATACCTTCCAGAGCTCAATCTTATCGAGCAATTTTGGTCTGTGGTTAAGAGTAAGGTGGAAAGAGAAAAACTGTTGAAGGAGGAAGCCTTGCCTTTGAAGATAGTTGATGCTTGTAACAGCGTCTATTTGGATGATCTTTTGGGATTCTGTCGTTATTCCAACTCAAAGTTACAAGTATGTTCGAATAAAGAACCTCTCTAAGATTGCACAGTTATGCAATCTCTATTTTCCAAGTGTGCAATCTTTATTGTTTTACTAGTGCAATTTGAATTTTTCGTCAGTGCAGTCTTTTTCGCCCAATGTGCTATCTATTTCCGGAAATGGTGTAAGTATCGGCATAAAAGGAAATATAAAGCTATAATGATAAAGTCCGGCTGATTTTTCCCTTGGTGTTTATGTAAGCATAAAAAATCGGAATCACTTGCTTTCAGCTGAAACTAAAGGGAGGGGGGACAAGACAGTGACCGCAGGGTCTTTTTATTGGTTTCATATTTAGAAAAAGGCAGACGACCTCCGAAACTTTAATTTATTGTTACAATTTTCATCATCAGATTCCAGGCTGTGATATAAAAAACGATTTAAATTAAATATAAGCTAATAATTCATTTTTCTTTTTTTCTTTTATAATTAAAATGTACTTTACAGAACAATACAATATTGACATTTCACCAATCATGTTTGATAATTATGACCAAAAAGATAATAATTTTCGTCATTCAGTTGTCTCTACTACTACCACTGCTACCACTGCTAGTAACTCAACGCAACGATTAAGTGTGGAAAGTTCATTGGAAGAAGATAATATAGTCACCTATTGTAAGTTTAGTTGAAACGGTTATATTAAAGCGAGATTTAATTAAACAAGCATTCATAATTAGCTCCTCGGCAAAATATATCAAATAATGATGGCTTAAAGCATAAAATATTAAATAGATTTTATTCAGATTCAAAAGAAACCTTATGCAATCCTCAACAATGCATATCGGTAGATTATGCTCTTGAAGATGCAATTTGTTCAGACTGGATGTACAAATATGAGACTCCTTCATTCTCATTTTCAAAAACATGGAAGAAAAGATTTTATGTTTTAGCCAATAATAATGTATACGTTTTCAAATCAACCAAGTCAACCAATCCAGCAAAAGAACAATTTATGTTGACTGAAGATACATTTGTTTTTGTTACTGAAGAATTTAAAAAAGGTTATGTGATTGAATTAAGAAAACCTCACTTCAAATGGCATATTCGATGTGACTCTGTAGAACAAATGAAGCTTTGGTTAGAATCAATGAAGAAAATTGTGGCTTGCATCAAAGCTGGATATAATGGTACATTCAATCCACTTGTTTTATCCTCCTTAAAATTAACAGAAGATTATCAGCTATTGGACACGAGATTCTCAAAACAGCAAAGCTTGCCTAATTCAGGTAACAATAACAGGAAGCGAGTAAGTTCAATAAAGATTTCAAGGCAATCCTTGGCTGAAATACCTGATTGGGAGACACTGATTCCACCCCAATCTCCTCCTCCCCGCTCCCGATTACCACCCATTCCTTTACCCACAGTTTCCGAATAATTTCCTTTCTCTCTCACATGCACCTCCCTTGTTTAATATATTCTTTCCTTTTTTAGCTTATTTGTGTATATCCTTGTTTAACCATTGTATATTCTTAATTCATATTTATTACTCATTCAAATCTTTATTTACTTAATAAAAAAAAAAGTGAACTCCTTAATATAATCCCCCCTTATTTTCCCCAACAATCAGTGTTGTTATGGTTTCAGTTATTCATTTCAATCTCAGATAAACTTTTTTTTTTCATTTAACCCCCTCATCCTATGTAAAAATATCTCAGTTTAAACTTTAAATTTAATAATAAACTATCGTTTAGCGTCTTTAGTGTAGCATTTGAAGTGTGTTTCATATGTTTAAATGTTTACGCGTTTTATTTGTCAGTTATAGATGCCTTTCATTATATTTTAGTCCTTTTGTACTTTCAGTTAGGCAGAAAAATCATATTTTATTGTTATAAACCATGAACGTGGAATTTTGTGAATAGTATTAGCATTGTGTACTAGAGTTAATCAATATATTTTTAAAATGGTATTTTTACAAAACCAACATGAGATATTTGTTAGATCAAAATTATGTGTTAGATACCCATAAAAAAGTTTTCAACGTATGCCTTTCTTTATTATTTTTAAATATAATTAATACTAAGATTATGATGATGAGTTAGGTGTTTCCGACTGGGAACTATAGTGTAAAGCTTTGGATGATGACATATGCATCAATAATGAATTACGTTTAAAATATTGAGTCATTTTAAGGATTATTACTGACTACAGTTACGTGTTTTAAAGAAATACTACCCTGACAATAAATGACGTAAATGCATTAAAGGTTGACTGGAAGCTTATTAGCTCTTACTGCAAAAATGCAAAGCATCAGTCGATGATGCTGTCAAAGAATTTCCAAATTTCAGAAAATGTCGTTCAGACAGATATAAGTTTCTTGTGAAAAGCAGGTAATTTTAAATATCATAGTTTACTCATGTCCTTTTTAACTTTGTGTAGAATTTACACGATCCATTGTATGTTCTGCTTTATTAATTTTTAAATATAGTTTTGCTTAAAAAAGTTTTTTCTATTTAATTTTGCCAACTTTTATGAAAAATACAGTAGCTCAAGAACGGCCAAAATTGAAATACTAGATAGAATGATATTAGTATACATGTATACAACTTTTTTTCTCCTGCAAGTACCTTTTCACGGAATAAGTAATGACCGGGCCGTTTTGGATCTTCTTGTCCCTTTTCTATAATTTCAGCTTTTTCGGCTTCTGACAAGTCCTCCTCTTTATTCCACTTTTTAATTTTTTTCATTGTAATCAATCTACGCGACCACTGTCCAAAGTTTTGTTCGCTGTTGGACACAAGTACCATACAGGGATGTTGAGGAAGGTCTGTGATCGAGTAGTCATCGACAACTGTAGGCAGCCAATAGACCAATCGTCCACCAAGCACAAGATGTTGAGCCGAGAATTTTAAAAGATCATCCAGTACTTCTGACATTTCGTAGGGTTTTGTAGGTGGATAATAATCTTCTCTTGTATGCATGGGGATACCATCATAGGTTCTCATCATCAATTCCTTACCATCATTTCTACCCAAAGTCTTTGCACCCGCACGAACACCATAAGGGGGGTCTGTGACGATCGCATCTATCCATTCGTGAGATCGCCAAGGATTATGACAGACATCAAACACGAGTGTATCCAAAACACGTCCTTGTAAGTTATATTGCTCAATATTCGAATGAATACCAGCCTTGCCCTTGCCTCTGATCTGTCTACCGTCTATATCTGATCCTAATGTATATGCTCCAAAATGGGCACAGGTAAACAAAAAGCTACCAGTGCCCACAAAAGGGTCATAAACTAGTTTTCCAGGTGCTGCTAACGCCTGATTTGCCATGACTAAAGATAATTCAGCATCCATTGAGGTTGTTCCCAGATATTTCCTTTTCTTTAAGTTGTATTTATTAACAAGCTCTCGACTACCGGTAGCCACCTACTCAAAGGTTTAATTTTTTTTTTAAACTTTTTTATTTTTATTTCTATTTTTTTATTTACCAATTTGCCCATATAAACATAGATAGGCTCAACTACAGGCTCACTGTTTGAATTTGCATTTTCATTCCCAAAATCAGCCAGTACATGAAACTGGGCATCAGGGTTCTTCATATCAATAGGCCCCTCAAATCCAAGATATGAAAATGAGTTGATAATCTTGAGTTGATCTTTAGCATTAATGGTGGATCCAAACGCTGATACAACAAATTTAAAAGAACAAGTCATATATTCTTGCCAGCAGTCTCTAGTATCCTTTTTGACTTGTTCATGTACTTTATCATAGCTTTCTCCTTCTCCCCACAGCTCAAAGATGTATCTATACAACACTAGAGTTAGAATAAACTTTAACAGCATTTGGGTCTATCCGTTTACTTGATTAAAATGGCCCGTTTGACAAGCTTTTGAGCATCTTGTGCTGAATCTAGCTCAATTTTAAAAAAAGGGTTCTATACTGAATAGTTTAATATCTATATAAAAGCTAGGTTTTAATTAAATTTACGTCTAATTTATACTGGTCAAGGTCACAGCCAATCTTAACTTTTTCCAGATCTGCAAGAGCAAGTAATTCTGGAAGTCGAAATTCTTCGTGAAACTATCAAATGTATTAGAGAAGAGGCGTTAATAGTGAAGTTGAAAAATGCTAACCTGAGCAAACTGGACAAGAAAAGTTGGCATGTTGCTTTAAAATTGAAGGAAAGGAAAGAGAAGTTTACAAGACAGCTTATACGCTAAGCCATTCAATTGAAAGACAGTCATTTCAGACATTTGCATAATTTTAGCAAATAATTCTCAAAGCCAATTAAAGCCTTTTTTCTGCTCAGTCTACAAACCTGTCAACAAGCTTTTGTTTAACACGACTTAAATACATTTTAAAAGTATTTCAATAGATAGCTCATGTGGTAAGCCTATGATTCACATGAAGCTTTTCAGCAAAGGGAATAGATATTTTTTTAGTCAAATCTTATTATTTTATTTGATCAAAGACAGTTGCTGTAGAGAGGCAATTAGTTGTAATTGACAATTATAAATATAAATTTTAATACAATATCATAATTAAAATAGAATCAAGTACAAACTTATTTAAATAAAATCATATAATCAATCACAAGTAAACGTACTGTTGTAGAGTATGCATCGTATTAATGATCGTTCTTTGATAACAAGATCCCTTCCTATTGTCAAAAATCTAATATATTGTGTAAAATATTAATAATCTTTCATATAACGTGCCACCAAGCTTAAACCTGAAAAATTTTAATTTTGTTTCAATTTTTTTTTTTTTGACATCGTGGACATGAGGTGTATTTTTTTTTTTTTTTTTTTGGACATCTCATGACATTTAGTGTAGACATTGCTTATTTCCTGAAATTAGAGGGACTTAATGACGTTTTTTTCTTAGAAAAAAAGCCTAGTTTTAATGATATTTATTGTTAACTATACCAAACCTGAAGGCACTCTGACTTTTCTGTGAGACAAATACTTTTTCTCGACAAACTTTTTCACCTCTTGAACAACTTCTCTGACATCAGTACATCGATTATAAGCTTCAATAAAGTCCATTGATCTCCTAAAATACCTACGTATATGTGTTAAATCGCCGGCTTTATCCAAAAATAAATCGATATTTTCCTCAAGAGACTTAAAGGAGTAATCGCATTTCAAGCGAGCTTCTCTTTTTGCTGCACCCCAGTACATTTCGATCCAATTACATTCGCAATGGTATTTAGGATACAGCTCAAAAACGTGTCCAGAGTTTATGATCACCTCCTCCAAAGCAGACTTTTGATTTTTAAAATCAGGGCAATTCTCTAAAAAATGGAGAGCGCAGCAAATTGGATTAACTCTATCTGGAGCCCCACAATGTAACTTCCATTTCTTGCCTTCCAGATCATGTCCAATCCATAGACTTCTTTCCTCCAAAATTTTTCTTATTCCCTTGAAATAACGTACTTTTTTTGTTTTCAAGTTTCCCTTCTTATCCCTTTTCTTGATCTCTTTTTCATAGTAGAAGGACTGGACTTCCTCCATACCTGTGGATCTTGAGATATATACAGTATCTCGGAACTGGAATTTCTCACTCAATGGCCAAGGCTTTTCATTGAGAGTCATTCGGCTGGCGACCAAAGCATCATCAGCAAAAGCACCATGATTGGAGCTGTTATCAAAGAGAAAAACAGCTACACAATTGGGGTGAAGTGTGTTTAGAATAGGGGAGTTTTAGGTAAATATAATATAGCAATCAAAGATAAAGAAATACTGTTAGAACTTGGTATCTCTTTATTAAGTTAAGATAACTATGATTGATAAAAAAAATAAATTCTACATGTAAAAAGTGAGAGTATTTATAGACATGATACGGATAAAGAATTAGGACAGATTTATAATCAATTTGACAGAATAGATGATTACTATTTCTAATTATTAGTTTAGCCTGTTCCTAGCTTGTATTGTCAATTATGCTATTGGGATGGTTTCAGATATAACTATTTAAGGAGACGGTACGAATGGATATAAAGATCCTTAGTTCCGTGATTGGATATCATTGTTAACAATAATATCTCAGTCAGGATAAATGTTTTCATGACTAATGATGATCCGGTAAGTAATCGTCATTCCTTATTCAACATGCTCATATTATTAATAAACTACATTACAACCATGTCATCTTATTTGACTATGTGAAGTAAATATGAATAAAGCTTAATATAAAAATCTAATCAAAGTATTCTATTGATCTGTGTTGGGAATAATGTTATAAATGATTCCAAGTTATGTCAGCATACTATTTAGGATCATATCCGATTCCTTTTACTAAAATAAAGTGACTATAATCTTATGTATCCTTAACAAAGTGCTTCGAAAAGGCCGATTGCATCTTCTTTTAACTGCTCAACCATGTGTTTTGAAGTCCACCATCCATCTCTTGCAGTACCTGCCTTGAACAGCTTTCTTGAAGACCACTTTTGAATCTTCATTGTTCCATGGCAAGGGCATTGAAACTCACTCACCATGATAGATAGCCCAGGACCCTTTTTTCTGATGTAATTTTCTCCATCAGCTAACCACATATCGTTCTTACCATCATTTGCGTAGAAAGTACTTTCATCGTGCGTAACGAACACGCACTTTCTCTCGCCTTCTGGTAATGCATTTGGCTCCAATACATCTTCCTCAGTTTCTCCAGAGTAAAAATCCATTTTTTCCATATATTCGAGCATCCTCTTCGACCAAACGCTTCTATACTCGACCACATCTTCGCGTTCGTGACCATCGAAGTAAATGGTTTTTTTGTTCTTTCTATAGACATAACCCCATTCATGGAGATAGTTACTGAGCGTGCTTTCAGGAACAGGTTGCATTATTACGCCCAATTTGGATGGGATAACTACTTCATCAATGAATTTTTTAATAGTAACCAAGGAACGTTCAGCAGGCTTCATTCTACGTATTTCTTCGAGAACCATTTCCTTGATATCGGCATCATTAAGAAAAGACTTTCTTTTTGAATGAACACCTTGTCGATGTCTCGATAACACCCCTTGACTCAAATATTCTTTAGCCCATTTTACGATAGTCATGGCACGATACGCAACGTTGTTATCTGCCCAATGAATTCTAGCTGCCTCACGAGAAGCCAAAGTAATAGGAATACCCTCAATTCTCTTAATAAAGTAAGTATAAATCGAAGAGTATTGCATAAAACTGTATCTCTCAATCGTGTTTTCTTTATCCTTCGAGTTCATCACAGGTTTCACATACATTTGAAGTTTTGGAAGTATTTCTTGGATTCTCAAAAGTTGTATTTCATTCTTTGACAATATGGGAGAACTGGCTTCTACAACAGGGGCAATAGATACAAATCCAAAACTCTCGAGTTTGCCCTTATCATTAACAGATTTAGCTTCTTTTTCTCGTCTCCAGCGTGTTGACCTAGAGGTTTTCGAATAAGACAAAGGTCTGTTTCACTTTACATTATTATCAAGCAAAACATTGTTGATTGACATGCTGATTGTAGGATCAGCATTACGCATTTCAGTTATGTTGCTTAATTCTATAAGCTCAGAATCGCTCATGTCCCAGTCTTGATCATTTAAATGAGGGACAAATTGGTTCGTCTCATTTCTATGTTTTTTAAGATAAGCTCGTTTTCTAGCGTTAAGTGGAGGCATAGTTTTAGAGTATGAATAAGGGAGAAGAGGCACCTATGTTATAGTACGAGCTCTCTCATATTGATTACGTAATATGTGACTGTTATGTTTATCTGTCCTCTACCATACGGTATTAAAAAAATTTGTTTCAATATATGTCTTCCCTAAGGACTACCAGCTAAAATTTTGAAATACCGCATGTTTTCAAATGATATAAAAAGAAAATATTATTAATAAAAATAACAATCTAATCCATAAGAAATATTCAGAAAGGTTTATATAATAATTGTTATGGCTTTGGTTTGTTGTTGGATTATTTGTGGAAAAGTTTATAGCTTTTGAAAACTGTCAAAAAATTTTCAGGTTTAAGCTTGGTGGCACGTTAATCGAAATAGCTGTTCAAATCAGTGAGCGTTTCCCAGAATAAAAAGATAAGCTATGATAGACAAACAAAAGAACAAAAGTAAAATCTTCAAATGTGATTTGTTAAACCAAAAAACTGTAAATTTCAACCAAACTGAAAAAATATATTCTAGATGTAACTGTGTATAACATCTGTGTCCTTTTCATAAAGATTCAATTTAATCCTTCCTTAGATACTTTGATTTATTATGACTGTAGAACAAAGCTAAATAAAGCTTAATATGGATATATATTTTTTTGATCATTCAAGTAAACTTTTTGTATCTGTTTTTTTTTTTTTTTTTTTTTTTTTTTTTTTTTTTTTTTTTTAGTTTATGTGTCATTGCTTCAGCAGTGGGGTATTTCCTTATTAAATACTTGAATGTCGCGTGAAACCGTTCAATTTCTCATATATAATTTACAGATATGCTTATGTAACATTGTATGTGAAGTGGTCATTACCGCAAATAGCCTCAGTAACTTAACTTATGCAAATTTGTTCTTCAATTATTAATTGAATAAAATAAGGTGTAGTTTGTATTCAATGGGTTCTCTCTTTTTCCTTTTTTTTTTTTTTTTTTTTTTTTTTTTTACTTAAAAGATTCAGGAGGTCCATCAATATAAATTTATTTATGTTAATTTACTTTTAATCAATTATAAATTACACCTACAACACCAAATATACCTGAAGCGCCCTGATATCACACCTATGTTGATACATTTTCTCTTTTTTCTACTTCAGTACAAGGTCATCAATATGTTATTCTGGCAATAGATGCTTTACACGTTATTATGTATTCAAAAGCTTGCTCTGTAAATCTTCACTCACCGTTACATGAGTATCAAGGAACATCTTACTACTCTTTGGGCGACCAAAGTTTATCCAAAGTGATAAAGTGTTGAGTATATTAATGAAATTATCAGACTACATGTTGAATCAACCAGTACTGATCCTTGTCTAATATCAACTTAACAATGGAAGCTCTACATATAAATTGCTATTTATGAAAGATATCACTCTTCTTAGTATACTTATTCGACTCAACCATTATATTGTTAGAGCTCTGTGCCTAAACACATTGATTAAAATGGGGAAGCACACTTTTATAAATAAAAGAAAGAGTCATTCACTCGCAAGAATTAATTTATCGAATTTATTAATCTCATGTAGTACCGGATGACACTCCCAGTTACACTTCATAAGATTACCGCTCACTTTGTTCTGCAGTGATACAATTTCATCATTTTACGATTTTCTTTCCAATTTATGAATATACACCCCATCTTCATTTACCACTATAGCGCTTTTTGGTATAAAACTCGCGTAAATAAAAATCAGAATAGTATGCCATTCGAGCAGATGTAAATTGTATTACAGGCGCCATTTTTTCGTATATAATCATTTTTCTTTATTGTAGTAAGTGTGCTGTTACGTGAACATTATACTTTGCTTGTATTGAGATGAAACACAATGGCACATGCCCACGTGTAACTTTCTGAAGAGACCACTTTGCCTTTTTTATTCTTTTTTTTTTCTTTTTTTCTTTTTTTTAGAAATGGCAACGATAACAATTAAAAATAAGGATGACGAAACAATAGTAGGCATCCTTGAAACAAAATCAAATAAAAATAAAAAGCTTGTATTGCTCGTACATGGAGAACAAGGTATGCAACTGCGAGTTATTGAAATTCATGTCTAAGTCATTTGTATAAAAGGTCACAAAAATGGTTTATATCAAGAGTTATTAGCTCAACAAATACCCTATAATTCCTTTCGATTCGACTTACATGGCCACGGTGATAGTGAAGGACAACCGAGTTATAATCAGATTGTAGTAAAGTTCAAGATAGTTTATTACATACTGTTCACTAATTAAAACAAAAAACAAAAACAAAACAAAAAAATAGAAAAATACAAATGATATTCATATTATAGCAAGATATTTTGAATCACTTGGATATGAAATATATGCAGTCATTGCTTTTGACAGAGGTATACCATTTTGATATTATTAGACCTAGTTTTGCTTAATATTGTCCAGGATCCCTTAGCGGCTTGAAATATGCTACAACTTGCGACAAACCACTAACCCATTATATTAATATTTCAACTCCTTTTTATACAAAGGACAAGTCTTTGTTGTCAGAAGAAGATAGGCTTTCTTTGGAGAAAAATGTAAGAAAGTCTTTCTTATGCACTCTTGATAACATTGAGTAGGGATATTTTATATGGAAAGTGTATCAAAAAGGTCAATTCAATCCAATCCAAGTGACACAAAAAGAGTATGAAGCTTATATTTCTTGGGATAATTCACACGGTAACAAACAGGCACAAGATCAATAGAAACAGAGAAGCTTGAACTTTTTTTTGTAGTACTTCGTATGCCTAAAACAACATGCGTTTTAACTATTCATGGTATAAATGATCAGGTATACATGAAACACTTTTTATAAAATTGGTGATGATTAACAAAGATTAGATCGTTCCTGCCTATCATGCGGCCATATTTGCCAACAAAATTTCAAATCACACTTTAATGCTATTGCCCGATGTTGACCATCAATACAGCGGTTATCACCAGGAGTTGGTGGACATTATTAAAAAATATTTTGAAAAGCACGAAAATGATGCTTATAGAAAAGCAATATTGATGGGTCAACATAACAGTCTTGTGATTCCTCGTTGGATTGATGTTGAAGGCGTCAAAAATTTCAGAGATATTGGTGGATGGCCTATTAAAGATGGTAGTGGTTACATCAGAGAAAGAACTGTGTTTAGATGCGGGCAGTAAGTCATTTATATATGTTATATACCTAGTTGTTAATTGGTTATCAGTCTTGTAGATATCACGCCTAAAGGGATCGAGGTTTTAAAGAGACTCAATGTGATTGCTGCTTTTGATTTTCGCTCAGAACCTGAAATTGAAAGACAAGGTGTTATGCCGTAAGTATATTTTATATACTGTTAGCATATATTAATTGATAAAGTATAGTTCCATTGATGGTTTAACTCACTATCCTTCAGCCATGTTTACAAAAGCAGACTATTCTCCAGAGGCCTTAGCCACTCGATGGAAAGGTTACTTTGAGGGGCCCTATGGTTTCCCAAAGGTATATGCAGTTATTTTAGAAAAGGGTGCATCGCAGTACAGGAAAATATTCTTACACTTGATTGAAAATCATTCAACCGCTTCAACAAAATCTATCATTGTTCACTGTACTGCAGGAAAAGATCGAACAGGTATTTTTGGTATGCTACTCTTGGGATTATGTGGTGTAGACGATGAAATTATTGCTAATGAGTACGCTTTAAGTAATCTTGGCTACTGGGGTAATAAATGAAAAAAAAAAAAAAAAAAAAAAAAAAAAAATAGGCTTATGTTAAATGGTTTGATTAGAACCTGAGCATGAATTAGAAAAGAAAGCGAAAATGTTGAATGTGACGATGGATGATGTATTGATGGTCATGTCAGCACCGTAAGTATATACAAGTTGGTACTGGACTATGTGTATGCTAATGCAGCTATAAGTTATTTGGCGATGAAAGAAACAATTTGTCAAGTAAAGAAAAAATATGGGTCAATTGAAGGGTACGTGAAGAACGAGTGTAAATTAACAGAAGAAGAAATTCAGCGAGTCAGAGATTTAATGATTGTCCCCATTCGATTTGAAGAGCGTCAATTGTTTAGACCAAAATTTTAATAAACATTAAATTAATGATAGAGTATGAAAGAGTAAGATTTGAAGTAAACATTGCTGTGGAATCAAGAGATTTTTTTATGTATAAAATGTTGTCAATACGTGGACTAGACATGAAGAGACTAAAATTACAATCCTATTTTACACGCAGTAGGATATATAAACTATAGTAGGTTATATGTCAGTCCTTTTGTTGTTATCAAAGGTGTCTTTCAATTGTCAAGATACAACCACAGGGTGTTTAAAGATTTAAGAAACTGCGAAAACACCTTTTTAGGAAAATAAATTAGAAAAATTACCTTCTCTTGACAACTCGATGACCTTTCAATTGGACTAGTTCTTTTATCTATTCTATTTCTTTTGGTTTATTTCCGTCTTCTTTTTCATAAATGAATAATACACCACATCTTGCTTTAAAATTACCCGAAATAGTCAATCAGATTGTTTCTTATTTAGTGACTCCGTATTGGCAAGATCAAGATAAGAGCAGACTGTATAAACACATTTATCCTTGTTTATTTGTCAACTCCCTTTGGCATGATTGTGCTTCTCGATACATGTGGAAGAATATTGTTTTTGAAGATAGTGCATCAGAATATGATTCATTTTTAAAGTTCACATCCATCGTATCCAATTCACCAGGGATACAACACATGCAAAATGAATACTCTCAATGGATGACCATGTTTTCTAACAAGTACTCACCGCACTACTACGGAGGCATCTCTTCTCGCATTTTGGGTTGTAATGAAGAAGAGATAAATACCGAAATTTACAGCGAACCAATCTACAGTCATCATGTTCAATATCGTAGCGCTGTAAGATCCATCTGTCTACGGAAAATAAAGGAAAAATCGATCAATGAATCACTTGAACAGATAGCGCCTTACATGCAACGACTCGAGAAGTTGGATATTTACATATGTGATCACCTTTCGGATAGCTCTGTCCAAACGTTCATCAAATTCAACAAATTCTCCACCTTGACCTTTCTTTCTCTGGCAGGTTGCAGTCGTGTCACGGATGAAGCCATCATTAATGCAGCCATGTTTTGTCCCAAGCTGTCGCACCTTGACCTACGCGCCTGTGGTCACATATCGGATAAATCTATCAGCATCGTGGCCAGACGATGTCCTGACTTACACCATCTCAATGTAGGTAGAGTACGAGACAGAGAGCGAATCACGATGAAATCGATTGGAATGATTGCCAAATATACAAAAGTAGCTGTTTTAGGGCTGGCAGGGTGTGACATGACAGATGAATGTTTACTACTCTTGGCCAAATATCGAGGAAAGGCTTTAGAGAGGATTTCGGTCAACAACTGTTATCGATTGACCAACAAGACGGTACAAGCCTATGCTAAATACTGTCCAAATTTGTCTGTATTTGAAATGAAAGAATGCCACTGGATTGACGATTGGGCATCGGTTGCAGAATTAGTACAAAGACGTGTCTTGTTAACCTTGTGTGATCAGCAAAGTAGAGCATGCTCAGAATGGGCTCGTAGACATGGAAGGGTAGTTGAAGTAAGAGCTCCAATTAAATAATCCATCGAATACCATGTAAGCCCGCATATACACGTAAAACTATTTATGAAACTCGTTTATAATAAAAAAAAATCCCAATCATTTAGTCTTTTATAAAGATATAATGTATACTTGCAAATAGGAAACGCCAAATGCTGATTGTATAATTAAAGTGGGTAGAGTGTCTAAATGAGAGACGTTTATAGTTATAAGGCGGTTGTTTTTAGTTCTTGATTTATCCAAGCGAATTTAAGTGTCATACCAGTTATACCTAAAGGAAGAGACAAATTTTAATTTGCAGCTTGGTATTCAAAAGGATATAAAAGAGTTAAAGACAAGACCTGAATGTCACTTGTATTATCATATCAATTCAGAAAGAATGATTCTCATACGGGTTACATTACCGATTAAGTTGATAGATCAAACATACAATGAGTATATGTGCATAGTCTTCTGATTTTACAAGTCCTGACGAATGGAACCTAAAAGTAAGAGATAAATCAATTGTGATTCTATACTTGAAGATTTGTGCTTAGTCCTTCAATACTAAATATCTATTCTTTTTATTTTCATATTATTTTTTACTAGAGAAAGCAGAGAATGAATTCAATTATTCTATTTAACAAGCCATAAATTAGCAGTTTTATTGCCCCCCATAAATATGTTCTCACCAAAGAAAGCTGTAAGATAAGAAAGAAAACAAAATGCGTCCATGAGCATTTCTACCTTTTGTACAAAGCAAAAGAAAGAATTCATTAAATATAAACTACCTTTTGCTATAACTTAGGATTGATTGAGGTTGCAAGTATTGTGTTTATACATACTTTTTGCATGATATAAAAACATGTTTTTCTTATTGTAACCTTTTCTATTTGAATTCATTTGTCATTTGAGTAAAAATGAATTGTTTTACAAACTTTAATTTTATTCACTGCATTCTACGTAAAAACTAACTACTTTTTATTTTTCAAAGCATCATGAAATACACTTGTTTTTCCCTTCATCTCTTTTTCTTTTGATTTGCACAAAACAATTTTAAAGGAAAAATTTTTTTTCCTCTCCCTTTTTTCAATGATGAAAGTAAACAATTTGAGTGTAAAGTAGTACAGAATGTGATAGTCTAGACTGACTTTTTTAAACACAAAAAAGCAAGATTATTTCTACTTTTAAATCACAAAAACAAAATTACTCCTGATTTTATAAATGTTTCATTATTGTCTTCATTTCAAATAAAGGAATAAAGAGTTCATTTTAAAAGCAAAAAGAAGGCTTTTCCCATGAACGCCTTTAGAGTTGCATGAAAAGTAAACAATGAGCAAATTAAATGTTATCGATTAAAATCTATTGGTTCAAATTGTGTCCCTTCCCAGACCCTTTTTTTTAGCTCAACGACAATCAAAAAAAAAGGGATAAAAAGGGTCCTTTTTTGCTTTATTTTTTTTTTATTCTTTATTCTTTTATGTTTAATCTTTATATTTACCAATTCTTTAATATCTTTTCATGGTTCTTTGGCATGCTTCAACAGCCTCGTGTTCACTCTGGTGATGAAACTTCTGGTAATTAGACCTGTAGAGCTCGCAGAAGGTAGTGGAAGAGCTGCTGCTGTCCCAAAAGGTGTCAAGAAAGGCTCTAGAGTCTATCCAGAGGGTCACTGTGGTCTCGGAAGTGTTGATCTTTACTGGTGGAGGCCGTCAATACCTGATACCGTTGTAGTCTAGCGAAACCTTAACAGACCCCTAACAGGCTTGCACATCGATGAACCCAGCGAGTGATACAGGAGGAAAGCCCGATATGAAGAGTGATCGTGCCTTGTTAGTAACGTTTTCATGAACTGGTGGCTTTGGTTGGTAGATGGTCATCTGCAAGGTACCTTGGAGCAGCTTTGCAAATTGGCTTGTCATGCTTTGTCGTGGCAACTCGATTGGGCCAATCATTCTTATTTGAAGCCTGATCAACTTTAAATAAGAGTGAGAGATGAAACATCCTTTTTTTTTCCCTTCTCTACCCCCTCTGCTCCTTCCCTTTTCCTTTCCTTTCCTCTTTAATCATTTCTTGAATGTTTTACGTGTTGACTTTGGCAGCACAGATACTACAACTTTATTTTTTTTGGGATCAGATGTACTTTTACCTTCTCGTGGTTGGTCCTGTTAATCAAAGTCTAAAAAGCTTTGAGAACTAAAAAAAGTACTTTCTTTTTTAAATAAAAACCTTTTTTTTTTTTATCTAATAAATTTCATTTGTTTTTGGCTAAAATTCTTTTTTTTTAATACATCTTTTTGCTATGAGATGTATTTAATTGTTACAAGGTTCTTTAATAACTATTTCATTAGAAATAAAAGACATATTCGCGTCTTTTTATCAGCATCCTACTCACAAGGTATATCCAGCATCATTTTAGATCAAAGCAAATCATAAAAATTATATTTTATATTAGTCTTTTATGTCTCATCAGCCATAACTAGTATATGATCTGATGAGCAGAAAATAAGTATAAAATAAATAATGAATTTTCTTTATCTTAAATGCTCTCAAAGCAGTATTTTATTTTTATTAGTTCCTCTTCATATTCGGTTTTAAAAGACATGATAAAAAGTACAAAGCTTTCTTTTTCAGTAAATATATATTATTTAAGATGAAAAAATACTGAATTTATATGTGTATTAGGCTTTTATAAGATGACTTTACATAATAACTTTGTCTATTTGGATCACATAGCTGAGTTGATCATAATCTATGCTATTATTATTATCAATAATAGTACACATTCTCCATGTAATCTTATGTATTTAATTATTCTATATGCTTGTAAGTAAACAGCACAGAAGAATAACAATAGTCATTTCTTATTTTTTGCGTCATTGCTTATAAGGTTATGTAATGATGGTTAAAGATTCATTGTTTGCTTTGTGGAAGATAATCTTGTTTACATTTTACTATTTATGTCATGACTTCATACTCCGTACCTAACGCCCAACAAAAAAGGAGAGGGCTCCTACAGAATTTCAGGGATAAAGCATGCCAAAGAATCAGAATATTAATTTAATGTATTCGAAAAAGCAATAAAAAAGAAATAGAAAGGCTCAAGTAAAAGCAGCATGCTAGACTCACTTTGATTTAGTTGCTTGAATTCATACTGTTTATAAATGTAAACTCCAAAAGAAAACACCCCACAAACAGCTCTCCTATTACATGCAGACACAAAACATACTTTTATGAACCTAAAAAATTAAAATTTTCATCTGCCAAAGCTAGAAATAGAATACGATTGTATTTTTTTGTCACCTTATGAATAAAAACCTATTGCTACACTCAAAAATAAATGATATGAATAGTCTGCGTTTAGTTGTTTAATTTAAACAAAGAGAGGCTAATAGATGTTTACACTAATCGATAAAGCAAAGTTTAGCAAATCTTACTACATATGAAGTGTATGATATAAAACCCTTCAATGACATCAAACACTTGGTTTGTCATAACATTCAAAATGTAAGGTGAATCTGTGGTATATTGAGTGCATTTACACAAGAAGGGTCCCTAAAATCAGGAGGAAAAAAAAAAGGTCGAATTAGCCAATTGTTTTCTTAAAAAGAATATAATAACAATAAAGAAAAAAAAATCCCTTTTTTTCATTTTTCTTCTTCTTATCTCATTATGAGGTACTCTATTTCAACTACAGAGTTACATTGTTCAACTATTAAAAGAGGTTCTGCTACCAACAGTAAAAGAACGTCCAACCGATCTATCAATCCTTATGTATTATATGATTATTCTTTACGCTGTGCCATTCTTGCATGGATTGAACAAAACAAACATGATAGCAAAAAGCGTACTTCATTTTACGCTAATTTACTTGCAAGAAGGGAAAGATTACCTCGAGAAGTGACCAGGATACTTTGTAAAAAGCTAGAAGATACATACCAGGATATATCAACCTGTCCAGATGTTCGATCTACCTGCAAGACCTTATTATTAGACTTGGATGAAGGTCGACGATATATAGATGATGTGGCTGATTTATTCTTACAGGCAGATAAATCAACCAAAGGAACTCTTTTTAGCAGTCTAATGCTTCAAACATTACAAGAAGAGGAGGTACCTGTCACACAAGAGATTTTGGAAAAATTGTTGCATAGCGAAAAAACAAATTTTCGAAAACGATCTAGCACACTTTCTGGATCATGCCCAATAGATGAGTTTCCTCTCATCATTTATATAAAGGAGTTGTTTAAGATACAAGATCATGAACATAAAAAGAAATTATATGAACTCACTGCTATATGCACAGAAACGGTAAAATAAGATAAAACATGTTACGGTGATAATAATTCGAATGGATATAGGCCTTATTTTACGACTTGAAGAATTGCATAGACAGTATCCACACAAATCGTTCATTTTTGGGAAAACGAGAAGACTTTTGTACAGCAGAAGCCTATGAACAGTGGCAAAAGCTAGAGATCAAACAGCTTACAGAAAAAATGAGTACAATCATTCATTTAAATCCAAACTTGTCAATCACTTCCAGTGAAGACACACGAATGAGAAAAACAAGCTTTACGAGGCGGACAAGAACAGCTTCACTTTCATCTTACATCTCAGTAAGAGCAGATTAAATGTAATATACAACCGATATTAATAGATATTAGTCTACGTCATCCAGTTGTGATGTTATCTTTGAACATTTTGTATTTATCCCTCCAGATCCTAAAAGCTACTTTCGCTACTTGATGAACCTTTGCATTGATCACGACAACAGCTTGCAGCCCTGTCACTTGCTCTCTTTGGAATCAGAAGAATTATTGAAAGAATGTTCAAAGACATGGAGACTCTCTGGTCCTTTCCGAGCTACCCTTTATTTGAATGCTATTAAATCAAGACTTGGTGATGGTAGTGTAGATATGGAAGTGATAAAGGAAGGATTGAAGCTTCTAGAAAAAGTCTGTAAAGAGCATCCTATAAATTCATGGATGGAAACAGATGTAAGTTATATAAACAGTCAGCAAGTAAACCTTTGCCTAACAGATAGCCCAGTCTAGTTTTTTGAAGCGCGTGTTAGTTGGATTAAATAACTCTCTTTTACATGTGCTTGCAAACAGACTCTCTGAGTACTGGGAAATAAGGTGCACATGCATTATCAATATTACATTTGTTTCATTTTAACCATTGATTTCTAAATAGGGATCTTGCTTGTATTGAAGAGGTAACAGGCTTATTAGACAGGGTTTTATACATTAGCGCTTACACAGAGGTTCAACTGGATCAAGCAAAGGATTTGCTGCAACTCGAAGAATCAATCAAAGTAAAGCGAAAGATGTCTTTTTATATTCTTTTAATAACTCTTGTGATTAGAGCGCAGCTATTAAAAGATGGAGGTGTATTGAACAGTCAGCCAATAAAGGACAAGAGAACGACCTACTCAGCTTGTCTATAATGGCAGACATGTTGAACAAGGAGATGATCCTGCTGATCGATCGAAAGATTTACCAATTGAAGATAATGGATACTTTATCGGTACCAAGCATAGTGATGGATGTACAATTACCATACTTTGCTCTAGAAATGGAAAACTGGTTAGGTAGCCCTCATTCAAAAACTTTCTCTTTGCTCGATCCAATCTTTGAGCTATATCATAAGCTAGCTCAACTAGATAGATTATACACCACATACAGCTTAAAGAGTAAAAAAAGTGCGCTTGAGATCGAGTCTTGGTTTTTGCCTTATATCAAACGATGGCTAAACATGATGAACGAGTCTACTTTGGAATGGGTGATGAACGCGATTGAAGAAGACAATTTTCAATGCATAAACAAAACTGCTTCCTATTCATCCTCCGTAGATGACTTTTTCGTCATACTCGATAGATCAGTTGAATTTATCATAGGCTTACAGTGGCCAAATTATCTTCAGTACTGCTTATTTCAAACACGTCTGTCAAAGGTTATTAGTGAAGCTATAGAGAGATTTTGTAAGGCAATTGAAATTTTAATTAAAAAGGACTTGGAATTGGATATACATACAAACCTGGAGGAATTAAAATTACCTGGTGATTCCATCTTTGATATTGCAAAATATCAGCTTCTAGGTATTAAGGGACCTCAAAAAGATGACTGTTGTATTCCTGCTAGCATACGTCCAGAGGTAAGCAGAAAGAAATGAAGATCCTACACGTGTATCTCTTATGTAAATTATTAAGATTTGTGTCAAGTTAAACGATATAGAAGCCGTTCGATGTAAACTAGATAAACTATACCAATTCATGCATGGTGAACAACTTGTGGAATACATGAGAGCCCATATGAATGGCGCCAATCAGACCACTTCCGGTGAAAGCTGCTATTCGTATTCAATAGAGATATTACGTGCTCAAAAACTACCACCATTGAAAAGAAGTGGAATGAGTGATCCTTACGTAGTTTTAGAAGTCAGTGGCAAGCCAATCTTCAAGACAAGGACGGTCTATCGAACTTTAAACCCTCGGTGGAACCAAGAGTTGCACGTTCAGAGCAAAGAGAGATCATTGGATGTCTTGGCTATTGTATATAGTGAAGATATGGTAGGAGCAGATGAAGAATGTGGCAGTGTGTGGTTTAAACTTTCACAAGAATTATTTGGTGATTGCCAAACTCATGAAGTTCAGCTCCCTCTTTCGCCTCAGGGAAGCATTGACCTTAGGATATGCATGAATGGTGAAAAGAATGATATCCAATTCTGGTTTGGTAGATCATTTCGTATCCTCAGGCGTACTGAGAATGATGTAGCAGAGCATGTCGTAAGCAAGGTAAGAGAATAACAGCTTGAATACGAATCTGTCTTTCATTTAGTTTTCTTTTGTATGCCCAAATAGATGATGCCCTATATCAGCCACTGTTTATCTCGTGAAGTAATCAATAGATTACTATGCAGAAAAACAAGCCTTTTTTCTTCACTGAGTCTAAGTACAACCAATAACGCAACCAGTCCTAGTGTTTATGAATGCGAAAACGCTATTTCATTTTTAATAGACTTTTTGGAAGAAAATCTAAATATTCTCTACAGCAATCTATCAGAAGCTATCATGCGTCTTGTTATTATGAAAATCTGGAAAGATATATTAATGATACTAGATGAAATGTTACTACCACCTCTATCAGAACAGGTGTCAGACATGGTGCCTTTGGATATCTATGAATTGGACATTGTTTTTAAATGGATAGAGGTAATTAATAATAATATATGAGTTTTATTGAATTCAGACTCTTATATATTTGCTTTACATAAAAGCTTTTGAAGATTTTGTTCAATGGCGGGGAAGATGGAGATGCAATTTCTTTGGAAGAACTGGAGTGTTCAGAGTATTATTGTCTTTTATCACTAAACACTGTTTATCATTCGAGCACCGATCATCTCATTCACCTTTGTCAAACAGCTCAAAAGTCTAATTCAGCAGTGAGCATAAAAACCAATGTACAAAAGCAAAAACAAAGAACGAATCGTAGTAAATCGGTCTATTATTCAAAAAATACAGTAAATAGCAAGCCTAAAGACAAAGATCGAGTGACATTAGGTGTTGATATGCTCCCTATCGAATATATCTTGCGTTTATTGCGTATGCGGCGTGAGAAGTCTGCTATAGAATTTTTGCATAGTGAATATGAACAACGCAATAACAATTCGCTCTATCAGTCCAAGACAGTAGTTGTACTATAGGCACAAAAGCCGTTTACTTTTTCCAATTAAATCTTGTATGTACAGAATAATAAATAATATAATCTTTTAAATACACAAAACAATGCACATAGTCTTATTACAATTCATAGTAAATTATGTTTCAGTGTATATTTGTAAATTGCTTACATTCACTCCTTCAAAAAAAACCCCCCAAAAAAAAGAAAAGTAGAACAAAAGAGAAAAAAAAATTGAAAGGTATAAAAATAGTAGTTTAATGGGAAAAGCGAATATGTGATCTATGATAGGTCAAATGTCTCTTCTTTTATCCATGTAGTGGCTAGTAGCGAGTACTTGGAAGAGCAAGTTTGCCTCAAATAGTCTGTTGCTGAAAACATAATTTCAAAGCACGTTAGTACTTTAGACAATGTAATGTATGTAACAACGTTGATGGATAAATGTTAAAGGATAACTTCATGTGAATTAATGGGAATTTACTGATTGATTCTTCACAAAGGATGCTTTTTGTGGATAAGTAAAAAAAAAAAAAAAAAAAAAAAAAAAAAGTGCCATATAGTTGAGTTACATAATCAATTTATATATTGAAAACGAACCTGGAATGAAAAAGGAAGGCTATAATGGGTGAAATTGTTGCATACAGTGCTTATGGCGCCAATTAAGGTATAAAATATGCTTTTTCTTCTAAATTTTTGACCAAGTACTTTCAAACAAGGGCGGAATAACAGTAATAAATGTTTTGCGACCTGAGTTTCATTCATAAGGCGGTTATTTTTTTCCCTTTTTTTCTCTTTCAAGCATACAATGAGCTCCTCTGTTTTATCCGAATCTAGAGCTTTTAAAAGAAAAAGAGAACTTGAAGAAAAAGCAGCAAGTCTAGAGGATCAGCCTACTTCTCGTGATGCTTCTGGTAAACAGAAAAAAAAAGTAACGCAGGCAAGTGTTGATTTAATTCTTGACAGATGAAGACAATGCAGATGCTTCATTATCAGCTTCAAAAACAAAACAAGAACAAATAACCCCAGTATCAAAAAGAGCACGTCAAGTTGGGCCTATTTCAAGCGAAGAAGAAAATGATATACCCTGTTTACCGCCAGGAATAGAGGAACAATACGGATTTAAAATTAATCCCGTAAGAAAAACGAGCTATAAAACATTATGATAATAACCATGAAATAGCCACCTGTTGATAGACCTGTACGTATCTATTGTGATGGAATCTATGATTTATTTCATTTTGGACATGCAAAAGCACTAGAACAAGCAAAGAAAGCATTTCCTAATGTATATCTCTTAGTTGGAGGTATCTTGTCGACTGTATTAGTTTCAATCTTATTAAATATGCCTATATAGTGTGCAATGATATTGAAACTCATAAACGTAAAGGAAAGACAGTAATGACAGATATTGAAAGATATGAAGCTGTTAGGCATTGTAAGTGGGTAGATCAAGTTATACCTGATGCACCTTGGATAGTCGATCAAGAATTCCTTGATCACCACAAGATTGATTATGTCGCACACGATGCTGAACCCTATCAAAGCAAAGAATCTGGTGATGTCTATGCATTTGTCAAGGAACAAGGCAGGTTCTTCCCCACAGAGCGTACAGATGGTATATCCACTTCAGATTTGATTACACGCATTGTACGTGACTATGATGCTTATTTGCGTAGAAATCTTGAAAGAGGGGTGAGTGCCAAGGAGCTGAATATTTCATTTTTGAAAGAAAGAAAGATCAAGACAAAGAAGCATATTGAGGATCTAAGACTAACACTTAAGAATGTTATTAATGACACCATATTGCATTGGGAAGATAAAAGTCATGATTTCATTAGAGGTTTTAGTGGCGTGTTTGGCGCAGAAGATGTTGTAGATAAATTATGGAAATATAGAAACAGAAAAAGATTAGGATCACAGAATAGCAGTAGAGCTCAATCTGAAGAAGAGGATAATGATGAAGACACGGATTTAAAAAAATAAAATCTTTATTGCTTGTATTTTTTTTAAAAAAAAATTCCTCATTACAATGCTTGGACATGACAGCCCGTTCTACTGTATTTCTCACTACTTCACAATCCAAAACTTCATTCACGCTTTAGCATAATCAAAACAGTATACAGTGTTTCAGTTGTCAATTGCACAATTAAATTAAACCAACAAGGTACAAGCCGCGTTTTATAATAGATAAGTACATGAAAGAACGCCTGGCAACCATATACTAGTTCAAGTGTTATATTTAGTAAGCAGCAGTTACAGCATCGCATCAACATCGGCGTCATCTTGAAAAAAAAATTGTAGAAAAGTGATGAACAAGGAATGACCATGGCTTCATTTTACCGATACTTCAGCATCCAAAAACCCTTGATTACTTGACAATCGAGAATGTTCATAGCTGAACAAAGAATCAGAAATAGTAAAGCAATCATAGAAACTTACGACCGATACCGTTAACCAAATATACTATACAAAAACAATCTCATCTATGGCAGTAGTAATTACAGATAAAGTCTGTAGTCTAACAAAAGCGTCGTTGCTTTACAAATGTAATTTTGTATCTTTATAACGTCTTATGACGTTGAAAAATTCTCTTAAGCTTCGCACACTGCCTTACTAAATATAAGGTTTCATTAAATATATAAGCTTTCTCTTAAAAAGAGTGATACCTTTAAGTACAAGCATTCAGGAACAATTATAATTATTTTGCATAAATTTGTATTACAAGATCAGGCCTTGCTGGATGTGACTGTACTTGAAAGCTTATATCTTTACTTTGTGTGAGCGCTAAAAGGGCAACTCTTTTCTTTAAAATGGATTACAGTCAACTTTTCTCTTTATTCAAAGTAAAACAAAAACACTATTAAGAAAATAACTTAGTTTATTTTTCAATCTTGGAATGTAGGGTCAAGACATCAAGATTCCAAACGAAACAACAAATACAGTAGATCCTTCTCTCACCAATTTAGATTTATCAAATATAAACCAAAATGTTATCGATCAAGTAAGAAAAGAGTATTTATCTTCAACAAATAATAGCAAGCAAGAAGACGAATTTAAAAATGTGACAAGTATTACACCTGAAGTCTTGGTCTATTTGGCAAATATGACAAAAGAAACCAATTTATTACAAGTGATAAGAGAGCATAAAGAAAGGCAGAACCAAATAGAGAAAGAACTATTTGAACATAGAGAATCAATTAAGAAAAGATATGAAGAACAAAAGAAAAGCTTATTAGCAAAGTAAATGGATTTATATGAAGATGCTTGTTTTTCTAAACATTAAATAGGGAGTTAATAGGTATTAAAAATCCAAAGCAAATGAAGCACATTGAAGCAGAATGTGAAAAAGAGTTGCATAAAATGGATTTACATGTGCTGAAAGAGATGGATAAACAGGCTAAACAGTTACAAAGAGACTTAATGAAACTAAAAGTACCATTATTTAAAGAAACAAATGAACTAAAAGAAATCAAATTACAGCAAAAGATATTATTCATTATACAAGACATGCTGTAATAATAAAGCTAGTGCTTCCAAATGAAAGAACTATCACATTACATTACAACTAGTACTGCCTTTCTTTTCTCTCCCTTTTCTTTCTTCTAGAAATACAGTTTATCATAAAAAAATAAGCAAACTACAAGAGAGAAATACAGCCATATTTATTAGACTACTTTTAAACAAAAGCATTAAATTGGATGGTAATCTATTTTTTAAATCATAAAAAAAAGACTAGTATGGCATTTTATTACATTGAGGGTTTCGGCATCAACCTGGGAATTACTATCCAAAGAGACACTTAAAGCCAGCTTACACCTTGGGCACAACTAAAAAAGGGGATGCTATCTACATATTATCATTACTTTCTTCATAAAGTACTGAAGAGAGTCTCCAGAAAAACCTATTCAATTGTCTTCTATCAAATTCAATATCGGACCTAAGAAAATCTGGTAATCGTGAGAGAATCGTTGTGTTCTGTTGTACTTGAAGCATTGGGGAATAGGAAACTTGCTTACTCTCTTGATTTGGAATAAACAATGAAAAATCGAATGCTACAACAAAATGAATCATTCAAATGTTTTCTTTTATGAACTCTAACCTACATCCATTGCGGCCACTCAAGTTATAAACATACTGGACCCCCTCATTATTTGTCTTTGTTTCTTTAACAATTAAACCTGTCAGTTCTCTAAGAATCATATTTTCCTGCTTGAGTTTCTTTTCCTTTTCAGTTATTTCATTTTGTTGTTTTAGCATCTTTTTCACTAATTGATCATTAGCAAATAATATAATTGTCCATCTTGTTAAGGATATACTTACTTTTTGCTTTAATTTCAGGTGTCTCCTTAGAATCTGTTTTGATAGGTATACTCGTATCTTCTTCGGCCAGTTTCCCTAGAACTTCTTCCAATATTTGTATCTTCTCATTAAGTATTTTAGAATCTATATAAATTTAGTTGTTAGAGAGAATGTATAGAAATCTAGTTAACACTAACTTTGGTTTATTTCTTGAATAATTTGCTCTTGATCCAAAAGCGCTTTTTCTGGCTCGGTATGCCTCAACGCTGATAACTGTTGGAAATCTTCCATGACTGCTGTAAGTTTTGATCGTAGCTATGCATTTCATGCTGCCTTTTAGTATTTTCATATAAAACCCGCATTGGTCTTTAAAATTTGTCTTACAATTCCGTTTTGTTCTCTTAATCTACTGTTTTCTTCTTCAGCTGTTTCTCGCATAGGTACATGATCATAATACCTACTTTCTAATATTTGAGTAGGCTGTGAGTAATAGTTTGTTTCGGGTAAGTTAGATTCTCTGGGTGTCGTTCTTCGATAAGGAAAAGAGGATGACACTGGTTGATTAAAATCATTATAGACAGGATTGTCACTGAGCATCTCTTGTCTTATTTTTTTGGTTGGATAATCTGAGGAAATCATGTCGTATGTGGGTCTTTTTACAGCATTCATTTCAGATTTTGATAGATTGATTTGAGCCAAATTTGATCTTGCTTTATCATACTGACTACTAAATGGATTCATTTTTTACACACGCAAATAAAAAAGGTACAAACGCCAAAATTCGCGTACAAGCGGTACACGAAAAAAATAAAAATAAAAATAAAAAAAAGCCTGATAAAAAAAGATCTTTCTTCCACGCTTCTTTATCCTACCAAAATGACAATCAGACATGAAGAGCATCAATATTTAGATCTTATAAATTACATTATGGAACATGGAGAACACCGTGCGGATCGTACAGGCACCGGAACGCTAGCTGTTTTTGCACCTCCTCAGCTTCGATTTTCCTTGAAGGATGATATTTTTCCTCTCCTCACCACAAAGCGTGTATTCTTTAGAGGTGTGCTCGAAGAACTTCTTTGGTTTATCAAGGGTGATACTAACTCAAAACACTTGAATGAGCGCAATGTCAAGATCTGGGATGGCAACGGCTCTCGTGAGTTCCTTGATAAGCTGGGTCTTACTCATCGCCGAGAAGGTGATCTTGGTCCAGTCTATGGGTTCCAGTGGAGACACTTTGGAGCCAAGTACGTTGATTGTGATACTGACTATAGTGGTCAAGGCATTGATCAGTTACAGCAAGTGATAGATACCATTAAAAATAATCCAACAGATAGACGAATTATTCTCTCTGCTTGGAATCCTGCAGATATTCCTATAATGGCTTTACCTCCTTGTCATGCTTTTTGTCAGTTTTATGTTTCCAACCCGCCTTCAGATGGTGGACGTGCTAAACTATCTTGTGTGCTTTATCAGCGATCTTGCGATATGGGGTTAGGTGTACCTTTTAATATTGCTTCCTATGCGCTCTTGACTCGCATGATTGCACACGTAACAGATTTGGATCCTGGAGAATTTATACATACTATGGGTGATACACATGTTTACATTGATCACTTGGATGCATTGAAACAGCAAGTAGCACGCGAGCCTAGGCCTTTCCCAACACTAAGGATCAATCGTAAAATTGACTCTATAGATGACTTCAAATTTGAAGATTTTGTATTGGAAAATTATAATCCTCTCAGCAAAATTGACATGAAAATGTCTGTTTAGAAATAATAATAAACATTGTAAAGAAACCCCCCCCCCTTTTTTTTTAAGAAAAAGAGTGCGGTTCATGTCAAACAGTGTGATAGTATCTGTAATATATCAAATTGCTATTATCAACAAGGTTTCTTCTACTTTGCTACAGCCAATATTTATTAAATAGTGTCTTTGGAAAATTGAACCCTTATTTCATTCAACTTTTTAGGTTTATTAAATCAAAACTACGGATTATTCAATCAAATTTGCAGTATCTTCAAGTGCACAACTTAGTAATCATAGTGAGTACTTATTTGGACAAAGGCAACCGGGTCACAGGATTGATTGTGGCTTATACGTAGACACTTTATGGAACAGAAAGAAGATCAACTAAAGAAGCTGTCAATGCTGTTAATAATATCAACAGTAGACAGAAATGTACATGGAAAAAAAATAAGACAGGATATCTACTTTATTACACGCTTTATTCATCATTTTTAGAATGGATAATTGCACACTGTATTTTGATTGGACAATTATTTTGATAGGTTGTTTTCTGTTTCCTTTTTTCAATTTTTTTCTTTTTTTCTTTCTCCCAATCTTTACATCTTTTGAAAATGTCTGTTACTTTGGAACTTCCCTTGGCTCTTCACATCCTCGAAGCTGTTATTTCTGAAAACAAATACATTGCTTCGTAAGTTTAATTCTAATTGATTCAATTATCATTCTTCGTGGCTTATACATTTTATTCTAGCAACGACAAGGCTACTGAAGCCGATGTCACTGTTGCCAAGGCTTTAGGTTCTGCTCCTGCTGCTGAATTCACCAACCTTAACAAATGGTTCTCCGAAGTCAAGTAAGTACAAAGTATTTGAATTTTTTTTATAAATTCTAAGCAAAAGCGCGTTTTTAGGCCTGCCGAAGCCGCTCCTGCTGCTGAAGCTGCTGATGAAGACGACATTGATCTTTTCGGTTCTGATGAAGAAGAAGATGCTGAAGCCGAAAGAATCAAGGCTCAACGCGTTGCTGAATACAATGCCAAAAAGGCCAACAAGCCCAAGACTATTGCCAAGACTACCATTACTCTTGAAATCAAGCCTTGGGACGATGAAACCGATATGGAAGCCATGACCAAGGCCGTCAAGGAAATCGCTATGGATGGTCTCTTGTGGGGTGGTCACCAATTGGTTCCTATTGGTTACGGTATCAGAAAACTTCAAATCAACTGTGTTGTCGAAGATGACAAGGTCTTGTTGGATGACTTGACTGACAAGATCACTGAATTGGAAGACTATGTTCAATCTGTTGATATTGCTGCCATGCAAAAGATCTAAGTGTATCTATGACCGCAGCTTGTATAAAATAACCAATAAATGCAATGATAGTCATCTAAGGCTATTTTGATTTTGTTTAAAGAGTAAAACGATACGTTGTTCTAGGATCTTTGTTTGTGTTCAGGCCTCTTAGCATTTGAAATGCATATTTGATTGGCATTCTATGTACGCATAATCCATTATAAAAATAACATTAACTTCAATAGATTGTCTTTATTGTTAGGGAAATTACGGGGGTTTTTTTTTAAAATGATGATGAGCTAACCTATTTTTAAATGGTTAATGAAGTGATCTTCTCCATTTTTTAACAAGCTTACTCTGTCTTTAATATGTTGCAAAAACTGTTGGTAACTCATTATATTGTCCGTACGATCTTCAATCAAATGAGCCAAGAACCATAATCGAAGATATGGATCGCCGTCTTCTTTGACTAAATAAAGTGTAGGGAAATAACCTCCACGACGCTTTTCCCTCACTTTTCCGATTAATGTATTGACTTTTCTATTCAATGGAGTATTCAAAACTGGCAAGGTAATCTTGCCACCCTTTAGTCCTTCATAAGATTTCACATTAAACAAATCTACACACAGTTGGGGTACAACATTACGACCCACCCATATATACATATTTTGTCCATTTTCTAGGAGATAACAGCCATGTACTTCAAGATTTTCAGCTGTTAGATTTAGTATCGGAGGAAAAATCACGCCTTTTTCAGAAAACTCGCCAGCCTCAGGCGGCAGATTATGTAAGGAGTAAAAGTTGGCATAAACATAAGGAATTAAAAGCTGGATAGGCATTGTGGTCAATAAGTTCATAGCATTGGCTCTCATATCAGAGGGAATCTGAGAACTTTGGCGAATACCGTCATGTTTGATTAAACCAAGTACAAGAAGCGGCAATAGCTTAAGATTTTCAGGCGAAGTTAACTGTGGTGTTGAGCCTTGAGCAGAACCTAAAACATGCATTTTGTATACGCCCATAATATCAACCAACTTGTTCACAATAGCATCACGAGCATCCTCCAATTTAGATGTTAAAGCCCTTTCAACAGCTAAAATGCATTATAATTAATTGAGCTGTTTATTAATTTTTTTTATCTTTTTTTTCTTTTTACCTTTTGTGCCAAGATAGGCCATGATGGCTTGTTGGTTGGCACTTGCATACAATTCGGAAATTGAGTTGACAACCGGCAAGCATGTAGTAACAACACGGATACGTCTTTCACCATTGCAAGCAGTATGAAGCAAAGCAGTTTGGAAACAGGCAGTTGACACCTTCAAATCATCATCAATTGCAACCTCGACCACGTATTTCTGGTCTCGAGGCACATTAGGGAGAGCTAAAAGGTCAGTGGATCGAATAAAGAAGTTGCCATGGAAAGAGCTCATACGTAAACCGCGAGAAGCACGTATACGAATGACAGCCTCGAGGCCAATTTGTTCTGCTAACAATTCAGATAATTCATGTGCAAATTTAATAGCATCCTCAGTTCGGCTCGCATTAAATCCGGGATAGTAATAAGTTTGACCGCCTGTATAGTGAGGTACACAACTAAGTGTAGCAACGTCAGAGTATTGGCTTCCAAATATGATCATGTCACAAGCAATTTGAGAGCGTGAGCAATCAACTGCAAATGTTTTGTAAAAGGGTGAAGCTGCGTTAAGAAGGGTTGATTCTTTAGATGTTCCGAGTAGTTTAACATCTTCGCGAGGCTTTAATGCACCAGCACCTGTATTTGGTAAAGTAGACTGTAAGCATATGATCTTACCACCAAATTGGGACTTTTAAAAAGAAAAACGTTTAAATTTCTGTAAAGAGTTCTCATTTAGCTTCACTTACCAACATCTTAAATGCAGCTTGAAGGCCAGTTCCTAAAGCATTATTGACGTTAACAGAATTTTTAAACATATCTGGTAATTTTTCCAATAAAATCTTTATGGTTTCAATTGATTCAGTCAAATTCACCAGCAAATCGGAAGGCGAAGGTAAATACACATCATCCAAGTCAGAAACAACCAGCATTTGTGGTTGATTTAGATTGGGATGCAAGTTGTAAAAGTGAAGAGAAGAGTCTACTGTAACAATGGCAACCCTTGTACGATTTTCATCGTTAGGTAAACGCTCAAGAGAATCAAGAATAGTACGGGTAGCGGTAGCCAGCATACCAGATTGAATAGCAGAATATGAAACATCGATAACAAATACATAGGCAGGTGCCTGAGGTGGGCGAACCTTGAAAAAAAGTTAGCACGTCACTTTGGTTTATAAAGTTTTTTTATACTTCTTTTCTTACCATGTACTCAGTTGGTGCAACGAACTCTACACACCCATAGTTCAATTCGGGACGTTTCCATCGGTCAGCAGGTTGTTGCGTTAAGTTATCATAATCAAAAGCAGCAGGTACATCATTAAGCAGGAAACACATATTACACTTCCAACGCTGTCCACCTTCCACAAATGTGACAAAAGGGTTGATATACGTTCTACATCGTCTACATCTTGCAATCACGCCATCTCTAACAACAGGTACAATCTCCTAAAAAAATCAATTTAATACTTTTAGTTTAGGAATAAAAAAAACCATACATCTTCTTCTTTCAAGCTTCTGTAAGGTGTCAAAATTAAAGCTAAAGGTAAACGAGATTTTTTGAGTAAGGAATCTGTTGCAGGGACAGCGTTGACAGTAGAGCATTGATATGAAGAATCTGCATTTACAAATGGTGAATCTGTAACTGAAATCTAAATCAATCAAAGGGAATTAAATTACAGACCAGATATTCTAGATTCTCCCTTCTCACTTACATTGGATGGTAAATTAATCTGAGGACCTGTATTTTCAATATCTACAATTTGAGGACGGGCTCCTAATAAGGGAACTGCAGGTGAAACCTTGATAGATTTGGATTAAGTATAGTGTATAAAAATGATAGAGCACAGAACTTACTGTATGAGCTACTGGTCCTATATTCATGCTTCCAAATTGAGAAGTTACCTGACTAACTGAATCTTTACCATACGCATTGTATCCTACATTGGATATTTGGGGCTGAACATATGGCTGTTGTTGCTGAAAGTAAGGAGGCTGTATTCCCATAGTGGAAACAAATTGAGATTGCTGGTTAGCTGAAGTAGGTGAAGCATAGGATTGTTGAGAAGCATAAGCAGGCGAGGTAGGAGCTTCACCAGAATAAGCTTTTGTTATTTGTTCTGGGTACATTCTCTTCTTTTTATGAATTTCAGTATGTTGGGTAGGGGGTGACATAGAAGCTTCTTTTGGAATAGTAGATGCTGCAGCAATAGGGTTGTCTACGATAGCTGGTCGGACAGTATGTGATATGACAGGAGACTGAGTTACAGGACGCGTCAAGGGGCGTTGTTGATGTTGAGGGGGTATAAAGCCAGGACGTGTATCGGCAGGAAGTCCAGGATGAGGAGAAATGGGAATTGCGCCTTTTGGAGACTGCACTCCAGGTCTAAGAAATGGAGGACGGTATCCAGGTGAGACGCCTGGCGGAGGAGGTCTGTAACCTGCTGGATGTACTGACTGTTGTTTAGGAGCAGAAGGTTGTTGTAAAGGTTGCGATGTAGGTGATTGTTGCATTTGTTGACGAAAAGAAAATTGTTCTTTTTATGCTGAATACGTAAATCATGCTTAAGTTGCACGTGACTTTATTCGGATGTCAAAAATACTGTTCTTCAACGATGTAAAGATTACATAGCTCTTTATGTATACACTGTTCCCAGGAATAGATGTCGCGTTTACTTGTCGCTTTTTTGTATATATTGTATTATAAAATTTGTAAAAATGCGACTTTAATTTCTGGAAATAGTGTATTTGGATAGCATAATGTAACAAAAATAGTAAAGCCGCTTAATATAATAGATGATGTCCCTTATCACTCTGCCTGACCTACTGTAAAAATAAGTAATTATTATCTGTTTTCTTGTTTATTCTTGATTCATGCAAAATAGTTTAACGAGTAAAAACTTTAATTTCATCCTTTATGTTTTGAATTAGATGATAATGTTCCCTATTGTCTTAAAGCCAATAGAATAAATACTAAATATAATTTATAACTATAAAATTCCTCTAATATCCAAATAATGTTCATTGGCTTTTATAGATGAAAACTATAATGTCTATTAAAACTTATCAAAAAGTTTAGATGTAAAAGGTATAAAGATATATTGGGTTTTCAGGATATTTTGTTATAATGGATAAATAAGCTAATTTGTTTCTTCTCTTGTATCTTTTTTTTTTCTAAACTCTCTTTAGCCGATTATAGTCTTTGATTATTTGAGCTTTACTAATCTCATGATCTTCTCACTGTTCAATAAAGGCCGATTATTTTATTCTGATTCAAAATAGACATCTTCAAAATACAAAAGCCTATATAGCTTCTTTTGTACCCTACAAATCGCATAAGATCGCCTAGTTAAAATTCTTGTGGGTACGCTTCTATATGTAGCCTTTGACAAACGCATTAGAGTGCCTCATCAAGAAAAACACGATTTTTCTCGAAGATTATGTCTTTATCTGATATATTTTTAAGTACAACAACTCTTCATTTAAGCTTTACCTCCTCAGAATTTCACTTTTTAAGAATTTTCCAATTTCTTAAAATTCAATGCATATTTCTGATGAGTGCGATTGTAAAAGGTGGTTTTACTAACCTTGAGCCCGGGAAACTCATTCAAATTCTTGTTTCGCATTCCTTCTAAAGCCATGGAAGCATAACTGTCAACCATCGCGATAATGACTCGAGTTTGTTGTTGCTTCATATTAGAACTTAAACAATTTGGCTCCTACTTCTTTTTAGGAGGCATTGTGCCCGATTCTTTCTATGATTTTTTGAACCGGTACACTGTACTTTGAATACTGCCTGCGTCAAAAGCCCCAGTTTTACTGAAATTTGTTTAGTGAGTAAAGATAAACATGCTTAATCTGGTCTGCGTTATAATTGTGATATATATTTCTGTCTTTGTCTAGATTATTTTTGCTGGCATAGGTATTAGAACATAACATGATTTTGTTTCCAATGTGAACTTCATTGTCTTTCTTGTTACCGTCTTTAACCTTATTAGTTTTTCCTCTTCCTCACCTTGTATGAAGTCTGAAGGTTTTTCAAAAAATGACTTAGTAACGTCCACGTCAGTCTCCATTGCTCGAGTGATATACTTGTAGTTCGCCCTGATCATTAACATCAGACTTACTATCGCTTCCTTCGTAATTTCTTCCATATCATACTTTTCGCTAAGTTATAAATGCATTAAGTCCATATAGCTTTCAATCATCATTATGGCGAAGTTATGCGTTAGATCAAAGGCTCTATTTACAAAGATTAGATTAAGTTTACCAAAATTAACACCAAGCGTTTCTCAAACATACTGATAATATTCTCTCAAAATCTGATATTAAAGTTTCTCAGAAATTCATTAAAGTTATCTAAAAATCATAATAAGCTGGTAATTTAAAAAGCTATTTCTAGGTTCAATTAATGACAATCAGATTTAAAAAACGGTACGTGTCCATCATTCGCATCAGCAAGCTTTCCATATAAATAACATGTGTCATATTTTAAAAGTACGACAAACATGCCAAATTATCTTTATATTTGTTCATCATCAAATTTTTATACAATTTATAGCATGTACTTGAAGGCTCTTATATTTCTCTAGTATTTACTTGTATCATGCCTAAAATTCAACAGGGCCTTCATTCAGTTTTGGCATAAAATATTACTTGTGTGGCAGTGTAACTTGAAAATTCTTAATTCTTGAAAAAAAGATGAAAGCAGCTGGGATTTAATTTTAAGAAATCTTTCAATTTTACACTTTTTTATTGTCTTTTTTGCTTCACAAGTGCTAATGTCAACTGAAAAACAAGAGAAGGAGACTTTGAATCCTTTAGCTATAGCTAAGTTGTTGGGGCCGTCTAATCCAAATCTGGACCGTTTTATTAGATTCTTGAACTCTGTAAGAGGAACAGATAAAGTACTGATGGTAAGTAAACTGCCAACAGCAAGGAAAAGATGATAGCAAATTTTTATATAGTTCGTCCAATATTGGTCAAAAGTTATCGTTTGGTATCTTCAACGCCGTTCTCCTGCTGTCAAAACTGCCGGTCAAACGATTTCACTTATTCAACGTATTCAGAACCTCGCTGCACCAGTAAGCGATTTTCGTATTCTACTGCGTTATTATGGATTATTGCCAATGATTCAATACATGAACTACATAGAATACAACCAACCTTCTAGCAAAATTTCATTGACTATCGAAAGGCTCCAGAACTGGGCTAATGTAATTTACTATCCACTCGAACACATCTATTGGTTGGGTGCACATCAAGTTATTCCAATCAGTGAAGAAAAGACAAATAAGATTGGTATGTGGAGTTGTCGTTTCTGGGCTGTCTATGTCTTATTAGAATATGGTCGATTGGCAGAACAGTACAGAAACTTGAAATATAGAGAGGCAATCTTAATGAAGCGTATTAAGGCTGGTGATATTGAGATTGATGAAGATCCAGAAGCTGAAATAGCTGCTATCAAAGCTGAAAGATCAAGTATGATTGTAAATACATGTATTAATACTGGGTAAGCTTTTTTTTATAAAAAAGGTATGAGTGTAAATGAAATTAACGAGAGCTACACTAGTTATCTGCCTTTAACTGTTCACTGGTCGCTTGAAAAATCAAGTTTTCCGGACGTGCTAGTTGGTGTTTTTGGAGGTTTTGCTTCTATCTTCCAAATTTATGCCACTTGGCAATCTATAGCATAGGCAATAATAAAAATAAACTGTGGCCTTTTGTTTTATAAACTTTTCATGCAATTGGGCTAAAAATACATTTGACATTGTTGCTTATGCATTGATCGTTATCTCGATTAAATTCATTCCAGTAATTACGGCTTACTTACGCAAAATATTCAATTTTTTTTTATTAACTCTATCTTTACAATATTAAGTGTTTTTCATTGTCAATAATATTTTCAAACTAAAAGAGAAAGGTATTCATGAGAATGAACGGCTCTTTAATTGCTTCAATTGCGTCATGCTTTGCCTTGCAAGTAGTGACTTGTTAAAAACTGGGCAGATTTTTTTCTCCAAAAAGGGACAAAAAATTATTTTTTTCCACCCCTTTCTAACAAAGAGCCTGCCTGTCAAACAGCCTATACCCTTTCAAAAAGAACAGTTCACAAAAATAAAAAGGAGGAATGCGTCCTGCTCTTAATTTTTCAACAAGAGCAAAATCTTCACATTGTCTTTGGCAACACCATTCCAGTGCTCATTACATTGAACAACTTTTTACTCATCATAAACGATTACCTCCATTTTTCCTAAAAGCCCAACCGTCTTTATGTCTTTGGCTTTTTTCTCGATCCAACTCGACTCAAACTTCAAAACGGCAAAAAGAAGATGTAGCTATTCGCGATAGTCTGGAAAAATTCCACCCAAGGATGATGAATAAAGATTTGCAAATCGATGTATTGTTTGACTTTTTATCAACTCAAAGACTTACTCAAAAAGAGATATTCAACTCTTTACGCACAGCTCTTTACAATACCACCCAGTATCACCCTAAAAAAGCTTGGCGTATTTACAAAAAGATGGTGGAATACAAAGTAGACAATTGCTTAAAGACAAATCATTATGGACATCTGTTATGTATCTTAAAGTACGATCCTTCAATAATAAAACTGCTAAAGGTTATTGAAAATATGAGACGGCATAAAGAAGTCATGCCAACAAGCTATCATTTATCACAAGTCTTGTATGCAATGAGTAGACAAGGTTTAGGAAAAGAAGCTTGCGAATTTATGAAATCCATACCAAGCCCAAAGCCGAACCATTACCATTCACTTGCTATTGCCATGAAAAACAGTAACGATGTAGACATGGATACACTAGAGAAGATGGTAACACTCATGCTGGAAGGCATGAATGAGAGAGGCACTGTACTGGATAAGGTGACGAGGTCAACAACAGTATCTTTGCTGGCAAAACACAAGCAGTTTGATCTTATTGTCAACTTTGTCGAAGCAGTAGATCGGACCTGGCAAAAGTCATACACAAAAAACAAGCGACCTTATAGTGTATACGTCTATACTTCTCTCATTGATGGATGTGCACGACAAGGAGATAGCGAAGGCGCAAAAAAGCTGTATCATGAAATGAAAAAACATAAAATGAGACCAAATCAAGTGACCTATACCGCATTAATGGATGCCTATGGACGAGCTGGTGATTTTACTTCTGCAATTCGCTTATTGACAAGTCACCAAAATCAATACAAAAGGCTAAGCAACCCTATGCTTTCTTCATTAGTTGTCAATGCACTCAGGCACGACAATTTATTAGTAGCTGAAAACGCCATGAATTTTATGGCCAAGAAGAAGTTCAAGCTAAGAGAATCAGATGATGTACTAAGAGCAGCTATATTATGGCTTAAAACTAAACAAGATGTGGATTTTGCCCGAAAATATTTTGACCAATTGTACATGAAGGACAGAAGTTTTGTAAATAACGTGATGATAAACCATTTAATTAAGGGATATGGAAGAAAAGGAGATGAAGAGAACGTGCTTGAAGCCTATCAGAAGCGACTAAGTTTGATAAGACCGTTAACAATGGAAGAAGAAATGAGGACAAAGCACCACTTGATTGATGCTCTATTTCATTGTCGTGATGTTCCTGCTGCTATCGGAGTATTTATATCTATGCGAAATCAGTCTATGCCAGATGAAATCACTATGGCAATGATTATCAAAGGACTTGTGTTGAACAATGAAGGTTATTTAGCATGGAAATTGTTCAAGACACTGCAATCGAACGGGACAGAACCTAACTTGCACGCTTATACCAGCATTTTGAAATCTTTATCAGACAGAGGCTCTTATATGGAAAAAAGAGTTGGCATAGATATGAATAGACTGAACCCTGATTTACTAAAAGCAGCAGGTATTCAATCCAATCACCTTGATTTCCAGCATTCACCTGTACCGATAACTAATGAGGCACTCAGCTTGTTTCGCCGTTTGACTGGCTTTCATCAACCTAATGTTTATATTTATACCACGCTGATTTCTTGCTTTGCAAAAAATAATGTTTACCAAGCAGCCAGTATATTTGAACACATGTGCTCAAATGGCGTCAAACCAACTACAGAAACATACACTGCCCTTCTTCAAGGCTGTGCCATATTTAGGGACAGTGATTTAGCTTTCAAACTATTGAACCACATGTATGAAAATCAAGTAATACCTAATGAAATTACGTGGAGATACCTGTTGAAATCTTTATTAAGAGCCCGTGTAGATACAAAAATAATAGACAAAATCGGTGATATCGCTAGAAGATCACTGAAAAATAAAGTAGTAAATCATTAATTCAATAAACACTCAAATGTATACATTTGCTCTCTCTTCCTTCCTTTTCTTTCTTTTAAATCATTGTTTACCCTTTTCTAATACTTATTTGTATTGATAATAAAGAAAAGCTGCTCTATTTTTATTAAAGTGAACTTCTCGTATGCGAGCAACTTTAAATACAGACCAGTTTATTATTCAAAGCTGCAAATCTTTATTTGTATTTGTATACATCATTTTTAGAAAGTACAAACGTATTTATATAACTTTATAATACAATATATACAAAAAAGCGAAAAGTAAACACAATATTTATTCCTGAATATAGTGTACATGAAAGCATCCATAACAAAACAAAATATCTCCGAATTTATATGCTGCTGTTACCTGTTTATTCATTATAGCTTCTTATAGCGTTGCTTTATTTATACAAAGCACCCTCTTGTATAAATTAAACATTCACCATTATAAACCATTTTCTAGAAATAAAGCTTTTTTATACAGTGTGGCTGGTAAATTCTGTCTGTTCTGAAAAAATAAATAGCGATTACCTAAAAATAAATGGTGCTATCTGATAAATGTTTGGCGGTTTGCTAACAAATAATTATCGCTCTTAAAATCTTACTTTGTCTTTTTGGGCCAATTCAAACTGGCGTTACTGAGAGATTGGTGTTGGCTATGATGTAAAAGCTTTATTCCTTTCCTTTCGCTCTAACAATTGAATAAAATGACAAAAAGTACATTTTTTATGAAGACGAACACAACAATGCCTACAATAAGGATGGAGAGAGAGTCTTCGATCAGATGGAAGGTGTATTAACCGAAATCAGTGATCCAAACGTAATACTTGATACCATAACGAGCCAAAAGTCCTATTTGAGTCTCAAACCAGCAGAGAAAGAAACTACTGCAAAAGATTCAACAAAAAAGGATATAAAAGTGGTCAAGAAAGCAGTGTCTACAAAGACTACAACGACCAAACCAGAGAGATATCTATTGACCAAATGATTGAGGGTCCTACGGAAAGAGGAAAAGTGACTTTGCATGCAAAGGATCTTGGAATTAGTTCTCGTACTGCTATGCGCTGGTGGAAACACTATCAAGAAACTGGGAAGATCGCTTACAAAAAGTTGCAAAGGAATCCCGGCCGACCCAAACTCACTGACTACTGAGCATGAGCAGCACATTCAACAAATAGTAGAAAAGGACTCACAGCTTTGTGCTGATGATATTATTGATTCTCGGAAATCGCAGTTTAAGGACTTGAAGATTTCATAGTCTCAAATGAACCACCACTTGAGAAACAACATGCTCATTTCAATAAAGAAGCCAACCTTTGACCCTATGACAAGAAACTCTGACAATAACTTGCAAACGAGATACGAGTGGTTCATGAAGTGGAAAGGCTCGGATCCGGGATACATTAAGAACTGCGTTTTTGTTGATGAGGCTGCATTAAAGACAGCCAAAAAAAACAAAAAAAAAAAAGAAAGAAAGCTCGCAGGAGGCAAAGAGCAGGCGACATTATTATTGAAGAGCCTACTATAGAGTACGTTGATGTGGAGAAGAGTACTGCCATCGAGAACAACAAGTCAGTAGCAAAAGGTACAACTACAAAGCAATTGCGAAAAGACTATCAGTACAGCATTAGTAAAGCTACAACTTTTACCTTTTCGAAATTGAAGTTTTCAAGTAAACTCTTCCTTGACCAGAATGTTCAAAAATTGGTGCGTAGCTTAAAAGCAAAATTTGGTCAAGATGCTGTCTTAGTTTTTGGAGATTGGTCCGCCTCTAATGTCAAGTATCAAGAACAGACAAGAAGCAAGGGATTAATCAGGATGTTAAAGAAGAACAGGTTTGCTGTCTACTTAATCAATGAATACAAAACATCTTCCCATTGCCCAACCTGTGAAAATGAATTAGAAAAATTCAAAACCGTGCCAAACCCTCGCCTTTACCAACGGAAAAGAAGTCAGACATGCTATGCAATGGTTTGCTGAGGTAATCTAAAGAAGAAGAAGAAGAAAAAAACTAGACTAATTCTTGATAACTAATGCAGTATTAGGTGTAAGAGCCTCTCATGTCTTGAACAAAAAACCACAGAAATAAAAAGAAGACTTTGGAATCGCGATCAAGCAGCCGTATTGAATTTTCTCAAGGCCCTAAGTAGTTTGAGAAAGACTGGCGAACGCCCTAGCCTTTTCACCAGAAAATATCCTTTAGACTGATGATCTTTAAGTAGAACAAAAGTAGGAAAATCATAAAAAATTCTCCAACAAGATTATCGCTTTGGCCATTTAATACAGGTATTGCATTAAAACAAATACAAAGCGACAGGAATAGTTTTTTGCTAAACGAAGTTTATTTTCTTCAAACCGACAAAATTTACCAGCCCAAGTGTATTGTGAAGTGTTAAAGAGACATTTAATGAAATTGTATACATTTTATTGAATGGAAATATGGTAGAATAAAGTATTATATATCAAAATGAAAAGAGGGTGTAATGGAAATTAATTTTTGTAAAACACAACATCTCCTTCACTTTCAACAAATCTACAGCTCTTCCAAACCTTCCAAAGAGCGATGGGAATAGGAGTGTTATCACAGTGGTAATGCTTACCAAGAGCTTTCTTGATATGAACAGTAGCTTCTTCAGCATGATAGTGAGGCATAGTAGAAAAGAAGTGATGAGCAACGTGAGTGTCGGAAATGTGATGATGGAAATAATTAATAAGGGCACCGTAAGAACGGTCAACGGTAAGAGCAGCACCACGCTGGAAGTTCCAGACATTCTCGCGGTAGTGAGGCAATTTGGGGTCAGTGTGTTGCAAATAAGTAATCAAGACAAGCCAAAAGTTAACACACAAGTAAGGAATAACATAGTATTTGATCATGTTTAAGGAACCAAAGATTTGACCACAGTAACCTAAAAGACCTATCATGCCAACAACACCCACAGAGGAACTGACGACATCCCAATATTGGCCTTCTTCGTAAATGTCGCAGGATGGGTTGAAGTGAGAGGCCCAGCCAGGGTAATCTTGACCGGTGACATTGGTGAAAAGGTATAATGGCCAGCCAAACAAGAACATAAGAAACATACGGTAAAGTACAATAATAGGTGTTTCGTCAAGAACATCATGAGGACCATCAGCTTGAGGGTCTTTGTCGCGAGGTGGTAATCCAACCTTTTCTCTTGTCTTGGGAAGGAAAACCTATGGAAGATGTTAGGATTGGTTTTAGTTTATTTGTGTAACATACTTGGTCTTTTGACATGTGACCAGTAGCTTTGTGATGCCTAGAGTGAGAGAATCTCCAAGAGTGATAAGGAACTAATAAGAGTGTATGAAGGACAAAGCCGACACTGTTATTGACGGCCTACACGAATTGATTTAGTAAATTGAGTAAGATTGAATTGATCAATCTTACCTTGGATGGACTAAAAGCTTGATGTCCACATTCGTGACCAACAACCCAAACACCAGTACCAACAATACCTTGAGCAGTCCAATACAAGGACCATAAAAGCAAGCGAAGAGCAGCAGAATGAACTTGATCAATGTAAGTAGCTAAATAACCCAAGACGGCGATAATAGCAAAATCATGAATAACATAAGTGAATGATCTGAATGTGTCTCGACGGAAGCAGTGAGAAGGAATAGCATCACGAATTTCTTTGATGGTAAAATCAGGAATTTCCCAGTTTCTTGCTACTGCTTCGTCGATAACAGGCTTATTTGCTGGTTCATTGGAACTGATATTTCTCTTGGTTGCCATTATCCCTAATTATGTCTTTCTTCTAGAAAGAGAAAAGTTATTAAAAGAGAAGGGAGAGAGAGGTGAGATTGAAAGAAAGAGAACGAAAAGTTTTTTATTCGCTCCCTGGTTTTATACGCTTTTGTTTGGGTCATAATTAGGAGCAAATCTTTTTAGAACTTATTTTAAACTAAGTTGACAAGATCGAATGAAATCTTCAGCGGTAGTTTAATTATGCTGTTAATTGTCTATCAAAGGTAGGTAGCCCCAAATGTTGGTTTAAAACCACAGCTGGGTAACTGAATAAAATTTTATGGTTCCTAGTTAAAGCGAAATATTTATAAAACCTCGTATGATTCAAACCAAAGATCTAGTCTTTTTATACAATAAGATAAATTTAACACTTTTCTCTATTTGATCTTCTTTTTTTTTTTTTTTTTTTTTTTTTTTGGTTATTTAAATTATATTTAAATATCTTTGGAAAATATAAATAAATAATTGTTTTCATATGCTTTTACTTGAATTATTCGTATGAAATTTAATTCTTTTCATATTATCCCTTGTTTACTTTTTTTTTTTTTTCCTTTTAAGATGGCCTTTCCTCCGACCGGCGCTTCCGATACAGTTTTCATTTTGTTGTTCCTATTTTTAAATGGTTGAATTCTATCAATTGCTTGATTTTATGTTTTGGTTGGATGCAACTATCAACAGAGTCCATAAATGGTTACCACTCGCTTTTTCTTTTGCAATCGTACAAGTTTCTTTATGTTATCCAACCTACACTAATCATTGCTTAAAATCTATTATTCTAGTAAGTCATATATTTGTTATTCTTTGGTGATACAGTAAAACCGGTTTTTGAGTATAAAATATATTCTTTTTTTTAATAATATGAAATATAAAACTGAAAATCATGATTGATTAATAATATGACCATGATAGGTTATTAAAATAAAAGTACTTTAGTTGTAATAGCTTTTTACCTTTTATTATCACAAAAAAATAATTGGCAGAATACATCTTTCTTTCTAATGAAGCTCTCATTTTTAATGAAAGCAACAGCAGGTTTGTATTAAAGTAGTATAATTTAGAATCAAAGCACCAGTGAGCCTAGCATACAGAAACGATTGTAAAAGGTCTGAATTTTAAAATTTTCTTTAAAAAGTATTTGGGCCTTTCGCAAATTATGTTTACTATTTCGAGAATAGCCTAATACTCATGACCAGTATCATTAGAAGCAGCTTGTTCAAAAACAAATTCAAGCTATTTGCTCGTTCTATATCTACAGCTAATAGACCAAACTATGCTTTTGCGTTTGATATTGATGGTGTAATTCTCAAAGTAATTTGTTAACATTCTGCGTGTTTTTTCAAGTAATAACGTCTTTATTGCTATTACCATTGCAGGGGAAACGTCTTATTCCAGAAGCTACAAGGTAAAATGAAACAGAACTATATTTCCAAGAAAAACTCTATTATTAAATTATTTTTACAGAGCATTGAAATTACTTAATGGTGATAATGGAGCTAATAGGTAAAAGCAGTAATGAATTATAAAACCCATATAAAATCCCCTTTTACCAAAAATAAATCAATTAGAAAAGTGCCATTTGTTTTATTAACCAATGGTGGAGGTGTCACTGAAGAAGAAAAAGCAGAGCAAATCAGCGAGATAGTTGGTGTCAGGGTATTGTTTTTCTTATTTACTAGACAACAAAATACATTGATTTTCAGTAGATTGATCCAAAAGCAGTTGTTTTGTCTCACTCGCCTATGCAAAACCTCGTGAGTAAATATCAAGACAAACGAGTGCTTATTGTTGGTGGAGCAGGACGAAAATGCTTTGAGGTTGCCAAAAAGTAAAGAAAAATACAAATTTAAGCAGAATTTATAAAGGAAATCTCTTTTTTTATCAGGTATGGATTCCAAGATGTAGTTACCCCAAACGATGTTATGCACTGGAATCATTCTGCATGGCCCCATTCTGAGCCAATCACAGATTTGTCTCTTCTTACGAGTGTAAAAAGCATGTTTACTATCTGTTCTGCCTATTAATCCCCTTTTATTGCTTATAGCCTCACCCCCTTGAATTTTCGGAATTACCTATTCATGCAGTAATGATGTTCTATGACTCTCTTGATTGTAAAGTGCACTCGTTAATTAATCCTTTTTACTGAAACTAAGCAAAAAATATATAGGGGGTAGAGATATACAAGTCATGTTGGACGCACTATGCTCAAAGAAGGGGGTACTTGGTACAAGAAAAGAAGATTATTCTGTGCAAGATGTTCCTCTTTACTGGTCCAATGTAAGTTTTTCTTTCAAGATAGAATGTAGCATTAATACATTGTTATATAGAATGATCTTGTAGGTTAGCAACAGAGTAAATAGAAACAATGTGATAAATTAATTCCATTTAAAAATTGTAGATTTGGAGCACTGATTTCCCTGCACCTCGATTGGGACAAGGTGCCTTTAAAAATGCGCTTGAAGGACTCTACAAGACATTAACAGGTCATGAATTGCAATCAACCTCATTTGGAAAGCCTCATGCAGCAACCTATCAATTCGCTGAACAAGTCATTGACTTCATTGCTGGCACCAAACAAAAAAGAAATATATATGCTGTAGGTGATAATCCTGCAGCAGATATTAAAGGTGCCAATGCATATGGCTGGACAAGTGTTCTTGTCAGAACAGGTGTATTCACTGGGAAAGGAAACTCTAGTCAATATCCAGCACACATTGTATGTGAAAATGTAGAAGAAGCAGTAGAAAAAATAATTGCTAAAGAAGAAGGAAAACTTTAATAAAATTAGATTGAAAAATAGATCTTTGTGAACGCGTAATTCAGCTTGTTGGGTATTTTTCTTCCCAAGTTTACGTTTTAAAAAATCTAGTCATGTTTAAAGACCTCGATTTGAGAAATTAAACATGTTCTTATTAAATTGATATCTTTTTTAACAGAAAAAGAAACTATAATTTTATTCGAACCAGACATACTAATATTGTCAACATTATAATGGCATTAAAGAATGAAGAAATAGTACACAATGTGGCTAAAAGCACCATGCTTGCTTGTAGTTCATGTAAAGTTCGATTATAAATAAATTAGACCCTATTGGCAATGTATTATTTTGGCTTTCGTCATAAAATTACAGAAATAATACACGCCAAAAGAAGTAAAAGATTATATTATGCAATCCCCCTTTTTCTTTGTAACGAAGCATAGACGGCTTTTCCCCCTTCTTCTTCACATTCTCATGTTCTCTATTCTACTTTATTGCTGAACCGCAAATTGGCAACAATCTTATAGGACGTATATTTCTTATTATTTGGACTTTAGAGCAAATTAAACGTAAGGCTCACAAGGTTTTTGGAGCTTGAATTAGTAAATTGTTCTTATTAACCAAGCAAAGGCTTTGCTATATGAAAAGAGCAAGTTCAGTCAAAGATGTCGCAGCAACAGATATAGCTCTGCCATAGCAATTCAGAGTAGTTGAGGCTCTAACATCTCAGGAATTGAATCCAATGAATTATGAATAATTTCGTATTTTAGTCCATAAAAACGAAAAAGAAATACAGCAAAGCTTACTTTCCGAAAAAACATGGAAAATGTCATGACCTAGCTCGATATATTGTTCTCCATGAGACACAGTTGGCTGAAAATGCATTAGTACATTGGTTCATCTTTTTTAGAGTTGCCATGAAGGTAAAAGCTATTACTATAGATACAATTTTAAAAAAAATGTTAGATTGTGGCTCGCTTATAATAACTTTATAGACATTGAATACCAATTTCATCAGATAGCCTGAATTATAAAAAGTATATCTATTTGATTCTGTCCACCTGGATAAAAGCAGAAGTCTATCAAATGGTCTGATCTGCTAGTGCATAACGAGCCAGAAATGATATCAAAAGTGTAAAAGTTAATGGCTAGGCAGTCACAAATGATGAGTGTCAAGATAAACATAGCTTACGACTATCCTGGAAAAAGTATAACTTTAGTATAGACGATGAATGCCATTTATCACCATAATGTTTGCTATTGAAGATTATAAATATAAATTCCTTAATAAACTGAAACTCAAAGCAAGAATTAATAGAGTTTTTATCTAATAAATTGTCGGCTTAATCAATGATCGCGTATCAGCGCTGCATAGGAAAGAAATACCATATTACAAAATGATACATAAATTATTAACGTCAATATTTATTCTAAATCAGTAGTCTTGTACTGGTATACAGAATAGAATGATTTCATAAAAAATGAAATTTAGACCTTGTTAGCACTCCAAACTGCCCATTGTTGCCATTAATAAATTCATTTTTAGATGGATACATTATTTTCAGAGAGGGTGTACACTTTCCAGGAATAGATGTCGCGTTTACTTGTCGCTTTTTTGTACATATTGTATTATAAAATTTGTAAAAATGCGACTTTAATTTCTGGAAATAGTGTATGAAAGAACAAGAAAGGAAATGTTTCTGAGGCAACGTTTTATTGGATGACATGATCTGTGACTTTGAAGTAGAAACCTACTGTCTGATATTCATGGCTTTTTTTCCTTGTTTTTCTTTTTAAACCAATCTTCTCTCTCTCTCCCTTTTTTTTTCAGTTGAGGAATGCAAAGCAATACAGGGAGAGCCACATACCAGGCCAATCTTAGACAAGCCTTAATGGCAGGTGCAGTAGCTGGTATAGCTGTTGATACAGCATTATATCCTTTAGGTATTATGACATTCAACTTATCTATTCCTATATCTAAGACGCCTTTTGAATAGATACAATAAAAACCCGTTTTCAATCAAAAGCTGGCTTTAGAGCTTCCGGAGGCTTTCGAGGTATTTATTCTGGACTTTTATCTGCAGTTGTAGGAAGTGCACCGAATGGTAAGAAGAAGGAAAAAAAAAAAAAAAAAAAAAAGATTTGAATAGCATTAATCTTATGTGTGTATACATATAGCATCTTTGTTTTTTGTCACGTATGAGGCATCGAAAAGATTACTAGGTGCTTCTACAGAAAGTAATACACCTTTTACCTATATGGTTGCAGCTACATTTGGAGAAATAGTAAGTTTTAGTCAACAAAGAGAAAGAAGGAAGTGCTGATGCATGATCTATATGTATTGATCTTACTATTAGTCCGCATGTACCGTACGTGTACCAACAGAAGTCATTAAACAACGTATGCAGATCAAGCAATTCAAATCAACCTCAAACGCAGTCACCAATGTATTGCGTACTGAAGGCCTGTTAGGCTTCTATAGAGGATTTCTACCTACTGTCGCCCGAGAAATACCCTTTACATGTATACAATTCCCGCTGTATGAGTATTTAAAGACTACATATGGTAATTATAAACAGCAAAGAGTCGAGCCTTATGAAGCTGCATTGATGGGATCTTTAGCAGGAGGTGTAGCAGCAGCTATTACAACCCCTTTGGACGTTTGTAAAACACGCATCATGCTTTCAAAAACAGCAAGGGAAGCAAGTTTAATAGAAACTATGAGAAAGATCATAACAGAAGAAGGCGCAAAAAAGCTGTGGGCAGGCGTTGGACCGCGAGTGATGTGGATATCTATAGGTGGAAGTGTATTTTTAGGTGTCTATGAAAAAGCAGTGAAAACATATACACAGTTACATTTATTTGCATGATAAAAAAAGACAAACACATACGCATATAGAAGAATACTTTTTTGTACATAATAAAAATAAAAAGAGAGAGAGAGATCATTAATGTATGATAGTAATGCTTTTTATTCTATTTGTTCAATGTTTTAAACATGAGGTATACATGGTAATAAACTACTAAAGAAAATTAAAATTGAAAGCATATGATGCATTGAGAAGAAGAGAACAAACTATACTTAAAAGTTCAGTAAACAAGGCTTGTGTAATTTTTTTTTTTTTTTTTTTTTTTTTTTCAATAAAGGTAGGCATCATTTGTTCGTTTGAGGAATAGGAGACGATCTCTTTGAATCGGTGAGTCGTTTGGCCTTTATTTTTTATATTATTGATAAAACCCAAGAACAAATTTCATGTTTACGTACAAGCGTTGCGCCTTAGATGTCCAATGTAGGAAAGTACTTACAGTTCATTTTCCTTTTCTTATTATGAACTCCACGTAAAACCACTTTTTTTATTTGCAATGTATTTTGCTTCAATATCCAGACAGAGTCTATGAGAGGAAGAATGCACTTGCCGAAAAAAGGAAAGGAAAGAAAGAGCAGATAGTATCGATGCTGATAAATCGATTGACATAGGCACAAGAGCCATAAATAATGAACATTGTTCATATTTTTAAGAAAGCATAGTCTAAGTATTCCTTTGAAATAATCTTTTATATGTGAGTCCTTTTCTGATCCAACTCTCAATTATATTGTTACTTCTCAGAATATCTATCTTTTTGCTTATTCATGCCCTGATCAAGTTGAATTATGTAAACATACCTTCCTTGTTCTAAGTATAAACACTCTCCTTACACTGCTAGAAGACGTAATTTCTCTGGCCGTGTCACTGAAGAAGAGGCAATCATTGATTTGTGTAACAACCATTTGGAATCACAAGAAGTTTATAGTATTATTGTTTCTAGATTATCAAACAAGTTTTCTTACTTTTGAGAAATACAAGAATAATACTGAGATATCGAATGACAGAAGACAAGAATAAGATATATATAATAACCATTATTTCACCCAGCTCGGTCCTTAATAGATAAAATCAAATAAACATTCTCTAAAGACTCAATCATGCCATTACCAGCGAGACTAATAACACTCCTGATGTAGCTGATTATCACCGTAATCCTAACAATAAACCTTTTGAATTCAAAGCATGAATGCAAATAGCTAAAAACCAAAAACAAAGAGCAACATTCAACAGTAAGCCAGATAATAATGATGGTACTACTCTGGGAAGTCAAACAGTTTTTCTCCAAGTTATTGATAAACACTCTATTATTATGAATTGTTTAGTTGCAGAAAATTTGTTACACTTGTCAAGGATAAAGTAAAAAGTTTCAAACCTTTTATCCTCAAATCCTATCTTGGGAACAAGGTTAGTACTTGTAAATTGTTTGGAGTAATTTAACAATCTGACGATCAAAAGCTTCTACTTGTAAAACTTATTTGGTCAGATAAATCTATAAACCTCTTGTTTATACTAAATCTCTATGCTCCAGCAAGTAACACAGCCGACGGAAATGTTTTCTTTTCGAGTGCACTTCATAATCTAAACACTATAGATAGATCAGATACTATTATTCAGAATTTCTTCATAGCAGGGGGCTTCAATTTTCTCATTTGACAACAATACTTGACATAGCACACGACAATTGAAAAGTCCTACATCACTTTCTACAGTTTATACTTTCTCAATTTGAAGACTGTATAAAGTTCTTTAAAAAGAAGATATCAGCTTCCAACCAACTTTCAGAAGAGCATATTCACCCACTTGTGTAGACTATATGGTTGCAAACAAAAGCATTCACAATAATTTCAATAATAGGAACGTTTAATACATGAATAAAGAATGGAAAGACTACATTCTTTTATCTACAAGCTTCACCGCAGGAATCTCTTCAGCTGGAAACGGTCTTTGGGGAGCAAATCCAAATTTAGCTAAAAACTTAGCATACATACACAAACTCAATCAACAATCAGAACAATATGTTGATAATAAGTTATCCAAAAATAACACAATTCCTCAAGAGAAATATGATCTTCTCAAGAAAATGGTTAAAAAGTTACTCAAATATTTCGCAGAAATGGATGTAAATAGAGGAATGAACAGATCAAGTAGCTCCAAAGTCAGCGAAATGATGTTTTTCGAAGATATTTCAACAACACAACCCGTTTGAATATCTTGCTTCCTGAAGTTGAGAATAAACTTGCAAATTTACAAACCGAAATAGACATCCTCAGAGCAGGTAAACGATGGATAGAAAGCAATGAAAAATTTCCCGGGTATCTCAAACGAGCAGCTGAATCAAGAGCCATCAAGCGAAATATCTCTAAAATTTTTCTTCCAGAAACCGGCTTGGAATACTTAAATGTTAATGCGAAACTCGATGCAGCCTCTAATTTTTATTCTACACTCTACTCCGCAGAACCTATCGATCGCCATGATCTCGAATCCATGCTAAACATGATAGACAAGCAGGTGTCATCAAACGATAATAAGCATATAGTCAGCAACAGTTCGTTTGATGACATTCTAGATGGATTGAAAAAAACTCCTCACAAAAGTAGCCCAGGCATAGATGACTTATTCCATGGAATATTAGCGTGATTATTGGTGATTCTAGTTGCAAATCTCTAGTGCTAGATATTTGCAATTTCAGTATCACCAAGACAATTTTTCCAAAATCATGTCAACAAACTTGCTTGGCTTCTTACCAAATATTGGCGATCTTACAAATCTAAGAAAATGGCGTCCAATTTTACTAATAAATACAAACTGCAAAGCCGTTACAAAGATCATGAATGGAAGGACAATAGGATACCTCATCCAAAGTAATCAATCGTTTCCGACCAAGTTTTATGCCCAATGAGTTCATAGATAATCATAACTTTGTCTGTCGATTGATTATGGAAGATGTCTCTAAATAAAAGTCAATGTCAGAAAACTTAGGTGTCTTTTTGGTTCAAACAAAAACCTAAAATCGTATTCATCTAGAACGCTTGTACAAAGTACTAAAGCAGTTTGATTTTCCAGATAAATTCATCGAGTATATCCATAATCTTTTCTTTAGCAACTTAATTTCAGTCAATGTGGATAAATCCTTATCTGGCAGCTTACACCAACTGCGTGGACTACGTCAAGGAGACTCATTGTTACCTATACTTTTCAATCTTGCAATATAGCTATTCTTACTATCTATTAACAATAAGATAATTGGCGATTACTATCTTAAAGCTAGAAGACACAATTTTAATTTACAATTAACAGCACCAAGACCTGTCAAATTGCTAGCATATGCAGACCATACCAATCGTTATCAATTCTAAGGAAGAGTTTATAGAGCTACAGGAACGTCTAAAAATATATACAGTGATAAATCTAACTCTCAAGAAAACTGTTCCAAGTCAGTATCATATCTCTTAGCCTGTAGATCCCCGATTAACAATCGAGAGCTCAAAGAATTGATAGTCCATAATGGTCTCAGATGGTTTGATCCTCAGTCAATAGGTTACATCAAGTACCTTGGATACCCAATATGGTTCAACACCGATCAACGAACTATATTATATAAAGAAATCATCAACAAGCCTAAAAGCTCGGTTAACATCCAATCACAGCGTCAATTCTCTGGTTATGGCAGGGTTCACATTGCTAATACACTCATACTCTCCAAGTTGTGGCATTTTCTGTGTGTTACAAGTCTTTTAAAAAGCTTTTATAGAAAGGCGTCTTTATTATTATTAATTTGTGATCTATAACCTGTTTCCCAGAATTTCCAGAAAAACTTTAAAACAATCAAAAAACAAAGGTGGTGTTTCATTACTGAACGTAGAAGTTCGGCAAAAAGTTTTACAGTTCAATATATCAATTATTATTGTTAAACAGTCATCAACGGATACCGGATTTCTTGTACAAGATGCCGGTATTTATTTTTTAACCTTAAATTGACGTTCCCTCATGTATCGCCCCTATGATATTTAAGCATTCCAGATCTTGCGGTAAGACGAAAAGGCTGCGAACCACTGATCTCCATATTTAATGCTTCAGACTCCTAACTTGATTCATCTGCCGAAAGCGATTTGTCAATATCACCACAGACTAGTCTACTCGTTCCCTTCAAAGATATATACGAAGATGGCCTACAGGAAAATCCAAGTTTAACAAGTTTCTTCACGTACAAAAAGCTTATTATTTCTTTGAGTAAGATTTCTTTTCCAATGGTGTCCAATTCAAAAACAGGCAACGTTGTGGTTCACCAAATATTCTGCAAAAAATCAAAACGTTTTTTTTAAATGAAAATCTTATCTTCAAGCCATTTTATACATCTCTATTGTTATCTGAATTCAATGATCATGCTTTTGACAACGAAGGCCGTCCTACTGAATCAAGCATCAGCTTTGATCCATTTATTGAACAAATGAACCATGATGATATTAATATAACAGCAACAAAAATCGTCAACCAAAGAAAATGTTCAATTTTAACACAAATTAATAAAACACAAGTATAAATAACAACATCTAGAAAGCTTTTATAAGTAGCTCTATGCACACTATTCCTAGAAATACTTGGTACAAACTTCTTCATAGAAAAAATTATCCACCCGATTCAACTTTCACGAATCATCCTAGCAAACGTAGAAGACGAATATTGTCCACTATGCAAATTACCAGAAACAGACCAGAAACAGAGCAGTCTATGTTTTTTACTTGCATTCAAAAGCAAGACTTGCGGAAGGCGGTTTTCAAGAGGTACTTGTCGAATCCTAAAGATTTTAACTGCAGCACAGTATTCCAGGGTTTATCTGCAATTAAGCTTTCCAAGTATTACATCTTAAATTATCACGACAAGTTTACAACTTGCGACTTTTTTGGATACAGGCATCCGATTTATATGGATAGCATACTGGTAACAATTCTTTGAATAGATTCCTGTTTTGGATGAGGTTGTCGTCAATCAAATACAGAAAGAAATATCAAATCCAACTGCTTCAACTCTTTACATTAATATGTTTCTATACTTGTGACATGTTCCTATTTACTACAATTGCATTATTTTGGGTCCTTATACTCTTTGATGAGTTTTAATAAACATTAAGATATTCACCCATAAAAAAATTGGTGCCTATTTAGTACTCAGGTATCTAGAAACACAATGTTTTCTTGTTTGTAGGAGTCTTTTATATTTAATTTCCAGTCATTTATATTTGTGTATGGGAACTTCTCCAATCTATCAAGCTCAGTCGTTTAACTGATATAATAAAGAATGAATAATTTCCGAGTAAAACGAAGAGTTTAGTTTCCAATGAAAGAGCAGGAATGCTATAAAAACAAAAGAAAGCATTTGACGTGAATGCTAATTCTGAAAAGTTGTTTTGTCAAACATGAATCGCACCTTTGGTATAGTCGATTCGGACACATGTACAAATAAAAAACGTGTTTGGTATTTTTTCGAAAGTGTCACAGTCCTTGTATATTATACATTATTCATGTTATTTGTTCATCAATTCATGAAGCGGAGATACGAACGAGGTAATAGTAGACCCTGATTTTTTTGCAATACTGGTTGAGAGAATCATTTGCGTCAATTGTAGCTTATTTCTAATCGTTTATAAAAATTATGCTTTGAAGGTAGTCTTTTTATGATGAAATATATTTGCCAAAAAGCAATTGGAAGGAATTGTGCCTTGTTTAAACGCTTGTCGAGAAGGGACTACTGTATAAACTTCCTCGCTTTATTTTCTTTTCAGAATCCGCTAATGCTAGTTCGTGTTACTTTATTTTTATGTTGTACGGACATTATTATGTGATGAATTAGTTGTAAATTAGATTTAATTATATATGAGTATTCTGTTTAAACCGGGTGCTTTCTATAGCAGAGGATATGTTTCAATTGTTAAATTATAAATTTGTTGATCCGTTTAGTGTAACGTTTGTTTTTAGTATATAAAGAAGAGCATGTTTCAGATGATTTGATTTTCATTCAATTCATATCATGTCTTTCCGCACATTTACTTTATTCTTGGCTGTTGCTGCTGTTGTCTTGTGTACCTTTGTACAAACTACTGAAGCCCTCTCTGCTTCTGCCCGTAAGAATATTTTGAAAGCACACAACAAGGTCCGTGCCAAACATCATGCTCCTGCTTTAAAATGGAACAATGCCTTGGCTTCTTATGCCCAAAATTGGTCTAACAGATGTGAATTTGAACACAGCCAGGGTCAATATGGAGAAAACTTGGCTTTAGGTTATCCCAACTGGGGAAGCGTTGTTAATGGATGGTATAGTGAAGTAAAGGATTATGATTACAGCAAACCCGGTTTCTCTATGGACACTGGTCACTTTACTCAAATTGTTTGGAAAGAAACAACCCAAGTTGGCTGTGGTGTCAAGGTTTGCAATAACCTTGGTCAAGGTGCTAAGTTGTATACCTGCTCTTACAAAGTTCCTGGAAACATGGTTGGAGATAACAATGCTTACTTCATTAAGAACGTTCTTAAACCTTAATATATACCATCCTCTTTTCCGAATCGAATAAACCAATAAACTTATAAATTGAATTTTAAATATCTTACAACCACGCGTTAGTTTTACATTATCTCAATTATACTTTTGTATTAAAGAACAAGTTGGGAGAAGGGAGCATATCCTGATAAGAAATAATTAAAGATGATACCTATCTTACAGTGGTATGAAAGCTACAACGAGATTGTTAGGCAGCAAACTCGAAACCAAAAGTAGCATTTTTACAAACAAATCTTGAATGGTTGTCCAAAATACACTATTTCCAGAAATTAAAGTCGCATTTTGTGAAGCTTTGTAATACAATCCATATGTCATTACGACAAGTCACAACGACTTTAATTTCTAGAAAGTGTATTCTGCTTTAGAAAATAAGAAGTCCGGTCCGAACTTTGCAGGTGTCAAAAAAAAAAAAAAAAAAAAAAAAGATTTTTATATTTTTTTATCTTCAAAATGACAGAACAAAAAAGTAGTGAAGGGATCTATACTTACTGTATCGAATATGCTAAAACACAGCAGTCAAAATGTGATTCTTGTAAAAAGATAATTCCCAATAAATCTCTTCGTGCTGCAGAGATTTACAGAAAGAGTCCCAAAGAAAAAAAGAATCTTGCAAGACATACTTGGTATCATTTCAAGTGTTGGAAAGGTAAAAAACAAAAAATAGAAATGGCCCATATAGTTGTAGCTTATGACTTTTTCTATAGTCCCTACTTTGTTAACACGAATCCCTATTGAACAATTTAGAGGCTATCCCACTTTACAAGACAAAGATAAAGCTCGTGTGCAAAAAGTGATTAAACACGGCGTAGGTGCATGTTGGTCAGATATCACGAAAAAAGAAAAAGAAGCTAAAGAAGAAGAGGAAGGAGAAGTGAAACCAAAGAAGAAGGAAATTGATGACGATGTGGATATGACAGAAAGTTTGACAGGCGTACAAGAAAAGAAAGTAAACAAGACAAAAGACAACAAGAAAAAGGACAAAAACTTGAAAGCAAAGACAGATGAAAAGAATAAAGTGAATAAAAAGAATAAAAAACCCGCTGCAAAGGAAGTAGCACATAAATCAAAGGAGATTTTACTTCCTAAACAAGATCAATTAGAATTAGAAAGTATTGCAAAAGAATTCAAAGCATTAAAGAAATCATCAAAATAGAAAATTATTTTACGTTTATTAATAAACTCTTGATCACAGATTATCGTCCTTATTTTATACTATTCATAATCAATTCATCAGCTTTTTCTTCTTCTTCTTTGTGAGCTTGCTCTTGATGAAAATAAAAATGTGTTTCTTGTCACAAGGATGTCGAAATCAGAAATACAATACAATTAAACTTAATAGCAAGAAAACTTGATTTTATTTTTACTGATCTTTGTCTCTTTTTCAAGTTCCTAGTACAGCAGATAAAATAATAAAGCTCTGGTTAACATTGCTCTGAATTAAAAAGAAAAAAAAAAAAAAGGGGAGAGTGTGTGAGCTTACAATACTTTTAAACTTTACTAAATTCTTCAGCTAAAGTTTCCCCTCGATCTCTGGCAGAAAACACAGCATCTGATATAATTTTTCGAAAATGATTTGATTCGAACGATTTAATAGCTGCTTCCGTTGTACCATTTGGAGAAGTGACTTTACGACGTAATGTACTTAGGTCATCTTGAGATACTTGAGCCATTCGAGCAGCCCCTATACACGTTTGTAATACAAGAGATTTTGCAATTTCAGGTGATAAACCAGCTTCGACAGCAGCATTCTCTACAATACAAATTAAGCAACCTTTCTTACATAGAATGTTTTAATCACTTACGCATTGCTTCCATCATCAAAAAGAAATAAGCAGGTCCACTACCGCTGATGGCAGTAACCGTATTCATAAGCGATTCATCATTAATCCAAGAAACTTGCTTTGAAATTGATTTCATGATATTTTCAGTCAAATCTCTTTGTTGACTATTAACATATTCTGTAGCGTAAAGGCCTACTGCACCTTCACCTATCAAGGCTGGAGTGTTAGGCATACATCTTACAATGGCATGCTTTGTCTTTAAGCATCTGTCAATATCTCTTATGGTGATACCACCGACCAGCGATATAATTAATGCTGAAGGGCTATCAGCAAAAGTTGTAGAGGTGATGACTGAACGTAATACTTGAGGTTTAACTGCTAAGATGACAACATCTGCTCCTTGAACTGCCTTGGTATTATCATTGAAACCAGTGATCTGCGGATATTTTGATTCCATGTAGTCACGTCTTTTATCCACTGGTTCAGAATAGCGTAAATAAGAAGGGGGGTAACCAGAGGATTGTAAACCAGATAAGATAGCCTCAGTCATATTTCCCGCACCAATAAATGAAATAACTGGTTTTGAGGTTACTTTGGTTGAAATATGAGATGAAATGGTTTGCAGTCTTGTCAATACAGTCATTGTTTAATATTTAAAAAAGAAAAGGGAAAAGGAAGCAAGTCTTTTTTATACACATTTCTCTAAGTCACATTCATGACTCATCTTTACGACATGCTTGCTTATTTTTATTAAATAAAAAACTATATTTAGTCTTAATTTAATTGATATAACCGTATTTATTTTATAGTGGAATGCTTAATAGTAAATTTTGTCTATTGTCTCTTCATACTAAAAGAACTTTGTGTCAAGAACTATAATAACACGAGGTAATACCCAATCAATGTAAAGTGACGGCGTGAGATAAATTGCATAAAATATGTAAGAGTGTATTTTTTCTTTTTCTTTTTCTTTTTATTCAACTAGTATGGAACCAATATCACATAATAAACGTCGAGCGAGTGAATCAGAAGCAAGTGAAGCTTTAGCTTTAATTAGTGGACAGCAGATTACACGAATTCCACCTCCTTTACCATATTTGCCTAGCGATTACCAACCTTCGCCTGATAGTCCAAGAAGAACTGTTGTGTTGTCAAAAAGACAACGGTCTCTTTCAACAGGCCATTATCTGACTATTGAGCATGAGCCTAGTTCTAACAATAGTTTTGAACTCGTTCCTTATCGAGAATGGACAGTGATTTCGTAAGAATTGTAAAATGCAATTTTAACAACAAAAAAGTACTTTGTAGGCTTACACACATGTACAGACAGAATAGCACTAAAGGTCAAGTTGTATTGTATAATCAAGACAGTCAATCAGTTACCGTACAAAGGTTTTCACCTGAAAACACTTTCGCTAGTGAAACAACAACGGATCCTGCAACATTATCAGTAAACCTTTTTTTTTTTTTTTTTTTTTTTTTTTTTTTTTTTTTTTGTACACGCTATTAATTATGTATAAATAATAGCCTGAAGTAGAAAAGTGTCCTTATTGTCATCGTCCTCTTGAGAAAAGAGTAAGTAAACATGATGGGTCCTTTGTTAATGATATATTAAATCATTATGGAAAAGGGTAATGTCCCAGAATATATGGATCAAAATTATTTTCGACTGTTAGCTTCTTCTACTACTACCACTGCAAATAAGTAAGACAATATACGCCATTTTATATTAGTTTAATCATTAAAGCCTTGTTTAACCGTAGTTCTCCTATCCAATCACGTTCAAGTACATTTAGTCCTGATCCACATCGATTAGATCCATCATCTATTAATCTCAATGAAAATGCGTTCAATCAAGGCTACTATTCAAAATTCTTTGTTGAATTGAAGAAACTTGGTAAAGGATTTAGAGGAAGTGTGTTTTTATGTGAGGTAAATAAAAATATTTTTTTACTGTTGTAGTTTGCTTATAATAGATACAGCACATGCTGGATGGTGTCAAATTGGGCAAATATGCTGTTAAAAAGGTAGCTATAGGCAATAATCATACTTGGCTAGTGAGAATGCTTAGAGAGGTCCATTTACTGGAAAGATTAAGACATCCAAATATTGTGACCTATAAGCACTCTTGGCTCGAGTTTTGTCAATTGAGTCCATTTGGTCCTGAGGTACCTTGCTTATTCATCTTGATGGAGTGTGCCAATGGTGGTAACCTAGAAGAATATTTTGAGCCATTGGTGACTCCTGTTCCTCCTCCATCTACTACAAAGACACGCAAAGAATCCAAAAGGGAACGCATCAAAAAACAACTCAGAGAGCAAGATGTTTTTGAACAAGAAGAGAGCACACTTGCGGGGAAAAGGTTACTGACAATGACAGAGATCGGATCCCTCTTTTTAGATATTGTGCAAGGTCTTGCTCATTTACACCAACATAATATAGTACACAGAGATTTGAAACCTCCTAATTTGTTATTACAGTACGATAACCGAAACAGAAATGGGTATCATGGCATGTGTGTAGATTTAAAATGAGAGAGAAATTGCTACTTATGCGTTATTTAATACTTTCTTGTAGTCCTCGCGTATTGATTTCTGACTTTGGTGAATGTGAAGACTTGGATGGTGAAGATGAAATACCAAGAAATAATCGGACTGGGGCAACAGGCACGTTAGAGTTTATGGCACCTGAACATGTACAATTGGATGCAAGAGGCAGAAATACAGTAGACTATTCTCCAAAGGCAGATATGTGGTCCTTGGGTATGGTCTTGTACTATTTATGTTATTCACGCTTACCTTACAGCAACATTGATGATGTGGACATTCTCAGACAAGAAATTTTGTCCTTTCAGGAGTAAGTATCAGTCATCTCAGTATATAGGTTTACCATTTTCTTTTTTTGTAGAGTCAGTTTTCCAAAATCAAGGCTTGATATGTACAAGCAAGAAAATCCTTTATATTTAGAAGCATTAAGCAATCCTGAAATCGATTCAGATGTACCCAATGAACTCAAGTTATTGATACGATTGCTATTATCTGTAGATCCCTCTAAACGCCCTTCATGCAATGAGATATTAGTTAAGATTAGAGAAAGGACAAGCATGTTTCATTGGAATAACACACCCTCGCCATCAGATACACCATCCACTGAAAGTGAATCGAGCCGAGTCATTGTTGAAGAACCTGAAGATTTAAAAAAGCGCCCAAGTACAGATAATCATTCACAAGCAAATGAAGAAGAAGAGCCAAATACCAGAAAAAGATACAAAGTAGATTCGGATCAGGAACCAGATTTACCTGTTGGACTCTTGTTGAGTTCACCCAACCCTCCACGTCACGCTTTAAATGATAAACAGTATGCCAAGGCATTAAAATCAATCACTGCTGCACTTAAGGTATATACAGAAGGCTTCAATAATCTTTTTATGTATTAATATATTTATTAGATTGCATCATGCACCTATCCTTGCTCACCTTATGTAACCAAGCCTGTTATTCTTTATCCAGTGGTGTTCCTTGCTACCTTAGACTTTTGGCATGAGTCGAATTCACCAAGCTTAATCCTGTTGATATTGCATGTCGTTTGGATTTTATTTACCACTATCTTTACCACAGGTGGTCTTTGTCAAGCATTATGATAAAAATTCACAGCGGAGTCATGATTGAATTTGTCATAAATCTAAAAAAAAATGTAGCACACGATCCTAAATAAAATAAAGAAAAACAGTGTTTTCCTCTTTGCTTTCTTTCTCTTTCTCTCTTCTAGTCCATGACAAAATCAGTATCTGCTACAGCAGATTTTATTTCTGGAAAGTAAAAAAAAAAGGCCTGCAATTTCTATTTTAAAAATATAAACTTGCCTTTTTAGTTTTGGTGGCATGGCCAATGTGCTTGTTGGTCAACCTTTAGATACAATCAAAGTAAGGCTTCAACTAGATCAAGGTAAATTTAAAGGTGCTTGGGATTGCACAATCCAAGCAATACAAAAAGAAGGTTTCTTGGCGCTCTATAAAGGTAACAAAGTGAAATAGATTAAGAAAAAAAAAAAGCTCATCCTTTCAAGGTATGGCGAGCCCTTTGATGGGGATAGGTGCTGTTAATGCTCTTTTGTTTGCATCCAATTCCATGATTAAGAATCAATTCAAAAAGGAAGGTAAATTACTGTCCTTGGATAAGATAGCTATATCAGGTGCAGGCGCAGGTGTCGTCAACAGTATCTTGGCCTCACCTGTAGAATTATTAAAGATCAAGCTACAAGCACAATATGAACAAAAGCAATTCAATGGCCCTGTGGATTGTGCCAAGTATCTAATTCGGCGTGATGGTCTAGCGCACGGCTTATTTCGAGGTATGTGGGCCACGATCATCCGAGAGATACCAGCCTATGCTGGGTTTTATACTGGATTTGAAGTGGTCAAGAGACAATTGACAGATCAGGAGAAAAGAGAAGCAACTGTATTAGAATTGATGGCTGCAGGAGCAGTGGGCGGCATCGGATACTGGGTGTGTTGTTATCCTTTAGATGTAGTAAAATCTGTGGTAAGAAAAATGATAAAACAACAGGAAAATTTTTATGCAAATATAAAATAGGTACAAAATCAAACGGAGCCACCCAGAGGATTGTATGTAACAAAGGTATTAAAGCAACTTTATTTACGTGATGGAATAAATGCCTTATTTCGTGGCATAGCACCTACGATATTAAGAAGGTAAAAAGAAAAAAATCCCAAGTTCTATTGGTTTTTAATGCTCAACGGACTTTTTCAGTATCCCTGCAGCAGGCGCAACATTTACAGCTTATGAATTAAGTATACGTGCATTTGAAGCCAATGGCTGGTAAAGAATCGGAGTTGTCCTGTCAAAAAAAAAGGTCTCGCTTTTTATATAAATGCATCTTTATTATCACAAAAAAAAAACCCTATTCCTTCTTTTCGACGTTGTCCGATTCATTAGTTTTGTTCTCTTTTAATGCTGCGGAACAAAGCTGAGTTAAACGAGCAAATTTTGAATTTTCATCTTCTTCCTTCTTTGTTGGAGAAGGAGGAGTAGATGTTTGTGTAGCGATTGATTTTACTTCATGTTGAACTATTTGTATAGATTAGAATAATACGTGTTATATATAAGTGTAATATATTTACGACTCTGTTGAAGTAATTGATAATGTTGTTGAAAGGGAGATGTCTGAGTACCATGTTCAGAACTTGTATTGGTTTGATTATTATTTTGACTATTTTCGTTTGTGTTTCTAACCAAAACAGGATAAGGAGAATAGATGGGTAATACATACTGCTGTGAAATTATTTGATCTTTCGAGTATGCAGTGGTTGCTGGTGTCCCAGATCCACTCGAGTTTACGGTAGCAGCTGCTGCAGCTGCTGCAGCAGCGGCAGCATCAGCGACACTGTAGTAAGTATCATAAGAAGGTTGTCCATACTGATTCAAATTAGGAGGATAACCAAAAGGAATTCCGTTTGTAGAGTTGATAGTAGTGGTACCTGAAGCAGGCGTTGCAGTGCTGGAAGTAGTAGTAGGGGTGTTTTCGTTTGTAGTAGTAGTTTCAGTTACTGTTTGGCTATTGTTATATTCTGGCTTAACTTCAATTTTAACTCCATCAGCTAACAATTCAATGTAAGCACGTCATATAGAATAAAGCATTTTATCTTTTTTTTTTACCATTTTGTTTTTGCCTTCTTTTATAAGGTCCACGTTTAATACCCTTTTTGCGTTCCTTTCTAACTGAATTGACACAGGTATCTGCGATACCGTATTTCATACAACGAGGACAAGGTCTAGCATCGTCACATTTTTTGCAAGCCTTTTGACAATTAGCTGCAAATTATTTAATACTAATGCTATATCGTCATCACAGTATTAAATACTTACTACATGCGTTTTTCACCTGTTTACGTTTTATACCATTTCCAAGAGGAGAATTTAAATCCGTCGGCTGAGTGTTTGAAGCAGGTGCAGACGTGCTAGTGGTACTTGTTTCAGCATTAGGAAAAGAAGATGGGTAAGTTGCAGTGTAGTAAACTGTTGTTGCTTGCATATCAAAAAGAGTAAACCAAGTTTCTTTTTTCAGAGCCAATACCAACAAAAAGAAAAAAGATAGTGTTTCCCCTTTCTTTACAAAAAAAAAAAGTATGAAAGAGAGTGAAAGAGAAAGAAAAGAAGCGGCGACAGAAGCTGACTCATAATTTCGTTTATATAAAAATAAGGAGGGTGTGCGTGTGAGAAACGGTTTTTTTTTCTTTTTCCTTCTTTTTTTGTTAAACCATAATTTTTTATTTTTATTTTTATTAAAAAAAATAAATAGCTTGATGAATTAAATAAATTTATTTGTTACCTGATAATTGAAATGTATTGAAGTGTATAAACATACAGATAAGTTAATATAAAATAACAAAAAAAAAACGGAAGTTACCGGTTGGGTGCGGTGTCTGAAATAAGAGATGAAGTGTGTGGGGGGGCTTGTAAACATATTTAAATTCAAATTTTTTTGTTTGTTTTTTTTTTTTCTTTCAACCCCCCACTCTACTTATATTAAATATGGCTGAAGGAAACGCTACTGCTGGTGCTAAGCTTTTCAAGACTCGTTGTGCTCAATGTCACACTGTTGAAGAAGGTGGTCCTAACAAGGTTGGTCCTAACCTTCACGGTATCTTTGGCCGTAAGTCTGGTCAAGTTGCTGGTTATGACTACACTGCTGCCAACAAGAACAAGGGTGTTACTTGGGACGAACAAACTCTCTTTGATGTAAGCACATAAAGTATATATTCATCCGAATAGCTTAATGATTATGATCTCTTTATTTAGTACCTTGAAAACCCCAAAAAGTACATTCCCGGTACTAAGATGGCCTTTGCTGGTTTCAAGAAGGCCAAGGACCGTTCTGATGTTGTTGCTTACTTGAAGGTAAAATCTGAAATAGAAAATAGAGATTATAGCACTAAACGCATATGTTATAGGATGCTTGTTAAGGAAATAAAGTATTGTTACATTAATAAAAAGATGTTTAGAAATCAAGATATCACCATCATACAAAAAGCTTTGATCCTGGATTTTTTGGTTTTTGAGTAATTTATTCTTTTAGAGCTGTTCTATTAAAAGATAATATTACATGGAAATGTAACATTTGTAATCTCACTGGCTTGTGAGTTTTGATGAATAGCAAGTCTAATAATTACACTCAAAGGAATCAAAATAAGCTTACATGTATTTTTATAAGTCGATATGCCAATTTGATTGGATCAAATTTGAATTTATCGTTTTCAGGAAAAATTTATGAATATAATCAAGATTATAATGAACGTTGTATCCTTGAAAAAACTTAGATGATAGTTTTATACTAATATTCGATATTTTATAAAAGTAACGTTTTAAATCATTGTGTGTAGCCAATTGTTCTTTCATAATCCTATAAAACTGTGTTAAACATAATAGTCTACAGACAGTATCAATGGGTAGTTGCTATTGACTGATGATACGCTCCCATTGTCATTTTTATTTAGTGTGCTTGAGGTCATGTTTATTTTTATAGCAGACAAACAAATTGTAGACAACATACAACAGCAATCAAAGCAGTGTTACTTATCACTTCTTGAAATTTCAAATACACACATAATGGATATTAGCATCAGTTTATTGACCGCTTCCCACAAACCATATAACTTGATGCTAAAAATACTGTTTAACCAAGGATTTCAAAATACCACTAAAGAGTTTTCAGTGGTAGTAAGATATAATAAAATAGTCAGTTTGAAGTGAACATGGAAAACATGCCAATAAAGAGTAAAGGTTAGCTTGTATGAATATATATTAAGGCGTTTTAATGACGCCTAGCTGTATCAACATAGCTTGATTCCCTGTGATGCAAACAAAAAATGAAATTAGAACCAGCAAATTAATCATATGGTGCTAATAGTTCTTTTGTTGAGAAAGACTGATGTTTGACAGCAGAATTACAAAAGAAGTAACCTTGCCACAGTTGATAAAGACTTTTTCGAATAAGGAACTGAGTGTGTATGACATTATGACCAACAGTGTCAAGGGCTAATTGGCAACTCTGGGTCTATTAGGATCAGTGCAATATTCAATATAACACGAACCTTCACATCTAAGTCATGCATTTGTTTTCATACAGAAAGGTTATTGGAGATGCTAGTACATTTTATCGGTTCTGCAGAGGAATTATAACTTTAGCAAAAGAACTGATGAATTAGTCCTTGTTGGCCAGGTACATACAGCTGTTTGAACTCCTTATTTATATGATGAGTGATAAAAACAAAAATGATAAATTATTTTATGATTTTATAATTAATTGAACGCGATCCTATCTTTTTGTTGGTTATTTTATTTTATTATTCTTCCTTTAAAAACATAATTATTGTGCTATCTTGCTATTACGTCTTAAGAAATCAGTAGGTCCATCATAAGGGCGTATCTTTGCACTTGCATTTGTTACGTTATCAATATATGCTTTTTTAGCTTTTATATAATACAATGTTAACACTAGCACGACTTAATACCAACAATAGTACCTGTAGCAGGATGTTCAAAGATAATCAAAGCACGAGTATCCGACAACCATTTAATCTTGTAGCCTCCACGCATAGTTTCGTAAGCTCTGAATATGTCATGCAAATGATGAGTTTGAAAAGAAGAAGGAAAGTCATAACAATCCAATATAGTCGTTGGCTCCTCTGGCGGAGGCACTTGTACTATGCACAATTATCAGATTTACTCATTTTTATATAATTATTACCTGTAACATTATCAATATAGGGTTCTAATAAACGACTGGCTCTCCTACTTCTTCTTCTATCGTCATCAAATGAACCATATCGATCATATTGCCTTAAAACATTCTCCCAATCTTCTTGAGGACATTCAGCATCTGAATTATTATCCTTCTATTATATACATGTTATTATCTGTCTGCTGAGTCATCAATTCAAAAAAGAAATGTTACAAACATAATCTAATTCATCAAAGCTGCTGCGGCTCAATCTATTGGTACTAAAACGACGAGAGGATCTCTTTCCTTCAAACTCACCCGATCTATACTTGTTCATACTGCCTCTTCTAGCAAATATCTCATGCTCTTCGGTACGTCTGTGCATAGGAATATAGGCCGAGAAACTATTACGCTTTTCAATCATATTGTATTTCTTATCCATTTTATTAATGCAGAAAGAAAAAAAAAAAATGAAACCAAAAAAAAGTTTGAGCCTATTAATTGTAAATTTTGCATAAATTAAGAATTTTCATTTCTTAGACAGTACATCTAGTCATTGTGTAGCAAAAGTAATTTCTATGCACCTTCTAAACATTCTCTTCTCCGTCCTCTTCCTACAACGATCCAAGCATGTGATACTATAAAAAAACGACCTAGCATAAAGTATAGCTAATGGATATGTATTAAATTAATACCTTGAATGCAAACACCATCTTCAGGTAAATTGTCAAGCACCACGATGTTTGATTGGCTATTGGCAGCGCAAATCAAATAGATTCAAAATGAATGTCTTCATTATCAACCATCTTGAAGCACAAGAACTTCACCAATAACTCTTAAGATACAAGTTATCTGAATACAATTTTAATTTTTTTCCCATCGAAGATCACCACCTCAAAGACAGTGAAATCTTTTATTTTCCTTGTGTACTCTTATATTTATATCAATTATTGATTTCAATGGCACTGCTCTACAAAACCCTCAAAAGAGTTTCCAGATATAGTTTTTTTAAATTTTTGCTTGTTAGTAAAAATAAAGAGTAATGTCTCGATTTGCTTGTACAGTGTCGTGAGATGAAATAAAACCTGTAAGAAGATAAAGATAGATTTGACGATCAGTGACATTTAAGAGCTTTTTACTTTATCAACAGCTTGCTGTAATTGAAAGACGTTGAATTTAAGATGTCATTGTAGACTAAATGCTGCACAGAGGCTACTTTCCTGAGTACAATTAATGTGATTACATGGATTGTGCGATCAAAGGATTGAATGCCGTCATAAGTACTTTCAGACAGATCCATCAGAGCAGGATGCACATTCAGTCCGTCAAATAAAAATAGGCAAGAACCTCAAGCCTTGCTACAAGCCCAGTTGGCTTCAAATGCCCTTGGCGTGCTATCGCAAAACAACGTTATATGCTTTTTATAGCTTTTGGTTCCAAAATTTCCTGCATAATTCAGTTCATTAATGGTATTCCTCAGCTTGCTGAGGTTGAATATTTATTTGAAATTGCAGCAAACTGAAAGATAAAAACAGGACATTGATACCAAGGAAGCAAAGATTAGAGGAAAAAAAAAAAAAAAAAAAAAAAAAAGAAGCTATTAAAGAGAATTTATAAATGCTATAAAGGAAACACAGGCACACAAGAATATTGTTGTTCAATTTTCTCGAGTTAAAACCAAGTATTCATTACATAGAGATTTATAAACAGATGATATCTGCTTATAGTTAAGAATTAGGGCTTGAAGAAAATAATCAGTAAGAAATATGTAAAATCAAAGGATCTTCTTTTATATATATTCGTACCATAGTACGTCACTATTTCTATAATGCGCATCACAACACTAAAGTTGAATAATCCATCATAGAAAATCGATTTTTAAATCAGGTTTCTGCATTGAATGTATAATTTATTATGAAAAAGGTACTGAAGGAGGAAAAGAAGGAGGAAGGGAAGGGGGCGGTGGCGATGATAAATAATTTTGGCTTTTACCATGAGCACCACGCTGAATTACACCACGTTGTCCAAGATTTGTAACACCAAACTCACCTACATCCTCAGTACATGGAGAAGTTGTCATCGAATGGCTATATTTTCTTCGTGCTTGCTCTGTCGCAACTGTTGGAATATCACGTACCTTTCGTGCGGGAGAAAGTGGAGGAGGAATGTAGCTCTCTGATGTATAGGAAGGATTTCTTTCAGAGAAGTGTATGGCCTGTTCTTGGTCAGAAAAATAAGATGTATAAGGCTTGGAACAATCCTTTTCAGGACTACTTTGAGACACAAGGGTGTTCATGGAGGGTGCAGTGGACGAAAAGGAGGTATTATTTCTATCATTAAATTTTGATTCAGGAGGGATTGGGAGAGGACCAAATTTGAAAGGGTTTTCATAATTAACTGGATAAGTATTGGTAACACTAGAATGACTCAGAGGATGAATAGCTTCTTCTTTTAATCCTTTGAGATCTTTTTCGTTTGAAATCATTGAGTTTGTTATCACAAGAGTTGTTGTTTGGCCATAAGTGCTGGCGATACCACTTTGATTGTTTAATGTATCATCTGCAAATGGGTCTTCATCGGCAGCAGGGTTTTGTTGCTTTGGATGAAAGATTAAAATCATACAAAACCAAGTAATAACAGCACACATGTTAACTATGTAAAATAAATAAAAGACAGCATCATCCTTAGACAACTTACTATTGCAAATGAAAAAATCTGCAGAAAATTTGTGAGCATTCAAATACTTTCTTCCTGTCAATCCATCACAACTAAGAATAGTCAATAAGGTACCGTGTCCAAACAGTACGGTGGATAGGACCAAGTTGATCTCTTGAAAGTATCGAATTTTTGGAATGATGGACCTACCATTCACTGTATCGCGAGAACTTTTTAGTAGTTTTTTAAACCGAAAGTGAGAGACAACACCTAGACACGCGACAATAAAGAGCTCAATACCATACACCATCTCTGGCATGATTTCTTTATAAGTTGGTTCATAAATATCACGAGAAAAATTGTATTGTAAAACAGGAAAGATAATGAAACTGGTAAAAGTCCTAACAGCAAATATTAGGGGGCAAAAATTGTAAGTAAATAAAAAACTAGGTTATTACCAAAAGATATAAAACATGAACTCTTTACTACTCATAAAACTTGCTCTTGCAACTGAATTTGCGAGATAATTCCAAAAACATTGAAGTAATACCAAAGTACCACTAAGAAAAATGCATGAGTATAGTTGTATTGGGTTTTATCGCCTGCTACTTACGTTTGTAGTGAAAATCCAATACATAAACTGTATTCTAATGTAAAGGAGTATAAATGAACTTGTTTTCAGTGAAAATTAATGTACCTGTAGGGATAACTAGGCTTTGATCTGCTTTTGTCCACATAATTTCAGGCTTTGTAAAGATATGTCCAAATACATTAGCAAATCCTTCTTCGTACTTGATTGTTACAGATGTTATATCTTGTATAATTTGAGTACAGAAATAAGAATGTGCTTTTTCTTTTTCTTGTTACCATAAAATAGTTGAAATGGTATCATAAATAAGACAAGTAAAGTAACAATGCTTTTCAATTCGCCTTGTTTTAATCTTTTTGGATGTAAGCAGCTAAAACGGTCCAAAGTCCAAACTCGGTATGTATACCAAGCGAAAAGGTACGCGAATGACACCATTCTTTCTATAATATCAATGAATAACTAGCAAATATTTTTGTATGTCTTTTCTTTTACGTAAAAAACTAAAGTCACTCAAGTGTGTCATTAAGAATTATTGTTATTATTAAAATAAAATGAAATAAAAGAAAAAAAGAAGGATGAACGAGTTATAATATTTTACACCAAAGAAGAATAAGTTTTAAAAGGGACACAAAGGAGGATAGAAAACTAGAGTATTACTTCATTCAATACACTTTCATGTACATTCAAAGGAGATGTAGGAAGACGAAGACAATAAAGTTAAGGAGATTCAAAGAAAACCCATTTAATAAAACTTTCCCCTCGTTCGGATAAAGAAAGAAGCTTCATCTTTTATTACAGTTGAAAAAAAAAAAAAAAAAAAAAAAATCCCTGAATTATGCAACTTTGTTATCCAAACTATTGGAATGGGAGACGACCTTTCCTGTCTGATCTCTTCAAAGGACTACTTTTAACAACTCTTCAAATCATCGTAGCCAGGCTTTTCCTTTTTTTTATTTTTTATTCTAATAGCATAAGTGTTCTTTCAAACATCATTCTCCATGAGCCCAAAGACTCCTTCTTTATAGAAAATTAGCCAATTTAATTTTATGCAAGTAAAGTCAGGCTTTCTTTCTTTAAAAAACGGTTCCCTTTTTTTTTCCTTAAAAGAACATGAAAGAAGGAGAAAGTAATGCCTAGTTTCTATTGGAATGTTATAAAAGAGATGCACTAAAGACATTCTTATTCAAATAGTATCAGACAAAACGTGACTATTGAAGTATTCATGCTCAAGGGACAGAAAGAAAGATTTAAGCTAATAGTTGATACGTGCTCTTTAAGGACTTGGTACTAACTAAAAAAGTATTTTAAAGATAGAAAAAAAAAAAAAAAAAAAAAAAGAAAGAGAGGCGTTAATAGAAAGGAAGAACATCGATAAAAAGTTATAATTCGACTTATTGCATAATGTATCAATCTCAAAAATATTGCAATGAATTTGAAATTTTATGCAGTCCACACTATCAAATTCTTGTTCATCCTTTTATAATTCGCTGTACTTTCGGATCGAAGTGATCTCTGTTGACCAAAGTCCTGCTTTCGCTGTCTTTTTTTTTTTTAAAAAAAAAAGAAATTGATGAATAGCAATTGGAATGTTGTCTCTTCTCCTTACTTCTTATGTCATTCATAATCATTGTTCAAAGGGGTACTAAAGTAAAAAAAAAAAAAAAAAAGGGCTTTATTGTTCTTTTTGTTGAAAGTACTTTTTCAATTCATCTAAGGCTCTTGAACGGTGTGAGATTGAATTTTTAATACTCTTATCTAATTCTGCATAAGTTTGCTCATATCCATCGGGTTGAAAGACGCTGTCCCAACCAAAAGTAGTAGGTCCTCGAGAAGGAACAATCTTACCCTACAAACAAAATAAGTCCTATATCTAGCTTGACAATCATGATGCTTACAGGCGTTTTTCCTTCAAAAATAACAGGTTCATGACCAGGTCCTTCGCAATAGCCAAAAGTGCAAAGGGCAAAAGCAGATTTATCATCAAATCCTGCAAGCATCTTATTGAGACCGTCATGTCCAAGAGAGCTCAAGAACCATTTACTATAATGTTGTATATCAGCTTAATTTTTATCCCAAGAAAGAAAAAAACTCTTTACATATAAGGACCAGGTAAGCCATTCATAGCATTAAAGCATAAAGATGTATCTTCTGTAATACAAGGACCATTTAGCTACATATAGAGTGTTAGCCAAGTTTACAAAAGGTATGTCTATCCTTACTGTTTCAGCAGCAATCTTGCATTTTTGTTTAGCAATTTCCTGAGTTTCTCCTTGAAGTTCGGGTACTAGTATAAAGTTTAGTTTATACACGCTTTTTAGTTATGAATGCTTACAATCCAGATTGTGAGATTCGACATCGATGACACCTTTCAAAATAGCTTGTACTTCAGCCAACTTGTTTTTATTGCCGGTGACAAATACTAAGCAAACAAACAAGAGTAAGTTTTGAATAAGAAGATTTATTAGAAAGATAAAATACCAAGTTTAGGTAATTGCTGTGCACTCATAATCTACTTTTTGATTGGGGGTTTTTTTTTTTTAAAAAAAAGAGACTCAAAAAAGGGAAGGGATGACAGATCGCTTATTTATTTTTCCTTTCTCAAAATAATTTTATTTTCCACAGTTTACGTGTTTGACTAAATCATTTAGGATAGAATGATCTGCCAGAGCAGAGATATCACCCAGTGAATCTTGCTCTTTATTGATAATTTTTTGAAGAATATGACGCATAATTTTACCAGAACGGGTCCTTGGCAAGTCATTGATGACATAGATACGCTTCGGTGTAGCAAAAGGACCAATCACTTTACGCACTTGCAAGGCCAGCTCCTTCTCAAGTTCTTTAGAATCATCAAGATTGGGCTTCAAAATAACAAACGCATGGATACACTGGCCAGTCAAATCATCATGACCACCTACAACAGCTGCTTCGGCTACAGATGGATGAAGGGTCAAGGCAGACTCGATTTCTACTATAGAAAGACGATGGCCGGAGACATTAATGATATCTAAAGAGAGAGAGAGAGAAAGATTAGAAAAGTCACCATTTTGTGCTGTATTATGTTTACCATCCACACGCCCACAAATCCAAATATAACCATCTTTATCACGTGTTGCTCCATCACCCGTGAAATAATAACCTTTATAGGGGTTCAAATAGGTATTAAGGTATCGATCATGATTTCTATAAATACTACGAGCCATCGATGGCCAAGGCTGAGAGATAGCCAAGACACCAGTGACATCATTTCCTTTCAATTCAGCTCCTGTTGTCAGATCCAAAAGGACAGGTTTGATACCAAAAAAAGGGAACGTGGCTGACCCTGGCTTGGTCACTGTGGCACCAGGTAAAGGTGTGATGATGATAGAGCCTGTTTCGGTTTGCCAGTAAGTATCCACTACCGCACACTGACCTTGGCCTATCTTTTGGTAATACCACTCCCAAGTTTCCGGATTGATCGGCTCACCTACCGAACCAATGACACGGAGAGAAGAAAGGTCACACTTGTCAATCCATTGATCTCCCAATCGACGAAGGGCACGAATGGCTGTCGGAGCCGTATAAAACTGAGTAATCTTGTGGTTCTCGACCATTTGCCAGAAACGAGAAGGGGTGGGATAAGTAGGCGTGGATTCAAATAAAACAGTGGTGGCACCTAGAGAAAGTGGGCCATAAACAATGTAAGTGTGACCTATGATCCATCCGATATCAGCTATACAAGCATAAACATCGTCTTCATGATAGTCAAAGATATATTTCACAGTTGCTGCTGCTCCAAGGAGGTAACCAGCCGTAGCATGGACCACACCCTTGGCTGTACCTGTTGACCCTGATGTATGGAGCAAAAAGAGAGGGTGTTCTGCATTGACTGCTACTGGAGGACAGTAGGGGCGAGCCTTGGCTAGCTCTTCATGCCACCAAAGATCTCGACCAGGAGTCAGCGATATATTCAGTCCAGTCCGACGCAAAATCAGGACGTGTTCAATCGTGGGAGTGTTTTTGAGAGCTTCATCCACAATATGTTTTATTGCAATGCTTTTACCTCCTCGACGGCCTTCATCGGCAGTCAAGATGATGCGCGCACCACAATCATTAATGCGATCACAAAGAGACTCGGAAGAAAAACCAGCAAAGATGACAGAATGAATTACGCCTAAGCGAGCACAGGCAATCATGGCATAAATAGCCTCGGGTACCACTGGCATATATATGACCACAGTATCCCCTTTTTGAACATTTAATGATTTGAGTACATTTGCAACGCGACATACTTCTTGTAATAATTCGCGATAGCTAATTTTATGGGCATTGCCTGGTTCATCTCCCTCATGTATGATAGCAATCTAATTGATGGTTGTGTGAGAAAAGGATTGCTTTGGTTTAAATATAGTTACAAAGTAACCTTATTTGGTGTTTTTAATGCATGCCGATCCACACAATTAAATGAAGCATTTAGCTCACCTTCCAAAAACCAAGCAACATCACCATTGCTTAAACTTCCACTCAATACTGTTTCAAATGGTTTTGTCCAATGTAATAATTCCTTGGCAAGCTAAGTACAAGGATCATCAGTTTATAAACGCGTTTTTTTTTTTTCTTTTTTTTTTGTGTTGTACGTTACATTTCCAAAGAACTTGTTTGGGTCATTTACACTTTCTTGCCATTTTTGTTTATATTCTTCAAAACTTGAAATAAAAGGTTTAGGAAGCTTTTTATCAGTTAATAATCTTTGTGGAACAGGATAAATAGTATTTTCTATAGCATTTGTCATAATAAAAACTTAGAAGGAATAAAATAAAAAGCACACACTATTTATACTTTTCTCCTTTCTTATATTTGTGAGAAGGTCACATGAATCATGCAGCGTGAGTCTGTCTTACAGGTATGTTTTAGCGCAGTGACCATTCTAATTCTAAAAGAGAAGGGAATCTTGCTTCAAACTAAAGATTGCACTGCATTTATTAATCAACTTTGTGTCACCATCGATTTTTTTTTCCCCACAAAAATATATTTACAAAAACAAATTATAGACTTTTTATTTTTGAATAATTTTGAAATGCTGATTGACTGAAGATTTGAATACAATATACGATAATGCTATCTCATTCGAATTGATCCCTAATAGACGGAATCAGGCTTAAAAAAGATAATCCTAAAGACATAACACGAAAAAAAAAAGATTATAAACAAATGAGCATTTCATGTTTTCAAATAGCATATAATTAACATTATTATTCAATATGAATAAATCTGAGCTCAATATTAATGATAAGAATCTTTAAAAAAATAAAATACTTGACAGAAAAGATTGAAAGGGCCTGCATTGGAAACATTTATAATATGCATATTAATGGCCAGAGAACTTTTTTTCTATAAAAATACATTATACATCATCAGAGATACTGTCGATAATTTGACTGAAGCATTCAAAGGACTCAGATGGAAAAATACTGTTATAGGGTTTTTCATTTCAAATGAATATAGCGTATTAATCAAGAGATCAACAATTCGTCCTGCTCAAGCAGTATCATATACAATTATGGGTGCAATTTACGCAATACGTGTAGTAAGCATTGAAATAAGAATATTATAAGCCCAAAAAAAAAGTAATCAGATCATGTAAAAGAAAAGAAAGTGAAACTAGAAATAGATTACCTAAAGGAATTGTAACTGGTTATTATATTCTATTCATATCCTATACATTGAGTTGTATAGATAGATTTCCTGAATTGAAAAGCTTTTATTTGAGAATGGACAGCACACCTATACATACTGCTGATGAAATTAAAGAAATAATTACAGGTAAGGTCATCCCTGCGCTTATCTTCCTCCATATTCACCAGAATTCAATTCTATCAAACAATTTTGGTCTATGACCAAAAGCAAAATAAGACATAGTCAGCTTGATAACAGGGAGGTTGAGAGAGAAAGAAAAAAATTGACTAATGAGTCTAGATAATAAACTGTACTCAAAGTTCGAACAGTAAAAGATTTTGATTTAAAGAAATGTTTGTTTCCATAAAGTGAGGATGGCAGTTATGCAAGTTGGAAACGAAAATATTGTAAATTGGTACCCTTAAGCAGTGTAAAATATTACCTCCTTTTTTGGCTTTTTTTTAATTTTTTTATAAAGCAAATAACAATATAAACTCTTCTACGTCACACAGGTTTCAAACTTTGTTTTTTCCCTTCTTATATAAACACTTATGGACCTAAAGGTTCATAACTCCAAATACGTGCACGGTTATCACCAGAACCAGTAGCAAACATTGGCTTATGACCAGGACTTGTTGCAACAGAAATAACTATCAAAAAGAGATGGTTATTGTTGTTCTTTTACCATTGACTTTTTCTTACCAGAATTCTTATGACCTTGAAGCATGAACTGTGTTTGACCTGTGCGTGGATCCCAAAATTGCACACCACGATCTTTTGAACCTGATACAATCCAATTACCATCAGATGTTGTTGCTACTGATAACACAAAATCCTATAAACCTATGAGTAACAATCCATTTATTTTCCTTTTTACTTACTTTATGACCAGAAAACACTTGAATACAAGCATTCTTATTACGTTCATAGCCTCTTTCACCTGCACCCAGTTGCCACATACGCAACGTTTTATCCAAACTTCCACTTACTAATGTCTTCCCATCCGGCATAAACGCAACAGAATAAACGCTATCCTTATGACCCTCTAAGCGTTCCAACAATTGTCCCGTATGCGCGTCCCAGACACGTACGACTTTATCCAAACTACCAGCAGCCACAAGACGGCTGTCTGGAGAGGTAGCCACACTGGTTACGCCCAAATCTTGCTGATCGACATCATTGATGCGAAGCTCATGTAAGCAGCGTAATGACTGCCAATCCCAAATACGAGCTGTACGATCGCCTGATCCAGAAACAAGGATACGCCCATCACGACTGAATTCTAATGAATAAATATCCTGTTCATGTCCAGTCAATACACCGCGAATACGCTTCTTTGCAATATCCCAAATCTAAACAAGAATAAATGAATCTCACATGTTTTGTGTGTGTAAGACGACATACTCTGATTTGTTTGTCTTCAGCGCCTGTTGCCAAATATTTTCCATCAGGGCTAAAACTAACAGAACGAATATACAAATCACCTTCACGCCCAGCATTTTCGTCTTGAAGAACACTAAAAGCGATTGAATACAAAGAATGCATAAAAAAGTTTGTAAACTTACGCAACACGAGTAGAAGTGACCGTATCATAGATGTAGGTTGCTTGATTACAGCCAGCAGCAAGAAAGCGACCATCAGCACTGAATTTAACACAGCAAACAACACTGCCATGATCAAATGTATGTAAGAGATCTACCTTGAGATAACGGGTCGCTTTAGGATTAAATCTATTATAAATGTTAATCACCACGTAATAGATCAATATTATTATTGTAGACGTTACAATGCAAACCAATCTTGGCCTTCTACTTTCATATTTGCAGGTACATTTTCAGGATTGATATCACCCAGTGGCTCATTGGGTGTCTGAGGTCCAGCCCCACCTTTTACAAGATTGGCCCCTCTAGTCACTATATATCATGTTTAAAAAAAATAATAAGATGATATGCAACGCCTACATTGTGATGATGGAGGAGGAGCATTAGAAGGAAGAGGTGATCCACCGTTCATATAAGGTGTTCCAGACGAAGGATGAGGAGGAGGAGGTGCTGAAGAAGCGTTGGGTGGTGCATGAGTAGGCGGTGGTCCTACTGGATAACCAGAATGATGCACAGGAGGCTTTGTATCCATTAATGGTGGAGGTGGTTGTTGCTGATATCCGCTTGGACCTACACTAAAAAGTGAATTTTTTTCTTTCTCCTTTATTTTGTTGTTATACCTCCATATGCTGCAGGTGGGGGTGCTGCTCCACCATGTTGAGACTGTTGCACCTTTTTTATAAGCTTTTTACTTTTTTTTAATTTCTTTTTTTTTTTTTTCCTTACATGCTGTTCAAGTTGCTGACGAAGACGAGCAATTTCGTCTTCATATCTAAACGAGAAATAAATAAAAAGTTAATTTAAGGAACATGTTTAAATGATTTCAATTTGTTTACTGTTTCTTGATCATTTGTTGTGTTCTTTCAAGTTCCATCAAATTTTGTTGAAACATATTCATTTCTTGGATTTGACTGTTCACTATACAATAACACGGTCTTAAGTAAAAATCCTTTTCTTTTTTATTATTTCTTACTTTTAAGCTCATATTCGTCTCTTTGACTTTTACAGACCATAACTTCTTGAGCAAGTTGATCGTATTCATTTTTAACAGCATCTAATAGCTCCATAAGACGACTGGGTGTAGGCGGACCCATAGGTCTATGATTGTAAACAGACATGATATCCCTTTTGGAAAAAGAGAGAAAAAGAAAAAAAAATTCACGAACCGATCTTTAAAAGTGCCGGTTAAAAAAACATAATTGTTACACAAATCATTACATGTGTTTACTTGTCACAACTGTTTACTTTATGAACTCGAACACACTAACATGAAATTAGATAGTCACTACTTTGTTACTTTGATGAGCCTTATGAATACTTTTATGCAGGACATTCATTGGTAGGTTTAGTATAAGTTACTTTGCTTTTAGCCATAACAAATATTTTTACAAGTATGGTTGAATTAAAAAAAGCCGCTTACTCGTACAAAATCATGAATAAAAAAAATGGAAAGATTTTAGCTTTATTATTTTGGCTACATCTTCTATCTTTTGTTGTGTGAAAATGAAAAAAAAAAATACACAAAACGAATGTAAATTAAAACCAAGTAGTGTATGGGTGGGTGTGGTATGGCAATCCATGCTAATTTGAGAAAGCATCCCCTATTTGGATACAAAAAATAAGAGAAGGGACTGCCAAAAGAGAACAGCTAGAAAAGGAGAACCCTGAAGAACCTAAGACAGGTCCGAAATTTAGGATGATAAGTTCAGGTTAATCTTATCTCAGTACTATTGTTTAATAAGATGGTTAAAGGTAAAGCGGGAGGCCATACCTTCTAAAGGGCATGTCAGTGAGCGAAACAAGTTCCAACAAATGGTCCTTAGGAAATATTGAATTGTAAATCAACTACTTACCATGACAAGATCCTGTGATGATATATGCAAAGAAAGATTTACCTAAAAAAGTGAGGAATAAAACCATAGACTTTTAAGATCTTTTCATCAATGAAGGTTTCGAAAAAACTAAATGAGCAGAAATATTCACACCATAGCATTCTTATAATTCTTAATGTGTGAAAGTGTAGCAAGCTAAAGATTTTGATTGGCTATTTCGCCCTGTCATTGCAAATCATCTACAATTACAAAGAAAAAAAAAAGTGCAGTGATGTCTGAGTTATAAAAGCTCAGCAAGCATAATCTAGACGCGTAGCAAACTAACTATTTTTTTTTCTCTTTCTTTTTCATTCCCATGGTTTGCTCACACATTCAAAGCGCTTCATTAAACTTGCCTTCTGCTTATACACAAATACATAAAGAAGAATGCACTCAATGCTTCGATAACCAGGTTTTTAATATAATATTGTATTACGCGAAAAAGGTATTAAGAATTTTTTTTTCCGTTTAGGATGGATCTGAAGGCATTGATGTATGTTTAACTTGTTTCAATGGTGCATGTCTTTCTAATGAAAGAAATCATGCCTTGAACCATTATCAACTCTCTGGACATGCTCTGACAGTGAACATTCGTCGTATTGTCGTTAATCAGAATAAGAGATTAGATAATGGAAGTCCACCACAAAAGATGAGTAAGCTCGCTATTGATCCTTCAGCTGAAGAACCTCGATACGAATATCAAACAAAAATACGCTGTTATGCATGTGAAGGCCAAGAAGCTTCAAGAGAAAGCACGCCTGAGGTAAAATAAACGGTGCATGTACGCGTACAAAACATGTTATTAAACTTTATGATAAAGTTGAAATCGATTGTAGACGCCATTTTATCTGCTTTATCTTCCGCCAAACAATCTGAAGTGAAAGCTTGGGAAGAAGTGATCACACCTTGTGAACACACACTTTGTCTTTCTCAAGAACCGCCCAAGAAATTGGAAGGACAAGACTTGGCACACTGTGCTGATTGCGACTTAAAAGAAAATTTATGGCTATGTTTGGTGTGCGGTAATTTAGGTTGTGGAAGAAGACATTATGATGGCTCTGGAGGAAACAATCATGCTATTGATCATTTTCAAAAGACCGGACATGGAGTCAATGTGAAGATGGGTACAATCACACCCGAAGGAACAGCAGGTAAAAAAAAAAGAATTGTAAGTTTTTTATTTTAGTTTATTAATAAGAAATGAGGTAGATATTTACTGCTATAGCTGCGATGATGCTAGATTGGATCATGACTTGGCTACACATCTTGCAAACTGGGGCATTAATGTATCGCATCAGTTAAAAACAGAAAAGAGTATGACTGAATTAGTAAGGAGATACATAAGTAACAATAACGACATTTTTTTTTTTACTATTGTTACTATAGCAATTGGAACAAAATTTAAAATTTGATTTCAGTATGACCACTGAAGATGGTAAGCAATTAGAGCCAAAATTTGGCGCAGGCTACACTGGTCTTAAAAATTTAGGCAACAGGTGAGTGGGATATGCCGGTTCTTAACATATCTATTTATATCCCTGATATAGTTGCTATATGGCTTCTGTTCTTCAATCCATCTTCAATATTGAAAAGTTTCAGAATAGATATGACAATGAACTCAAGGATCACGCTAAGATGTGCACAAACGAACCTGCTAACTGTTGGTACTGCCAACTCCATAAGTTAGCCGACGGTATATTATCAGGAAGATACTCTCAACCCAAGGTCAATGATGATAATGTACAATACCAAGAAGGTATTGCACCAGGTATGTTCAAGGCGCTTGTTGGTAAAGGGCATGAAGAGTTTTCAACCATGCGTCAGCAAGATGCATTTGAATTTTTCCAGTACTTTTGTAAGGCAATACGACAAAAGGAACACGCTTCCAGTAGCAACGATCCTACGAAATTATTTGATTTTATGATTGAGCAACGCCTTCAGTGCCATAAATGTAAAAAAGTCAAGTATCAAAAACATGAAACGAGTGGTATTTCTGTGAATGTACCCGCCCTAAAGCTAAAGGAAGACAATGGTGAGGGACAAGAAGCTTACAAATCAGTGAGCTTCTATGAATGCTTGGATATGTTCATTGCGGACGAAACTGTCGAAGGATATGATTGTCCAAATTGCAAAGAAAAGACAACGACAACTAGGTTAAGAAAAAAAAAGTATTATATGATGATATTATTTATCAATATTATTATTTAGATCAGTCAAATTTAGTACTTTTCCCGAAATACTTGTTATTAATCCCCGTCGTTTTGCTTTCATTAACTGGGTGCCTCAGAAACTTCCAATCAGCATTGAATTTCCTCAAGGACCCATTGAATTGGACAAATACATCAGCCAAGGTCAGCAACCCGGAGAGGAATTATTGCCTGAAGAATCATCATCTAACACGGGGTGTGTTGCATTTAATCAAGATGATATTGAGCAATTAATGGCTATGGGCTTTTCAGAAAACCGTTGTAAGCGCGCTCTACTGAACACAGGTCATAACGGTGCAGAAGTTGCTATGAATTGGATGTTTGAGCATATGGAGGATCCAGAAATTGATGATCCATTGCCCACAGAAAGCAGCGACCAGACTGAAAGCCCTACAGAGGATCAAATTCTGATGTTGCAAGACATGGGATTTACTGCTGCTCAAGCAAGAAAGGCCTTGCGTGAAACAGTGAGTGAATTAAAGAATATTTTTCGGTGTATCTTACGATAAGAGTTAGAACAATAACACAGAGCGAGCATTAGACTGGTTGTTTAGTCATCCAGAAGACAATGGACAAGATGAACCTACTACAGTAAATCCTCAAGAAGTTGGCAGTGAGTTTACTATGACAACTATTGTTTTTTCTTTTCCTAATGAAATTCTGAAATAGGTGCTACACCACCCTTTAATTATCAATTGGATTCATTTATATCACACAAGGGTACTTCTGTTCATTGTGGTCATTACGTATCACATGTGTATAAAAATAACGAATGGGTTTTATTCAATGATAACAAGGTTGCTGTTACACCTGATCCACCCGTTGGGGAAGCCTATTTATATTTCTTAAGACAACTATAATAATTATAAAAGTGAAGGAGATGGTAAATCTATAAATGAAACTCTAGGAAATAAGACAAGATACTTTACAATTAAATAAAAAAAAAGTTAGTTCCTTTTTAAAATAAAAATAAAAAGTTTTCTTACCAAAATGGTCCAACCCAAGATACCAAAAAGCGTACCAGACAAGATTTCATAATGTCCATGAAAATAAAGACCTGTTTGAAAAAGCATAAACCACCATATGGCAGAAATGACCAAGATAGCCATTATTGAAAGATATTGAACTTTGCTTCGCTTTTTGATAAGAAGGAATTGATCAAAAGAATAAAACATCCAAGAAAGTTCTTCCCAAAAAAAGAGACTGGCATGAATCAGAAGTACACAGTGACCAGAGACATCATGACCCCCTATCCATTGACCGCCTAAGCGTCTACAGACCTGCTGTTCAAATACGTTGGCTAATTTGACATTGACCTCAACGTCTTGCAGTAATGATGAGCATTTGCCTCCTGTTAACACATAGATCCGGTCAATTGCACTTGGACCCAACAGCCATTGCGTCATAAGGTACCAATACATTGTAACAAATACATATCTACAAACACCATTGATGAACTGTCGAATGTCTTTTCTGGACTGCACAAGAAACAGATAGCTGAAATAAACAAGTGTCACCCAAAACCAACCAATTTTCACAAAATAGACATTCAAGATGTTGCGTTTGTTACTAAAATAGGTCTCTGGTGGATTTCCAAGTATTGAATAAAGAAATGCAATAAGTGCTGTGGCTGGGTATAGTATTAAAGAGACTCGCTGATGAGGCTTTAAATATTTGTTTAAAAAATTCATGAAAAAAAATAAAAAAAAAAAAACATGGAAGATGGGGATTATGTAAGAATTTGAAGCACCGTTTAAGTCAGCATGTGATAAAAGAAATGGAATAAAAGTATGGTTACTCTACTATCTCTTTTTAGTTTCATTAATTTCAGTAAGGTATACATAGAATTCAACTAGATTTTGAAGCATTGAGTGCCTCAACATTGTATTTAAAAGCAAAAAACTAAGCTTTGAATGTCACTTGTTTACGTGTCGCATTGATATGCCATACACAGAGATCGCCCATTATAATTAAAAAAAACTTACTATAAAAAGTGAAAGCAAATTACTTTATTTGTAAAAAAAAAAGGAATTATGAGTGGCTAATCAAAACTTACTTGAAATGGAAATTTGTTCCCAAATTAAAGAACGCGTTGAAGTCACAAAAAATAGCAGATTCGCGTTTTTCTTTTTTTGTTACTTGTTGTGCGTACCTGGTTTTTCCTAATGACAACATTAACATCTAAGGCAGTTAAACTTGTTGTAAAAGAATTAGAAAACTTACAAAGTGATCCACCAGAGGATGTTCAGGTCATTATGAATGATGAAAATTTAACAGAAATTCAAGCTTGGATTCGAGGACCAGGTAAGTTATACGAAACACCTCACGAAGACAGTATATTAACTTTTATTTGTTAGATAAAACACCTTATGAAGAAGGTTACTTTAAAATAAAATTAATGCTGGATGAAAGTTTCCCAGATACACCTCCAAAAGGATATTTTATGACAAAAATATTTCATCCTAATGTATCTGATAAAGGAGAAATATGTGTTAATACACTGAAAAAAGATTGGAAACCAGAACTTGGCATAAGACATGTCTTATTGGTAAATAGCTGAAAACAACAATGGATAAAACACTCATAATATTATTGTAGGCAATTAAATGTTTATTAATTGTGCCTAACCCTGAGTCAGCATTAAATGAGGAAGCTGGCAGATTGTTGTTGGAACAATACAATGATTATGCAAAAAGAGCACGCTTATACACATCTATACAAGCCAAGTCAGGGAAATCTCAGTATATGGAACTTCATGAAGAAAGAAGAAAGAAGAAGGGCAATGATGAGGAGAAGGTGTTAATTGAGAATGATGAGCAGCATGCATTTAAATCATTAACAAATCAAAAGAGAGTATTAGAACAGGATAATGAAAAGAAAAAAGTCATGAAAAAGAGAATGTTGAGACGACTATAGATTCTCTTTCCTTTGCTCTTAATAATAAATCATCCTTTGTATATATGAATATATGTAAAACAATATACAATAAGCTTAGTATATTAATCCAAAGCCGTTGTTCAGAACCATGTAAGAAAAAGCTTGCAAGAGCCTGGTACACAATAGGTACACAGTTGACTGCTGTCTTTTAAATGATGTTAAAGATCATTTAGTTATCAAAAAGCACACCTAAATAGGATGAATCTAAAGTTGTATCTATTTTGCGTCATATAGCGTAGACTTCTAAGACTCGCAGCTTACTCCAGGTGCAGATTGAACATATCAATATTGAAGTCCAAGACGTGAAGAGACGTGAAGCAAAACGGTGTTTGAACATAAACTCACGCTTTATTTTCACTAAACACGTCTTTCTTTTTTGTTACAAAAATATGCCCGGTTCTTTACGTACTACATTGATAACAGTAGCAGGGCTAAGCGGCATTGGATCTGCTGGAGGCTACTACTACTTTAAAACAACTGACAAAGAATCTCAACTGGTGGCTCCAGTAAAAGAAGCATATGTGTCCAAACACTACGATCGACGACCCTTTCAGCTTTTATCAAAAGAAGAGATTGACAAAAGATTACGATCAGGTCAATTTGCAAACCAGATTCAAGTTAATTATGTTAAAGCTGTCTATACCAATCAACTTCCTTCAAACAATCCTGTTGAGGACACATTTAGCATCAATACTTTTCAACAAGGCTTAATTGCAGGTGTTTATGATGGTAAACAAAATCAAAAATCAAAAATTCCTCTTACGAAACTAGCCATTACGTTCTAGGTCACATTGGCCCTCACTGCTCGAAATTAATAAGACAGCAACTACCTATTTATATGGCTAGAGAGCTAAATAAGCAGCAATCACGATCTGAACAAGATATTGAGAATGCCATCTCGACCGCTTTTGTTGATCTCGATCAAGACATTCAACAGCGATTCTATGACATTTTTCCAAAAAACTTGAAACGAACAACAGAAAAGGATATACAGGCGGCAGTTGCCCGTCAACCTGATCAGCAAGCAACTCAGGCCATAATTGATGAAGCCATCAATGGCTCTTGCGCTTTGACTGTATATTTGAAAGATGGCGTTGTTTATTCAGCAAATACAGGTGACTCTCGCGTAGTTGGTAAGTATAATGATGTGCTTTATAAACAGCTTGTGTGTTAACATGAAAAAAAAAAGTTATTAGTCAAGATGAAGATGGTAGTTGGAAAGGAAGACGTTTAGTTGAAGAAGAATCACCTGCTAATCCAGACTGGAGAGTACATATGATGTCACAACATCCTCCTGAAGAATCGAATGCTCTCATTGTAAGAAATCGTATTTTTGGTTTGATTGCTGTAGGTGGATGTAAGTTTTACTTTTTTATGTATACAATGTGATTAATCTCTTTTATTCCTTGTTTTTATTTTTCCTTTTGGAGCAGCATTTGGTGATATCATGTATAAAGTACCTGTAGAATATCAAACAAAAGTACTCCCGTTTCTTCCATACGATACCTATAAAACATTTTCTCGATATCATCACCGCATTGTAGCCAACTACCGCACGCCACCCTATTTAAGTTCCAGACCTCTCGTTTCTCGACACAAGCTAGAGAAAGGAGACAAATTTATTGTTTTGGGCACGGATGGCCTATGGGATGAATTAAGTTGGTATGACGTTCGTAGTACAGATGGTGATCAAGTTGCAGCAGAGATTATGAGTAGATGGAAAACAAAGGGTGAGATGAACCCCGCTACGCACCTTGTTCGTGAAGCACTACTTTTTGACGCAGTTTATAAGAATGTGAGAGTAAAGGAACCAGTAGAAAATGAGGAATTTGAGCTTTCAAAGCGACTTACAAGACAGCCTTCAAGATATTTCCGTGACGACATTACGGTCACTGTAATTGAACTTGGTGATCAAAGTAATACAGAACTAGACTTGAAAAATGTTGGTCCAGTTCATCAAGCAAAAGAGGTAGAAGCGGATGTACCAAGATTGGCTGATCCTTCCAAAAAAAGACAATCATGGTTCTCAGGATGGGCTTGGTCTCGTCTGTAACAAGAGACAATTTCTAATAATATAATAAAGAAAACTAAAAAAAAAAAAAGGTTACACCAGTTTTAACATTCTTAAAAGTCTTTTTTTCAATTAAAAGCTCTATGTCTAGGTGTCATATTTTTGAAACGATACTTTAATGAACGCATATTTAAAGTGTGAATTTATAACTGTAAATGCGTCCAGATGCAAAAGTAAACTATTACAGTATAATTGTGATATTTTAAGTGTGGCTTTATAAAAAACTTGTTTCCAGTAAATCAGATTTAATACGAATCTTCTTATCACTTTCCCCTTTTTTAGTTTTTTCGTTTAAAAATCTGCCAGTCGAGTTCAATAGTTGATAACCAATAGGCAAATATACATGACAAAAAGAACAAAGCAATTTCGAGATTGCTTTGCAATATTTATTTTTGCCACGTTCCATGCAAGACAGCAATAGATTGACAACTAGGGCCTGAGATCTCTCTGCGCTATAAGAATCTATATCGTCTACAGAACAAAAGTTTTTTTTTTTTGGTTATAAGAAACATGCCTTATTTTTTTTTTCTTTTCTTACTGCATTTTGATTCCATCATAGTCCAGACTGGGCTTGTTTGAAATCTATAATAGCTGTTGTTCAGCAGTGGAAAGACGTGTCTTTTGGCAGCTTCAAACTCGTTTCCACTGGATATGGATGTTGATCTTTGCTGCTCAAGTGCTTTTTTGACAGACATGTGTACGTGCTCTTCTAGATTCACTTCTAATTCTGATGAGCTTGTCAAGTAGGCTTTTGTGATCTTATTTGCTATAATTCTTCTTTCTTTTTGGCTTGAAAATGGGTAGTTTTGGTAATTATCAACTGCTAAATAAAAAAACTATTTCTGATTAGGATGTAGTTTTTTTTTTTTTAACAATAACGTTACTAAATTTTCACTGCTGTATTCTGTCAACAAATAATAAAGAAAATAGCCTAAAGGCACAGCAGAGTGTAAAAGTAATTTGAGTCCTTCTTGTTCAATATCCTTTATTGATATTGAATCACTATTTTTCCTTTTAAAAATCGGGTAGTCTTTTATATTATTGTTTTCTTGATCATTTTCACTTGACTCGGGAACCAGTAAATCGTTAATAGCTAAAGATTTCTTTCTCAAAAATATGTTTGTCTCTGATTTTACATTATGTGTTTTCTTGACGAATAACTCGGTATCTTCCACGTCTTGGTCTTTTAATGAACACTCTAAGTTATTGAGAGTTCTCGTTATAGAAATAGCGTTGTCAAATGGATATGACTCATCGGTTTGGTGAGTAAGCAAAATGGAAGGCAAGATAAAAGGTGAGCAGGTATTCGATTCATCATACTTGCGTTCGATTGGACTCACTGTTTGGTCAATGTTATTTAAGATTGGATTTTCACTTATATTAGACATGTGAAAAAGAAAAACTTAAAAACATTCTGTAAAAGGTTTCATTCAAAATGTAATAACTTTTAGTACAACTTCATATGGTTTAAAGATTTGTGCAACCAAGAGAACTATCTTTTGTGGTCTGTTTAGAGTGTGAACACAGTAGTGGGGCAAGATTAAATTTTTAAAGACATGCGTAAAGATGGATACGTTTGTCGTTAGAAATAGCATTGTATCATAGTTATACAGCTATAAAACAAGTAATTTAAATGAAATTATATACGCTTTTTATATCTTTCTTGTGTCCAATTGAATACTTGCAGTTTCTGTTCACTTGCAAAAAAAAAAAAAAAAATCAAAGCATACGTTTTTTCATGTACAGCTGAAGAAATTAGGTTAGGCCACTTGAAAATATTTGGGACATTTCTTGAAAATGGGACACTCGATTAAAAGTAACAACAAAATGAAGGTTTTATTTTCATGATACTATACTATAACAGAACTAATAAATACATGGTTCATCTCGATTTTGATAAAATATCTTTGAGGAAGTAGAGTGCGAATAGTAAAAGGGCCAAGAACAATTATCCTTATTGGCCTTCTTTTGTTCAGCATGTAGGATTGAGCAACAACAGACAGTACTTGATCATCATTAATAATGTCATAGGTCATATGTAGTGAAAAAAGACTTTTATTCAATTAGAGTTATAAAATGTTAATTATCAAGGGACTTGATTCAGAATACTAATGTATATCTACAAAAAAAAAGTCAATAAAATGTCTATTGCTAGGCGTCAACGGTTGTTAAGCCTCTACTAGTCTAAGCCGGAGTGCAAAACCCTGGGATCTTTTCGAAAGCTTAACCATGTTGGAGTTCTGCTACTGACCAAGGATGCGGTAGCCCAATGCGAACGTTCTCTTAATAAACCAAGACGTGTAACTGCTAGGCCTCTACTAGCCAAAGACTGAGGTCAATACCCAGTGTGCCGTTCGAAAGCCTAACCACGTTGGAGTTCAGATAATAATAAGCATTGGCACATGTGGATTTTCGCTTACTAACCACGACATGTACACATCAACCATTTCACTGAGTAAGCTATAAAAACTTACCTAAAATTAATTTCCTGTGAGAAAGAAAAAAAATTTTCTTTTAAAAATCATCTGATGTGTAGTGGCTGTCGTTTGGATATTGTGAATCAGTTGCACTAAATTAATAAAATATATGCTAGAAGTTTGAACTAAATGAAATATAAAATAAAATATGGTTAGCTCGCCTTTTCTAGTTGTTTGGTTATAAATTATATTATTGAAACAACCAAAAGAATAAAAGAGAAAAGAATATTGAACAGAAGCAGAGAGACAGTATATATGCAAACAAAAGAAATTTTTTTTTTATATAAGGAGCCGGAGCTCAAGTTTATTAAAGTAACAAAAAAAGAGGGTGTTACGAAATGTTTTTGGGTTTTTTTTAACTTTTTTGATGTTTTTGGGAAGTTTGAGTTTTTCTTTTTTCTTTTTTAGTGTATATGAAGGTTACTTGGGTTGTATGTGTTGTTCAGAACTGAATGTTAGGTAGAGGAACATGAGACATTCCATGTTGTACTAGGTGTTCGTCAAATGATTTCTGAATGAGTGTATAGGAAGCAGTAATTACTCGAGAAGGAAGAAAAGGGACAGAGTCAAAAACCAGAGACCAATGAGCACGCCAAATGGCCAAAAGAGTATGACCAAAGACTACAGCAGGTTGACAATCAAGTACACCAGATGTAAGGGTAGGAAACTTGAAAAGAGTCAGAGCTGAGAGGACAGCAGAAGGAGTAAAAGTGGAAGTTGTAAAGAATTTTAACCAAATTGCTTGCCAGACAGCTATTTTCAAAGGACAGTGCAAAAAGAAATGCAAAAAGTCTTCTTCATGCAACCCACAAAGTTCGCATCCGGCATAGGGAAAGAAGTTGGGGCAGATACGATTTAGGAAGCTCTTGAAAGGAAGTTTTTGATGTAACAGCCGATACCAGACAAACAAAAGAAATTAACTTTTACGCGATCAAAGAGGTTCATCCATATTTGGCCTATTTCAGAGTCAGACCATAAACAGACTACGCAAAACACCATAGATGCTCTTTACATCTTCTTTATGCCTCCATCAAGAAAACAAAGTAAAAAACACCCAACTCTTGAATATTACTGGGTTCACAATAATGAGGATCAAATTGATCATCTCGCATTCTTCAATCAATTCATTAATTTGAGCCGTAGGAATGTCGTGGCTAGATTTAATAACCTCATAAAAAGTTGTATTTCTGACGAAACAAGGAAAAAAGAAGTTCAGGAGAAATACAAAACCTGGCGAAAAAGCAATGAAGCCAAAGTATATTGGAGAGAACGAGAGGCTCGACAAAAACAGCTTTTATTGCAATACGTGTCAGACAGTGGCGCGTCCGTAATTGAATCTGTTTCTGGTAGTAGTGCAGCTTCCTCGCTTGGTACTTCTTCTGATATTACATCAGTTGATATGGATAGCAACAAAGTAATGCAACTAATCGAATCCAACATAATTCCTATCAACAACGAAAACACGTTTAAAATCAACGATGTAAATGTCCTTCAACAATTCCATGACTTTCAAAACTCACTTGGAACTAGCCCTTTAACATATGGAAGCCATATTCAACATATTTTATCAACGTCGGGCATACTCTTGGTTAAAAAACATCAGCACCCTGATTTGTTAAAGTTTATTGACAGCAAGACAACTAGCATGATGTTGAAAAATATACTATTTCCAGAAATTAAAGTCGCATTTTGTAAAGTTTTATAATACAATTTATATGTAATCGCGACAAGTCATGGCGACTTTAATTTCTGAAAATAGTGTACTTATGAACAAAAAGAAGTCGTTGCATACGTTGGCGTCTTGGCTGGCTCCCTGGTGGTCGATACAAATCCTGCCCTCGACACCCTGACCAATCCTTCACAAAAGCCCATACCATTCATTGTCTCCAGATGCACCGTAGACTCATGATGCCCGAAACCATCTCTGACCCATTGTCCTTCCTTTTAAATATGCTACCTACCAAGAAACCTCGCTCTCCTAACACAATACTCTCGTGGACCATTCGCTGGCCAACTATATGCAGAATCCTATATGAACTCGATTACCTATATCACGATAAGATCCCACCTACTCCGCCCACTCACCTTGGGCAAAGACTCTTAGAATGGCTACCCTCTTCTCCTTCTCACTAGTGTGTTTTACACTTGATCCCATTCATTTTTTCCAAAGCATTTTTACCCTTGATCCCAAAAGGGTTTTTTAGTCACCACTATCCTTCCTTTATGAACTGCCTCGGGCGGAAAAGATGTAATATTACAATCGTGCGCCCAATAGAGGTTTAATTATTTATAAATAAAAAAAAATTTGTTTAATCGTACTTATGAACAAATTGGATTACACAGTCAAAAATTTTCCAGGAACACACTTGTCCAATTATTAGAAATTGTTCAACAATGTATTACTCAAAAAATTACAACGCTAAAAGCAACACAACAGCTTTTAAATTTAATTGATGGAGAAGACAACAGTTATCAAAACAAGATCATCTTTTGCTTTAAATCCCTAATTGAACAACTTCCTAATGACTCTTTTGAAGCAAAAGAACGAGAATTAATCACACGGTTAATTCAACCTTTTCTTCAACCGCTCTTCGAAGACAGAGCAGAAAATCGTTATCTCCGTTGGACAGACACCCAAACAGAAGAATTTAAAAAAGATGAATTCAACTGCTTCAACAATCGACCTGACGGTTGTATAACATTAAAGACATATGAAAATATAAATTTGGGCTTCATTGAAGTCAAAGAAGAGAAGTACCGAAACAATAAAACTAAATTGAACAAGGACCTTTACAAACTGGGTATGTTTTCAAGAAATGCAATTGATCAAAATCACCTCCTTGGAGTGTTATGTGTTCAAATTGTTGGTAAGTTATAGAATACACAAATAGGTTAGGTTATTCACTAATAATGAAAATTAATAGGTGCATCTATTTCTTTCTATTTGACCAAGAAGCAAAGCGAAGGTTTTTACACGATGACTGAAATAGATCATTTAAACACACCAAAAAATTTGGCAGAGCTTCCCCAGCTCATTGGATTTGTAGACAATTTGTGTAATCTTTTACATGTTTTAAAAACAAGTTGTCGTCAACAATAAGTAGCCGTTTTCTATCATGTTTATGCTTATAGTATTAAAATTATCATTATTATTTTTTTCACTACATATGACCTATGACATTATTAATGATGATCAAGTACTGTCTGTTGTTGCTCAATCCTACATGCTGAACAAAAGAAGGCCAATAAGGATAATTGTTCTTGGCCCTTTTACTATTCGCACTCTACTTCCTCAAAGATATTTTATCAAAATCGAAATGAACCATGTATTTATTAGTTCTGTTATAGTATAGTATCATGAAAATAAAACCTTCATTTTGTTGTTACTTTTAATCGAGTGTCCCATTTTCAAGAAATGTCCCAAATATTTTCAAGTGGCCTAACCTAATTTCTTCAGCTGTACATGACTTTCGGCGAAAGATCTTTTCTTTGCAATACCCTTAACATGATTGGCTAAAGTGTAAAGTATATTTTTATTTGATATTTAGGCCTGAGGAAACAAATTAGGAAGGTTACTATTGCTAGAATCTTCTTTTTATTAATTTTTAGCGAAAAAGATATAAAGTTTTACTGATCTAAATAATATTTCTATAATCTTTGAGCTCGACGAAAGTGAGGGGTGGGAAAAAGGGATTAATAATAAAATAGAAAACTAAAGAGGGGAGGGAAGTAACCTTCCTAATTTGTTTCCGACGGCCTCAAACAATTCTCGGGAGACTTGTTCGACCGTGAATTGATATTTTTTTACAGAAAAGAACGATATATAATCCCAATCTGTTTAATGCTGCTATCATTAGTAAGCATTGAATGTGTGTACTTATTATATCATACGCATACAATGCATCATCATTTCTGAATATTTATAAAATATTGTTCTGGATTTAATGAGCTCTTTTCAACTTCACCTCAAATATATGATGAGAATAAAAAACATTTTTATTTATTTGTCATAGAATATGGTTATTACACCAAGCTACATGCTCTATATTCTATTAAAATCTTTATTATATGATTTGTTTAAAATATAGTTATGCTTGACTATTTGTAATGAAATAAAGTTGTATTCTAAAAAAATTTGCTCGACAATTTCAATACTCATGTATTTTGGTAAAAGTTATTCACCATCAAGGAAAGACCATAGTTTCAATAGAATCTTTCACATACGGAAAAAGCATACATTTAACCATTTACTTTATTTACAAATAGAATTAAACCACAAATGGGTGCATGATGATTTATTTTTCAACGTTTTTGCACAGGTCAAATCAAGAAATGAGTAGAAGCTAAAATACTTATGGGATCAAGGGAAAAAATGCTTGGAAAGAACCGGAAATAAGTGTAAGGAACACTAGCGACAGAAAGTGGGAAGCCAATAGAGGAGTTTTGCCCAAGACGAGGTGGCAGTGAAGGGAGAATTTTTTTTTTTTTCGTGACATAGATAGTCGAGCTCATGGAGGATGGTGCAGATAGTAGGCCATCGAAGAAATCAAGGAAGGATTACTTGAAAGGAATATGGTATTCGGTTAAGTAATTGTTCAAAAGGAAGGACAGAGGATCAAATATTGTTTCAGGTGATTGTAGTCGATGGTGCATATTGAGACAATGAATAGAATAGAGCTTTGTAAGTGTCTGTGAAGGATGGAAATGACATGTTCTGGGAGAAGGCACATACTATTCTAACAGATTATTGATTAACTTTTTATTTCAAAAAATTCGCTAACCTCAAAAGTAAAATCTACCTAAACCCTGCCTACCATACCTCTGTTCATATCCTTTCCAAAAGACATGCTATTTACTACCTGGATATGCATCAGCGTCTCTGTATACTGGAAATAATCTCAGATCGTTTGTCATTTCTTTTAGACATGTTTCCAATGCACATTTTTACCTCCTCGAATACAGCGATCTCCTGGATATATCGATAGCCAATCATTGGCTCTATATTTCTTGAGCAAGATCAATTATGTCACTATACCCCCATATTTACTCAGTATCTCTCTGGTTAAACACTGGCTGAATGGTTTAGTCGATTCCTCTGATATTAGGTATCTCCTCAGCCCTTTTTTTTTTTGCTACTTTTACCCTTATTCTTGCAAACGGTCTTTTCTTCGTCCTTTTATCTGACAGGCTGATCTGATCCGGGCGGATAACTTATTTATATGCGCTCTCTTGGACCTTAATAAATAAAAGCTTTTTCTAAATAACTTCAACCAACATAATTTTAAAAAACAAAAGAAATGTCATAAAATATACTATAGATACTATTGGGGGATTTTTTCTTGTTTCTTCACTGTTTAAATCAGGTACAATGACGATTAAATTCGCAATGTTTTGAAGGAGATGGTAAAAGAATCTGGTGAGAACTTTGAGATCGCTTCTCTCTTTGCAAAAACGGAAGTTACGGAAACGAATGAAGGCAAGAAGATCTAATCAAAGAATCAGCTAAAAAGAGTATCTCAAGTAAATGGGCTAAGATAATAAAAGCTAATAACTTCAAAGTAAGTAAAAAACAAAATTCATATTAATAATGTATTCTTAAGAGTTCTATACAATTTAAATACTCCTGTCGTTACTCAAGACTGGTTTGATTGCACGCTTGACATAATTTCTAACCCTCGACTTTTGACATTCTATCAAAAAGAAATTGAGTGTTCCATCAAAACCTAAAATGATACAGCAGTACATGATACATAAGAATACATACCCAATAACCATCCTACTGATCTTTAAATTGCAATCTGTCAAGTAGTCAATTACCATTTTAATTTTTTCATAACGGTTTACCCTTTAAAAGCATTTTTTTTTTCTTTTTAAATATTGAAGGCTGTTTACGCAAATAGGTCTTGATCATCCAATTTTGACTATATTAATATCTGATTATAGCTAATAGTTTTTAATTTGGAAGAAAAGAAGCTTACTGTTTTACTGAAAGACAGGCAGTGAAATTTTTATTATACTTGAAACCAAAAACATATAAATATACTCGTATCTTATTCTTATTTTTCTTTTCTCACTTTAAAATCCTATATCTTTTTATCTTTATTTTATAGACTAATAAAATTACCAAGCATTCAATTGAAAATCTTCAGTCGATGCTCTTTACTAAATATTGAAGTTCAATGAAAGTCAATGATCTTCACTGTAAGCCTTTCTTAAACCTCAAAAGTTTAATCTATTTTAACAGTACCGATTCACTTAACACGGCCTGGTGGTCACTATCAACAAAACTCATCTAAGTCTACAAACACGTAAGAAATTTCGTGACCACAAATTAGATTTTTGCATAACACTTAATCATCGCAAAATCTTTAAAATTTAAAAAGTATATCACCGAATCTTTTAAAAAGATTTTCAAACGTAGAGAAGTCAAAAATATGGGTGCTATCAACAGAAAAAGTGTTAGAAAAAGCAATATCTAAATATAGCATTTTACCTGAAAAAAAAAAGGTTAACATTAAATAATAACAATTAATTACAGAAAATTTTTATCTTACTCCTTTATGTACTAGTTTGTTGTATTCGTTTATTTTGAATATTAACGACATCTTTCTTATCTAAAACGCTTTTACAAGGAGAGAGCTGAAAGAAATATCAGAACTCAAGGCTTAGTCAAATTCAAATTTACCGGGGGAATTAAGACGTTAGAAGAACAGTTTAACGCTTTTAAGTTATTCCTATAAAATTGTGATCGAAATACATACATTTTTTTATGAGTGTTTTGTCTATCAAATATAAATACATACATGAGTATATCTATCTATAGGTATCTTTCAGTTCGTTACACTATGAATTATACGAACAGCATGGTTGGAAAATAAATTATAATCATAATATCCTTGCTAATTTGATTGGATTCATGCTATTTTTTTTTTTTTTTTTTTAAACACACAACTGCCAAAAAAAAAAAAAGAGGGAGGACATAAATGGACGGAATAGGAAATAAAAGGTGAACAAAGCTATTCGTAGCTTTAAATTTTATTAATTACAAAATAGAATTTTCTAACAAGAAAAGGTCTGTAAAACGATTTCTGTGTAGATTAAATTGAAAAAAGAATCTGAAACTATACAAGTTTATTAATAACAAAACCATGTAATTAAAAGCGGTACATCAAATTCTTAGATTTACTTTGATTCTTATTCCTTATTTAGAAATGAAAACGCGTATGTCTCTTGAACTATAAATACAAATAAATATAAAGCGAAGATTTAAAAGTATCTTTTTTTTTTTCCTTTTTTAAACAAGACTTATGATAGATATTCATCAAATTTCAAAAGAATTACAAAACACTGATTTCAATTCACCAGGAAAGATAGCTCAATATAGCAGCATGCTTGATGCTCCCTTACCAAGTACACCACTATTAATACCCCATCATGAACATACACTTTATGATATAAGCTCTTTCTCATCTGCAACTACACATACTCCCTCCTCCTTATTTTCTCATCACAGCAACAATGAGCAGCGAGTGGGTTACAGATCATGCTTAAATTTAAAAACAGATAGATCGACTGATGATGAAAACTATAATCACAGTACGGACTCACTTTCCTGCAAATTAAGTACACCATCTCAATTTATATTCAATAAGCCAGAATACAACAAAAGATATCAGCGCACCCATTTCCATCGTTCAGAAAAGAAAAACACCCCCTTTAATAACTTCAAAAAATTTCTCAAAGGAGATAAAAGCAAAAAATTATTTGTTGCTGGTCAAAGTAATTGCGGTAATATTGCATTTGCGAATGAATTTAACAAAGATTTAGAAGTAAAATATGGCAAATGGGGTAAGAAGTGATATTTATTTTATTATTAGAAAAGCTAATCATTTACTTTCTAGGTCAATTTGTGGGTAAAGGTGCTGGTGGATCTGTACGACTAATTAGACATAGTACAGATCAAAAGGTATTTGCAGTCAAGCAATTCAGAAAACGAAGTTTAAATGAATCCGAAAAAGAGTACGTCAAGAAAGTCACTGCTGAGTTCTGTATTGGGTCTGCGCTACACCACCCGAATATCATCGAGACGTTCGACATCATTAAAGATGGCCAAACGTTTTATGAAATTATGGAGTTTGCTCCCAATGACCTGTTTAATATTGTGATGAGTGGTCAAATGTCTTGTGAAGAAATTGCTTGTTGTTGGCGCCAGTTATTAAGTGGTGTTCACTATATGCATCAAATGGGATTGGCTCATAGAGACCTCAAGTTAGATAATATGGTCTTGGATGAGCGTGGTATTGTTAAAATTATTGACTTTGGTTGCGCTGTTGTCAACAAATATCCTTTTGATAGTAAAGTACACATGAGTCAAGGCCCCTGTGGTTCAGATCCTTATATTGCCCCTGAACAACTCACCGAGCTAGAATATGATGCGCGACTAACTGACCTATGGTCTTGTGCAATTATCTTTATTTGCATGCACATTCGTCGGTTTCCCTGGAATCTACCTCATCCTGAAAAAGATCAAGCATACAGAAGTTTTGTTAACCCTTCAACTCAAGGCGCAGTGAAATTATTTAAATCACTTCCACATGAATCAAGGCCTATTATTGAACGTATGTTAAGCCCTAACCCTTCTCAGAGGTGTTCTTTAGAAGATATCATAAATGATGATTGGGTAAGGAGCATTCCTGTATGTACTATGGATCATCCAGAAATTTCACATGCTCATCATCTCTTAATCGAGCCAAGTCCACAAGTAAAAGAAGACTGTAATGTCATCCTACTTACACCCCTTGATGAAAAACGCAACGAAACAAAAAAGAAAAAAAAATGTCATTTATTCAAATAGATTGTAAATAATAATAACAAAAATAATGTAACATGTATTATTCTATTTATTTTCTTTCATCAATTAACTTTTCTATTTCTGTCAAATCCTTTATGCCAATAGCTGCCTTTCCTCTTTCCCAATCAACTACAATAGGACACTGAAGTAATTGTGGTTTATCTTGAACCATTTTGAAAGCGTCATGAGGATTTGTAATTTCTTTACTAACGTCTGGTAACAGCATATCCTTCCAAGGTGTTTTACTTTTTAAAAAAATGGCTACTTGTTTTAATTGTGTATCTGTTGGTGGTTGTTTAAACTCATCCATCACATCTATGCGATATTTTTCTTCTCCATCCAGATTTTTTGTTTATTCTGTAACATGGCTAAGGCTGCCTTTGAATTATTTGACCTTACATTATGAAACAGTGTAAGAATAGGTAATGAACGAGGTGGTCTGAATGACATGTTCAATTAGAATAAAAAATCCAAAAAAAAAGAGTATAAAAATGAATTTTGTAATGATGACATACAACGTTATACAATACTGAATTTAAATCACGTGTATATTTCCATTTTGCATTAATATACATCCTGTATAGTGGGACTAGTAAATTTTGTCGGTTTGAAGAAAATAAACTTCGTTTAGCAAAAAACTATTGCTGTCGCTTTGTATTTGTTTTAATGCAATACCTGTATTAGATGGCCAAAGGAATAATCTTGTTGGAGAATTTTTTGTGATTTTCCTACTTTTGTTCTACTTAAAGATGATTAGCCTAAAGGATATTTTCTGGTGAAATGGCTAGGGTGCTCGCCAGTCTTTCTCAAACTACTTATGGCCTTGAGAAAATTCAATACGGCTGCTTGATCGCGATTCCAAAGTCTTCTTTTTATTTCTGTGGTTTTTTGTTTAAGACATGAGAGGCTCTTACACCTAATACTGCATTAGTTATCAAGAATTAGTCTGGTTTTTTTTTTCTTCTTCTTCTTTGGATTACCTCAGAAAACCATTGCATAGCATGTCTGATTTCTTTTTCTGTTGGTAAGGGCGAGGGTTTGGCACGGTTTTGAATTTTTCTAATTCATTTTCACAGGTTGGGCAATGGGAAGATGTTTTGTATTCATTGATTAAGTAGTCAACAAACTCGTTCTTCTTTAACATCCTGATTAACCTCTTGCTTCTTATCGGTTCTTAATACTTGACATTAGAGGCGGACCGATCTCCAAAAACTAAGACAGCATCTTGACCAAATTTTGCTTTTAAGCTACGCACCAATTTTTGAACATTCTGGTCAAGGAAGAGTTTACTTGAAAACTTCAATTTCGAAAAGGTAAAAGTTGTAGCTTTACTAATGCTGTACTGATAGTCTTTTCGCAATTGCTTTGTAGTTGTATCTTTTGCTACTGACTTGTTGTTCTCGATGGCAGTACTCTTCTCCACATCAACGTACTCTATAGTAGGCTCTTCAATAATAATGTCGCCTGCTCTTTGCCTCCTGCGAGCTTTCTTTCTTTTTTTTTGTTTTTTTTTGGCTGTCATCAGTGCAGCCTCATCAACAAAAACGCAGTTCTTAGCGTAACCCGGATCCGAGCCTTTCCATTTCATGAGCCACTCGTATCTCGTTTGCAAGTTATTGTCAGAGTTTCTTGTCATAGGGTCAAAGGTTGGCTTCTTTATTGAAATGAACATGTTGTTTCTCAAGTGGTGGTTCATTTGAGACTATGAAATCTTCAAGTCCTCAAACTGCGATTTCCGAGAATCAATAATATCAGCACAAAGCTGTGAGTCATTTTCTACTATTTGTTGAATGTGCTGCTCATGCTCAGTAGTAAGTAAGTTTGGGTCGGCCGGGATTCCTTTGCAACTTTTTGTAAGCAATCTTCCCAGTTTCTTGATAGTGTTTCCATCAGCGCATAGCAGTACGAAAATTGATTCCAAGATCCTTTGCATGCAAACTCATCTTTCCTCTTTCCGTAGGACCCTCGATCATTCAGTCAATAAATATCGCTCTGGTTTGGTCGTTGTAGTCTTTGTAGACACTGCTTTCTTGACCACTTTTATATCCTTTTTTGTTGAATCTTTTACAGTAGTTTCTTTCTCTGCTGGTTTGAGACTCAAATAGGACTTTTGGCTCGTTATGGTTTCGAGTACTACGTTTGGATCACTGATTTCGGTTTATACACCTTCCATCTGATCCAAGACTCTCTCTCCATCCTTATTGTAGACATTATTGTGTCCGTCTTCATAAAAAAATGTATTTTTTGCCATGTTATTCAATTGTTAGAGCGAAAGGAAAGAAATAAAACCTTTACATCATAGCCAACACTAATCTCTCAGTAACGCCAGTTTGACTTGGCCCAAAAAGACAAATTAAAATTTTAAGAGCGATAATTATTTGCTAGCAAACTGCCAAACATTTATCAGATAGCACCATTTATTTTTAGGTAACCGTCATTTGTAATCCTCCTTTTACAAAAAAAAAAAAAAAAAAAAAAAAAAGCCCATTTATTTTTTCAGAACGGACAAAATTTTCCATAAATCCTGTTTATTTAAATATTTTCTTACAGTGTATGTCTAAAGGCGACACTTGAATAAAATCCTCATACAAAAAAAATTACCATACATCCTGTATAACAAGAAGTTGTAAGTAAATTTAGTTAGCTGTATATTCATAAATAATCTATACGATTAATGAACTTTCCAAATATAGAGAAATAAAAGACCAGTTGAATTTTATTAAATTTACTTACCTACCTCTTTTTTTAAAGAAAAAATAGAACAACCTCAAAGTTGGATAAAAAAATATGCTGAAGAAGCACTTGTAGAATAAGCGTATACTGATTTGAAAGCTATAGCTGCTCGACTTTTCTTTTAACAGTTATTCAGTTAGGAAATAAATCACATTTTTAAAGTTAAAGGAATACACATATCTGCTGCCTTAAAGACTAAGATTATTTTTCAGACCAAGTTTGGTTTGGATCACAGGCAAACAAAGGCGCTTTTATAAAGCTTTTCAATAAAAAAATCTGATGCTCTACCGATGAATGTATCGCTTTAATAAAGGGTTGATGTACCTCGATACAAATTTAGACAGCCCGTAGACCTTGACTTAGTAACTGAGACGAGTGTCTAAAACGTCAATATCCCTTGAAAGACCAGTAACCTTACACCTATGTAGCGAGCATCAATTTTGGCTCATGAACTAAATATTTAGCTATCTAGATGGATTTAATTTACTACTTTACTTGAAAACATCAGAGAGTAGAAGACAAAGGAATGAAGTCGGCAAAAAAAAAAAAAAAAAAAAAAAAAAAAAAAAAAAAAGTTCTGGACATCAGATTGTTAAAATTAATCGAACCCGCTAAAAATAACACAAACTAACGCGACTTTAAAAAACCATTTTAACTATTCACCTGCATTTCCAGAGTAAGTACTTACGCTGCACTCGAGGAGCCTAGTTTATGGCTATCCAGCAGTTAATTAAGCAAGTAATATCCTTCCATAGCTGCTCGGCCTTCCGTAACTCTTAATATAAATGGAACGGGTTAGCCAATGCTTGCATAAGATTATAAAATAATAGTCAGATTTCATTAAGATATAGAACTGCTTTCATAAATTTGATCATCAAAGTCTTTTAGCTCGACCTTTGTTACTTGACTAGTATAGTAGGATATGGTTATTTGTATTCTATCAAGAACTTTTATCGACTTCTTTTTTTTACAATAGCTACATAGTACAAGGATCAACGATCTATTTATATGCATTGATTAGTATACCAAAATCCTGTTATGTGAATCAAATACCTATAGCAAGTAAATAAGATTCTTATTAAAACAAGAGCTAATTTATGTTAGCCTTTAACATGTAGGTTTATATTTTACTTTTATTTAGTGGTATTCGATTTAGATAGCATTGTGATACTTTCGCTGATCATTTAACATCATATTGGCCATCTTCAATAAAGTAAATAAAAAAGAAAAAAGAATATCCACCTATCGATTTACTATTAAAATGAAAAATAATCAATCTATTTATTTTAGACTATAAATATGTTTATAAAATTATACAAGATTTTTTTATACAAATTGTTAATGATCATGAACAATGCAATGAAAGCTCAAATAATAAGACTGTTAATAAAAGGCATGCCTATAGCAAGCGCAAAAGTAGAAATAAACAGGGTCTCTCTATACCTCGTACAAAGTTACAACTATCGATTGTATGTTTTACTCCCAACTCAACATTTTTGCACGAAGTATGCTTTCCTCAGTTGTAACACTCGAATCTAGAAACAGAAATCTTATTTCCTGTTTATAAATCCTATAAACTTGATTCTCAGAAAGGAGATTAAATATAAGGAACAGCTAAAGAAGTAATAAATATCATTTCCTTTCTCACATGTGTAAGCATATCAATTAGCCTTCATTTGATTGAATAATGTTTTTAGGCTCGCTCAAATTCTTGGCAACCTTATTTCTGCTTCATTTTTAGGTATTTGAGGTGACACCCATTTATCATTCCGATTATCTGTTACTTTTAAGTTGAATTCAATGAACAAACATCATTAAATAAGGGTCCCTTATTTCATTACATCTGATATTTACGCAAAAAGTTTATTCTACATTTATTTGATGGTTTTTAGATTAAAAACTACATGAAAAAAAATTTGTTCTTTTAATTTGAATACTCAATCTGCATTTCCCGATGTTAATGCAAATGCTTGGGTTATATAGGAATAAAGAACAAAAGTCATATTGTAAGGATACAAATACAAATACAAAAGCAGCCTAGGCTTAGCATATTAGTATCAAAAGCCAAGATTCAACTATCATGGTTACCATCTTTTAAAAAACCATAAACTAATTAGTGTTGTGTTTAAGGGATCATCATTGTTTCACATAATGACGTTTTCAATGAAAATGATTTTCATATTGAAGCTCAGATTTTTAACAGTGAAACCATGTTATTAATGTACATTTCTTCTTGTTTTCAATTTAGAAAAGAAGCATACTGTTCATGACATACAGCGGCACGAGGTTCAGGATTTTATTATTGATAGCATCATTTACTTTTTTTATTGCCTTTTGTTTGTACTCTGCTTCAAATAAGATATCAGTGACAAACACAAAAGTTGAAAATGATGTTGACAGCAGCCTATTTAGACAACAAAAAATAACCAAAGATGTTTGTAATACAGCTATTGTCATCAGAAACACAGACCCAAACCACACAAGAGCACATATCGACTTCTGGAAACGACTTAGCGACAAGACAATGGATGTATATAGAAAGCGCTGGCAGCGATTTATTACATCTGTTAATGAAGAAAGCAGCGTACCAAATTTTGTAGGAAAAGGCATCGTTCTTGTGGCTGGTAATAAAGATACATTTCAACGCGCGTTGACAACCATAAAGCTTCTAAGACATATGCATCACTGTGATTTGAATATTGAAGTGTGGCACTTGTCTGATGAAAAGCCCTCTGCTCTTATGATAAATGAATTGACAGCTTTGGGCGCTACTGCAAGAGATTTATCGTATTCAAATTTGCCCCGACCGATTGAACATAGAAGAGATGCTGACAAACAGTAACAAGAAAAATAGGAAAACAATATAATACCAGTATATTTACGCATGTGTTTATTAGATTCCAAATTAAAGCTGCAGCAATAATTAATTCAGCATTCAAAGAAGTCTTGTATTTGGACTCTGATAATATTCCTGCTCGTGATCCAACTTTTTTATTTGACACACCAGAATATAAAAAGACTGGAGCCTTGTTTTGGCCTGACTTTTGGTATTCATAACATACACATCTTTTTATATTCTTTCTCATACATATCTACATTTTAAAATAGGAAAACACATGGAGAGAATAAAATATTTGAGATTTTACAAATATCTTGTAATGATGAATGGGAACAGGAGGTATATATATATATATATATAAAGTATATGAATATTAATATAACCTTACAGTCTGGACAAATGGTCATCAATAAAGAAAAGTCATGGCTACCTCTTCAATTGGCTTGGTATATGCAGGATCAATATGAAATATACTTCCAATTCTTAAATGGGGATAAAGATACGTTTAAATATGCTTGGCAAGCATTAAGTGCACCATATCATATGGTTGAAACATTTCTTGGTATGGCGGGTACAATGGTAGGTGACCGTTTTTGTGGACACACTATGATTCAATACTATCCATCAACTACAGAAGATTACCTACTTTTTGTTCACGCAAACTTGCTTAAAATAACAGATAAACAAAATTTTATAAAGCCAAGCCCCGGAATGCCCAATAATATTGAGCATCCTTGGGACCTAGTAAAACGCTCTACATTCTCACATTCAAACACATGGATTAAGCCAGAGTTCTATGTTTCTGGAAATGGACAAGCATGTATGGACTTTACTCATCGTGAAGGTGAACCAGATGCAATTACGGAAAATTTTGATAGAATATTGCCAGAATTACAAAATAACTATTTCAAATTTGGTGGTATCGGTGGAGAAACAAGGCAGTAAAATGAATATTTATTAAATAGTATTTGAAGCGTTTATAAATCGTTTTTTAATGAAATATTAAATGAATAATTTGCTTGATAATCATAAGCATATGTTTTTGTTTGTAGCTGCAATCCATAATAAAAGGTTATTTCTACGCCTCCTATAAACAAAAAGAGCTAAAGAATCCGAAGTCCAAGAGTACGTTGCAGAACAATAATTGGTCGTAGTTGACATTGATAAATATAAGTCTTAATACAAGATCATAATTAAATAAAATAAAAATATAAGTTTATTTAAATAAGATCATACAATCAATTCCAATTAAACATGTTCTTTTAGAATATGTTTTGTATTAATGAGAGTTCTTTGATAAGAAGAAGTATCAACTAAAATAACAAGATCCAATCCAATATCAGGAATATTGCTAATCTTTCATATAATTGAAATAACGCGTAAAATAGCCTTACTCAAATCAGCGAGGAATTCCCAGAATAAAAGATAATCTATGACAGACATACAAAAGAACAAATGAAAAGTTTTCATAATCATAATTATAGATGACACTTGATAAAGTACCTGAATATTAGAAGAACGCTTACAATAGAAGATATCAAGCCACTCACTCAATAAGATATAAATACCTGCCTTCAATTAGAATAATTTTTACTTTAGCTTAAACTGAAATAAAGATCAGTCTCAAAAAGCATCCAAACTGTTTCTTGATCTTTGTTTTTATCTTTTCCTAAATAATTATTACCATTATACAATAATTCTAACTGAAGGCTGGTATTTATATCTTATTGAGTGAGTGGCTTGATATCTTCTATTGTAAGCGTTCTTCTAATATTCAGGTACTTTATCAAGTGTCATCTATAATTATGATTATGAAAACTTTTCATTTGTTCTTTTGTATGTCTGTCATAGATTATCTTTTATTCTGGGAATTCCTCGCTGATTTGAGTAAGGCTATTTTACGCGTTATTTCAATTATATGAAAGATTAGCAATATTCCTGATATTGGATTGGATCTTGTTATTTTAGTTGATACTTCTTCTTATCAAAGAACTCTCATTAATACAAAACATATTCTAAAAGAACATGTTTAATTGGAATTGATTGTATGATCTTATTTAAATAAACTTATATTTTTATTTTATTTAATTATGATCTTGTATTAAGACTTATATTTATCAATGTCAACTACGACCAATTATTGTTCTGCAACACAATGAAGTATGTGCTTCAAGGGATTTGTTCTTGATTAAAAAATAAAAAATATAGTATTCGATTAAAAAAAGATGAAGAAAGTAATCTATTGTTAGGTAGTCGTGTTAAAAAAAAAGAAAAGATTTTTATTTATATACAGTTTGTTTTGTGAGGCTTTTGTCTTTTGAATTGTTTCTGTATGTTTTTGAATTAATATCCTGAATTCATTTTGTTAGGTTGAATTGAGTTGAGCAATTTAAAATAAAATTGTGTTTATGTCACTGTCATTCTCTTGCTTGTCATCGGCATCACCATATTCTAGCTTACTTGGTCATATTGTGAACATAATTGTTCTCCAGTTCCAAAATTTCATTTTTTTAAGCTTCTTTATATTGGTCACAGTAGGATCAAAAGATGTGACATAGCTTGTGTCGTGTTTGATCACGAATAGTCTTTTTATAGTAATTAACAAAGGTACTAATAACTTATTAAGTAATAAAAGATTGATTGATTTTATTTAATAAAGATAATGTCTATTTATACTATTTTACATTTGCTGCGGAGGTAATGTTGTTATATATTGCTATAATGTTAATATTGAAAGTACTGCGGCATTGCTGCGACTATACTGCGACTATATTGCGGATGACAATTATAGGTAGAAGTATTGTAATATTGCTTGGGTTTATTGAGTTAAAGTTTAAATAAGCAGAGATTTGAGTTGTAATTGATATAAGAATTGACTTTTTGTGAATTAGATTTGGTGTGATTCGCTTAATATAGTGACCACCAGATCTTGTAAAGTTGATCAATCTTGTTTTGATTCGTAAAAAGGTTTGTTTAAAGTAAAAAAATAAAATAAAAAGGGATACAATGAAGATAGTTAGCTTCAAAGTGTTGTAGAACAGCGTCTGATCATAACGGACATTGAATAATCACAACTAAAAGAAGTATATTAAAATTGATAAAAGATAATAATTTAAATTTTTATTAAGTAAAATATAATCTTCTTCTTTTTATATAAAACTATCACTATTAGATTCATTCTATAAAGTAAACATGAACAATAAATAAGTCATGATCTTTACTATTCATCAATTCTGTAAATGAATAATAATGGATCAGGTACCTAGTCAACTTTGATCTGACTGGAGGCATTTCATATAAATATATCTTTCCTCTCAATGAAGACGGGACAATTCTCCCAGATCAGTTAAAGAACAATAAGATCTATAAAACAACGAATTAAAAATTTTCATAATCGATTCAGTGATCATTCTTCAATCAAACATGTCAATTATTGGATCTACGCTCATAACTACTCATTTACCCGCCAACTGATAGAAGAATATAAATAGTAGACTTTGTAATGATTTCTTTTTAACAATTAAGATTGTCTTAAATAAAGTTCAGTCTCAAAAAGTATTCTTTGGTTTTTATTGTTATCCTTAATTACTTTACCAGAACATAACACAAAGGACTTGACTTTGTAGTTATAATAGAGTATCAAAAGAGCTTTTTAAAAGGATAGTTGATAAATTTATTCAAAGAAAAATAAAGTAAATAAAATTTTTAAGGATACATAGGATTATAGTCACTTTATTTTAGTAAAAGGAATCAGATATGATCCTGAATAATATGTTGACATAACGGAATCATTTATAACATTATTCCCAACACAGATCAATAAAATATTTTGATTAGATTTTCATATTAACTTCACATAGTCAAATAAGATGACATGGTTGTAATATAGTTTATTAATAATATGAGCATGTTGAATAGGGAATGACGATTACTTACCGGATCATCATTAGTCATGAAAACATTTATCCTGACTGAGATATTATTGTTAGCAATGATATCCAATCACGGAACTAAAAGCCTTTATATTCATCCGTACCGTCTCCTTAAATAGTTATATCTGAAACCATCCCAATAGCATAATTGACAATACAAGCTAGGAACAGGCTAAACTAATAATTAGAAATAGTAATCATCTATTCTGTCAAGTTGATTATAAATCTGTCCTAATTCTTTATCCGTATCATGTCTATAAATACTCTCACTTTTTACATGTAGAATCAAAATTAATAGTTATCTTAACTTAATAAAGAGATACCAAGTTCTAATAGTATTTCTTTATCTTTGTTGCTATATTACATTTTACCTAAAACTCCCCTTTCCTAAACAACCTGAAACCGTCGGACAAACACAAGGAAGAATAATATACAGTAGCGGACAAAACTGGTGCACAAAACTTTTTTTCGGCTTTTAACTACCAGTTCTTGCTCATGTTAGTTGCGATAGCTATGAAACTATACCAGATAGAAGACATACTAAACCTTGCAACTTACGCGAAGTTCAATAATTGTATTGCTAAAAATGAGGGAGTAACAGGTTCTTTATTTATAAGAATACATATTTTTAAAAAAACCATAAAAATAGTTAAAACCTAAAAATTCGTATAATTGCCTCTTCGTTTGATAACAGCAGCAATTCGCTTTGGCATGCTTTCGTGGTATGGCTGAATATCAGTTTTAGCAAAAGAGTTCCACTCTTTATCAATCCTTTTCCAAATGAGATATTTGCAGATAATAAAGTGAGAAAAAAGAAAGGAAATAGTACTTGAAAACTAGTGAATGAGTCTCTATGTAACCTCTTTATTAGATTTCAAGACGAGAGAGAGAACCCATTTAATCAAACTACGCCTTTATATAGGAAATGAAATTATTCAGGGACCGAAGTGAGTTCAAGGTCAATTTTAGTATTGAGCTTGAACAATATAAACATTGTATATGAGCTTTTAAGGAATATGTAATAAGTGATATTATGTATTCAGTACTTGTTATTTCTTATATAAGATCTGAGTAATCTCATACGAATAATAGTATTTAATGAGGTAAATACGACACCAAAGATCATCTATACTTTTGGGTCTGGTATCGTATCGAGATAGCTTTGACTTTAACTGCCGCCAAACGTGCTCAATGGGATTTTGTGGCGGCCAATCTTTTAATACCGATATCCCATTATCAGATATCCATTTAGTTGTGTGCCTTGACTTGTGTTTTGGGTCATTATCATGCTGAAAGAAGATATCACGATGTTTCAGACCGTAATATGCTAGGCTTTCTCGGTACGTAGTGGACAAAATATGCGTGTAGACTTGTGAGTCCATTGCACCATCGTATACTCGACAAGCATATTCTGGTCTTCGAGATGTAATACAGCCCCAAAGCATAATAGAGCCTCCACCGTGCTTCATTATTTGATCAGAATGAAAAGATCGCCAAGGTTTCTCGACTTGCTTCCAATAGTAGCATATACCCTCGGCACCCCAAACATTGATCTTTGTTTTATCACTGAAGACCACAGACTTCCAGTCCTCCACAGTCCATGATGCTTTGTCACGACACCATTTTATTTGCTTTTTCTGGTTTGGATAGCTGATGAAAGGCTTGTGTGTCTTAAGTCCAGACTTGAAACCTAGCTTTCGAAGAAGCCTTATGACCGACCGTTTGCTCATATTGTAACCTAAGGATCTCAAAAAGAGCTGAGCATCGGAAGCTGTGCCTAAGAGACCTTGTCGAAACTTTAGGCGGATGATTGCACTAGTTATTTTGCTGACTACAAGCGGTCGACCACCACGGTCATGAGTTTTCATGTTCTTTTCTTTCTTCTTTATCCTCTTTATCGTCCATTTAGAGATTCTCGTTGCTCTAGAAATATCCATTGTCGTGCGACCTGAGCGTATTCCAGATTTCACAGCTTCTTTTTTGCCGTAGCTAATTTTTTGGGCATAGAGTACTGGTACTTTGTCATAATGAATAGGGTAAAAGCAAGAAAGTGAGATTCAATGAGAAATGCAAATTAGGCAAGGGTTTATATATCTTTTATAAGCCATCGGAATGCACTAGTGTATTATGAAATTTTACTGTGAACTACAAAGAAATGGATAAATTCGAAAGAAGGATAAACAAGTACTACATTTTTGGCGAAAATTGAAATATTCGAAAAATCCCTAAAAATGACCTTATGCCTGAAGGATGCCCGGCATAGGTCCGCTTTACATAGCATAATGTATATTTTAGACTGTCTTTCAGATGGTATATGCCACAAAAGACACAAGCATGTAGCGGAGATGTAATGATGATTTTAATTTTTGTGCACCAGTTTTGTCCGCTACTGTATATGCTTCTTCAGAGGTTATTATCAAAGTTGGAACTTGCATCATGAAATGTCTCCTCATCTTCCGGTACTGAGAGGACTATATTGGTAAAGTCTGAGATATTTGGTACTTATAATATGAAAACAGTAACAAGTCAATAGCTAACAACTACTATTTATTGAGTAAGAAAAAGGAGAGGAACTAATAATTTAGAATGAACCCTGGATTATATTGTCTGACTATTAATTATATAGTCTGACGTAGGCTTGACTGAGATCAATCATAAAATAATAAATAAAGACATCATTAATGACCAAACACGACATCATCCCCTACCAGTTGGTATCAACGTTTGGAAGTTGAATGGGAAGTGTTTGAACAGCTATAAATTTTTGTGTGACCTAATTTCTCTTAATGCGCTTACTGTGCCTAAGATTATTATTTGCAGTCACGGTATTTTTTACGAAGCCTTCATGATGATCTGTTCTTCGATCAGAGCTTTCTTGATTTTGGTGTAGTCTTCGTTTGGGATATCTGGATAAAGTGTTGCCATTACGTTTGGATTGGCGTTTCTTTTTTTCTTTTGTATTGTGAGATTGTCTATTGTGCGACATGATTCCAGACTTTGACTGTTCATTCATGCTTGTCGTAGTCAATAATTTACTAGGGGTGTAGTCTGAGGGCAATTTTTGCTTTTTATTCTTTTCAGCCTCATTGTTTTTCTTTTTTACTACTTCACCCTTTTGGTTTATGGATTTACCCAGTTTGCGCCAATAAATGTTAATGGACTCGGGATCAGTAAATGCTTCAGCAGTTAACCAGCTATCATCGTCTTTGCTGTAATTTTTCCAGCGTACGAGATATTCCCTGTTTCCAGGTTCGCCTCTATGATTGATGATTGCCTCCATTTCGTACAATTCATCTTTTGGAATGACTTCATCCTGTGAAATGATCTTTAATTCTTCTGGAGAATAATTTCGAGACATGAGCGTTTCGTCAACATCACGAAGTATATAAGCACCACCTTGTACTTGACGTACAACACGATATGGACCTTTGTAAGCCGGGGAGAGACTATTGTACTGCTCTCTGTCACGCACCATTACGTAACTTCCTTCCGGGAATGTGGACTGACGATTTTTGCTGTCAGCTTTTTCTTTTTGCCTTTTGGTGTAAAGGTCGGTTCTATCCTGTATAGCAGGGAAGACCACTTGCGACATGTAGTCTATTCTTTTCAACAACTCATCGTGCGGCATGTACTCCTTCTTTTTTAATTCACCAGCATCATCCCTGTATTCAATGAAGTCATTTATGTTGCGAGCAAACATCAATGAAAAGGGTGTGGTCTGCAAGCGTGTGGAGATCTTATTGTTGATCATGAGCTGTACAGATGGAATGTAATGATGCCAATCTTCAGTGGCACCTTCAAGGAACTTTGCTAATATTTTTTTAGCAGATTGAACATAACGTTCAGCAGCTCCATTTGCTGAGGGATGGTAAGGAGTGGTATATCTTTTGTCGATACCCATTGCATTGAATAGATTCTCTAAAATTTCATTTTTGAATTCAGAGCCGTTATCGCTACATACAAAGTGTCTAGGATAGCCGAGTAAAGAAAATGTATCAACCATGGCACCTGCAACGGTTTTTGCCTTTTTGTCTACTAGGGGTTTCAACACGCAGAATCTGGTGCAAATGTCGACTAGAATCAACACATATGTATACATGTTGCTACTAGATTGAAAGGGCCCAATTAAATCAAAAGCATAGGCATCCCCAGGAACATAAGCGTAGACAGGTCGATGAGGATTATAACCCTTTTTAGCAATATTGTACTTTTGACAGGTATTGCACTTGCTTACATAATTTACTGCATCAGCTAATAAGTTTGGCCAATGTAGGTTTTGGTTATGGATTGATTTCACAATATGATCAGCTCTAAAGTGTCCGAATTTATGGACTCCATCAAGAATCTCTTGTCGATCCTCATATGGTGGAGTGATATAGTCCTTGTCACTGAATTTGGTAGGACTTTGTACATAGAACACTTTTCGGTTCTCTTTTTTCATTTTTAATTCATGTTCCTTTTTTAGATTTGGTTTGTAAGCAAGGTTTTGGTGTTTTACTGTGCTACTATTAGAATCACCCCCTGCCAGTTCTTTTTCAGGTGGAAAAAGACGTGAAAGAGCATCAGGTAAAACGTTTTGTACACCGGGTATATGGATGATGTCAAAATCATAGGACAACAATGTGTCCATCCAACCCACCATCATGGGGTTGAGTTCATCTGATGTGAACAAGTATGTGAGCGCTCGATGATCAGAATATAAGGTAAAGTGATGACCATATAAAAATTTGTGAAACTTTTTCAAAGCAAACACAATAGCGAGAAGTTCACGTCGAGTGACAGAATAGTTTCGCTCAGATTGGGATAAATAACGTGCCATGAAGCCTAGGTATCTGATGGTGGTAACAGTGAGTCCATCCGACTGTTTTTCGTCAAATTTTTGGAACAGAACTGCACCGATCCCAGTGTTGGATGCATCAGTGGCAACGTAGAGAGACTTAGCAGGATCGTAAGGACTCAAAACAACGTTGGAACATAATATGTCCTTGATGCTTTGAAAGTGAACTTGCAGTTCAGGTGTCCAGTTAATATCATCGATGAACGCAACATTTCGTAACGCATCTAGAGGAGCAGTGAGTGTGGCAGCACAAGGGATATGTGCACGGAAGTAGTTGACAGTGCCCAACCATTGCATCATTTCTCTGCCGGTTTTAGGGCGGGGCCAGTCAGCAATATTTGTCAATTTGCGTGGATCCAAGCTTTTCCCTTTTTCAGAAATGCAGAAACCCAACAGATGAACACTTCTTTTGCCAAAGTGACATTTCTGAGGATTGAGGATCATGTTATGTTGAGTGAGTCTATCAATGACAGCACTAACGGCTTGACAATGTTTTTCCATGGAATCACCTGGAGTGCCAATCACAATATCATCCACGTACACATGAACATTGGGTAGATCATTGAGAATGAGGTTCATGATGCGCATGAAATGACTGGAGACATGTTTCAATCCGAATGGTGCTGAACGAAACATGTATTGTTTGTTTCTGTGAGTAAAAGTAGTTTTGACTTGATCTGATTTACGAATTGGTAATCGATGAAATGCACTTTTGAGATCAAGTGAAGTAAAAATGGTAGAACCAGCAAGGTCATGGAAAATATCATCAATCAATGGTAATGGATAGTTATCGGACTCCAGTAGAGCATTGATTTTACGAGGATCAATACACGGTCTGTAATCAGTGGGATTACCATTTGCATCCTTTTTTGGAGCAAATGTGATAGGACTATTCCATGGTGAGGGTGGCGCACGTACAGTAGCGGACAAAACTGGTGCACAAAAATTAAAATCAACATTGTATCTCCGCCATATGTCTGCGACTTTTGTGGCATATACCATCTGAAAGACAGTCCAAAATATACATTATGATATGTAAACCGGAACTGTGCCGGACATCCCCCAGGCATAAGGTCATTTTTAGTGATTTTTTTGCATATTTCAATTTTCGCCAAAAATGTAGTGCTTGTCTAGCCTTCTTTCAATTTTCCCCATATCTCTCCCGTTTGCTTTCAGATTTCACAGCATATTAGTAAATTTTAGTAGCTCTTAAAAAATATATAAAACTGTACTTATTTTGTATTTCCCATTGAGTCCCCCCTTTTGTTTTTACCCTATTCACTATAACAAAGTACTAGCCTTATATGTTTAAGAAAATAAGCAACTGTAAAAACGAAACTCTGAGATCTCGAACACGCCTAGTTCGTACGACAGCAGATATTTCTAGAGTAACAAGGATCTCTAAATGGACAATCAACAGGAGAAAGAGGGAAGAAAGAAACTTAATGTCTTGTGATCATGAAGGTATTCCGCTATTAGCCTGAAAAGTTATTAGTTCAGTCATCAACCTAGAGCTTGGACAAGGTCCGCTACACACAGTTCCTGATGCTCAGCACATTTTGAGGACCTTAAGATACAGTGTTAGCAGACTGTCAGTCTAAAGGCACAGTAGGAAGCTAGATTTTGAGTCCGGAAGTAAGGAATCGAAGAATTTCATCAGCTGTATAAGTCGGAAAAAGCGATGAATGTGGTATCACAACAAGCCATTGTATACTATAGAGGGCTGAAAGTCTGCTATCTTTAGCAATGAAACAAATATGAACATTATGGATGCAGATAGTATACACTAATATTGAAAGCAAGTCGAGCAACCTGAGCGATTTTTTCACGGTGATCAAACAATGAAGCATGCTGGCTGCTCTGTTATGTTTTAAGGCTGTATTAGATATTGAGGACCAGAATATGTGTGTCAGGTATACGATGGTATAATGAACTCATAAATATACACATATATTTCGCTTACTTCATACCACAAAAGCCTAGCGTATAGCAGTCTAAAACGTCGTAATCTCTCGTTTCAGTATGACAATGACACAAGGCACAAGTCAACGCATGTCACAAACTCAATATTTGATAACAGCGCTTCTGTGCTACAAGTTTAGCCGCCACTAATCCCGGCCTAAGTCCGCTTAAGCATGCCAGGTGGCAATTTATGGCAAAGGTATGATGATACGACACTAGATCAAAAAGGGTCGATGATCTTTGGAAAAGAATAGTTAAAGAGCCGGGTTCTTTTACTGAAAATGATATACACGCATATTATTAGCATATGCAAAGAAGAATATCCGATAATATCAAGAGATGAGATGATTATATAAAGTCTAAGATTTTAGCCACTTTTGCGGTTTCTAGAAAATATAAGATTTTATAAATTCAAAGCACGCTTATCGCTCAGTTTTAACAATGTCATGCTTAGAACATACATAGATTACAATGACTAGTATATCCTCCTTCTAGTACAGTTTCATGACTATTGCAATTACCATGAGCAGGTAATGGTAGTTAAAAGCTAAAAAAAAGTTTTGTGCACCAGTTTTGTCCGCTACTGTATAATGACACCGTTCTCGAGCCATGTTTTTACAGCCTCATCAAAAATTGGCATCATCTTATTTGCAATAGGATACTGCCGGACGTGTGCATGTTTTCCATGAGGAGTATCTAACTTTACTACGGCTTCTGGTAGATTACATAAGGAATGAACATCAATCTGTTGATTTTTATCAATGTGAGATTGCAGCGTCAGTAATAAAGCTTCATGTTCATCTGGTGTGCCAGCATTGGAAACATTTGGAATGTATTCTGAGTCTTCAATAGAGTCATCAAATTTGACTTTGTTGTCATCCAAATTAGTAGCAACACCAGTAAGGTGGATTCCTAAGATTGGTAATATATCCCTTCCGAAAATAGCGTCTATCTTATCATGCATGTTCAAAACCTCAAATTCATGAGCTATAATTTGTCCTTTGTACCCGACATTTAACTTATCGGTCACTCCCACTCGTTTAACAGTTTTTTCTTTATCTGCTAACAGTAATGAACCATGAACTGGAATAACACTCAGTTTCAATTTATTAACAGCATTTTTACTTATGAAAGAAATATCTGCGCCTGTGTCGACGAGAGCTATTAATCTATGATCGTTCAATAAAAAAGGAGTGTGTAATGAGTAAGGGCTTTGAAGCATAGTGGGATGTGTCTCCTCTTTTGTTTTTAAACTGTAGCAACGAACATTACCTTGCTTATGCTTCTTTTTCTCCTGAACTTGTTTCAACGCTTTCTGAAACGGACTGATGACTTCATCATCATTTAAAAGGTCATTCATAACCTCATCCGCAGGATGTGTTTGCATGATCTCTGATTCAGTAATGGTCTGTTTCTCGACCTTCTCAACATTATGAACCGCTATGCGTGAATCATTTCTGTTATGAACTTTCTCTTCAAATGATCTACGCCTTTGGGAAAAATTACCAGTATAGTTTTTGGGTGCATCTTTGTGTGCTCTAAAACCCGTATCTTTATTTATATAATGGTCACGACGTTTTTCCATTTCTCGACATTTGTCAAGGTGACCAGGGGTATATTTGTCCCCACAATAGCGACATTTAGGCATGCTGTGTGCGGGCCTTTTGTGAAAATTTCTTTCCCTATTCTTGTTTTCAGGAAAGTATCTCTGCTCGTCGCCATGAAACTTTCTTTTCGTTTCCGTAAGTCTTGGTGCCTTATTGTTGGCAGACTTGAGTTGGGGTCTTTCCTGATTTTTCAAATCAGGGAAGCTCTTCTTGCATTCTTCTATAAAATACATCTTGTTGTTTTCTATGATTGTCTGAATGTTCGACAACGAGTCATCTTCCAAGATGAACTCAGCATTCTTCTTCGCGCGTATTTCAGCCAGTTTTCTTTCCAAACAATCCTTGACAGGTGCAATCAACGTGCCCAAGAAATGCATTACTGCCAGAGAACTGTCTGCAAACTTGGCTTTGGTCATGAGATCTATATACCTGTCAACGTACGTGTTCAAGTATTCGCCATTGAGCTGTCTTATTCTCATCAGCTTTTGACGATACTGCAAGTAGGTGAAGGACTCACCAAACTTGCCTATGAGAGCGGCCTTGATTCCTTCCCAATTACTGTTCTTGAAATCAGCTACAGTCAGCTTATGTTGGAGCCAATTGATGCTCCTATCATCCTGGCCATTTTCAATGGATACCTGGAGATATCTCAGCCCGTTCTTGTCAATGTTGACATTGTAGTGCTTCAGGACTGTCTCAAACTTCCTGATGAAATCCTTTACCGTTTTAAAGGCATTATCATTCTTCACATCATCAGGGCTGATCTTGCTAGCATTGTAATGCTTAAGACTGTAAGCAGCGCTGACCAACAGGCGAAAGGGAGGAATGACCTTGATGGGGATGGTAGGCTCAGATTCACGAGTATTGTTGGTATTGCTCCCAACCTCATTCATCTTTCGGCTAATTTCATTAGCGATGATCTCATCCAGCTTGGTAATACGCTCCTCATAGTATTCCAAATCTTCCCTGTACTCGCGTATTTGAATCTTAAGAGCCTTTCTTTTAGACTCATCTTCTTCCAAATCACGTTTCGCAACTAACTTGTCGAGCAAGCCAGTTGTCTCATCATACTTACGATGAAAGTGATTTAATTTCTCATAAGATCTGCTCTTATTGTTCGAGACAGACTTAGAATAACGCAAGGCGTTCTTTTTCTCACCACTAATGGCGCGGCGAGCGTTGTTCAGAGGTGCATCCTCCATCACAACGTCATCTTCAGCAGTGGACATACTAATGGCGTCACCACGTACCAAAGACGATTCGTCCTTCTTTATAGAAAGAGAGTTAAGTCTCTCCCCTATAGCACCACTGACTGAGTCAGCAGGAGAAGGCGAACGAGAACGGGAACCAGTGACCATTTCCACGTAGGAAGGTGACCCAGGACGGTCAGAAAAGTTGTCCAGGCCAGGAGCCACAGGAGAAACAGGACGAGAAGAAGTAACCTCAGAAACAACAGAGGACAAAGAAGAGACAGAAGAGATGGAAGCACGAGATGTGCGAGTGGGGCGGTTGTTGCGGGTGATGACGGCCATGTTTGTAGTGGTGGTAATAGTTGGAGTGGCTTATTGAAAAAAATGAGATATTTGGTACTTATAATATGAAAACAGTAAGAAGTCAATAGCTAACAACTACTATTTATTGAGTAAGAAAAAGGAGAGGAACTAATAATTTAGAATGAACCCTGGATTATATTGTCTGACTATTAATTATATAGTCTGACGTAGGCTTGACTGAGATCAATCATAAAATAATAAATAAAGACATTATTAATGACCAAACACGACAAAGTCGACATTAGTCAGATGTTCTCGTCGATAATGTTCGAACACAGTGGAGGACGACCAGTTTCCAAGAGTGTGGTATTTACACATATAATAAAGTAATACTGTAAATTACTACGAACAATGATCATCCAAATTAGGAATATCGGACATTGTATTATGCCACGTCAAATAAAATTATATCCCGATCCACTCCAGAATATTCTAACAAGTTCCTGGATCAGGATTAATAATTACTTCTTGATAAAAGATGTTAAACAATACCAATCATATAATTAACGCATCGTCTAATATCGATTAATAATCAATAATCATATACTGTGAATACTATTATTTAGCCGTGGATAGAAAAGTATAAATACCCTCATATTTTTAACTTGAATAAAGGACAATCTACTTTGAGTCTCACTTATTTTTATATTTGTTGATTGACTTAGTACTTTTTTATATTATAAACCCTAAATATCACAAAGAGTAATAATATAATCAAGGTCGATGCCAGCACGGAGAGAGCAGACGACGCCAAGGAGCGAAGGTTGACACATGGATCGTTAGTGGGAAAGCTGAATCAATCGGCATATCCAAGAACTGATAGTAGTAACCTTGACAATTTGCGTGATCATATTGGTATTGACAAAGAAGGAAGTAACTGTTGGTTGGGGAATCAGACGAGCAAGACGATCTCTGATGGCTTGAAAAGCAGCAACAGGACACAATGAGGGATCTTGGTGGCTGTAGATGCGGAAAGGTTTGATGATACGACGGCCAGCACGTCATTCCTTAGGTGCCACAACTTGAAAGGAAAGGCACTGGCGATTGCGTTCAATTTCTATATTTGCCGCTGCAAAATCAATTCTGTGAAGGTCCGAAGGCAGCCATACCTAAGAGAAAAGTCAATTTTTGCTGTAGATGAGGCAGCGGAGTAGACAGGTCGTTGATATCAATTAGGCGCACTGCTTTAAGTGAAGGGCTCATGTCAACAGTGGGGCGATGAATTGGCTGAGGAGGAGTCCTGAACTTAAGAGAAGCTATGAGCGAATCAACTATGGCGCTTGAACGTAAAGAGGAGGGATGTTCATGTAAGTGAGTGACTGCCGATCGGAATAGGCAAATGATTGAGTGATTGTAGCCACGGACTTGAAAATTTTCCGTGTTGTAAACATAGTTATTTTCTATATGATATCAGTTGTATTAAAATAAATAACGATACACAAAAGATTAAACTATGATTGAACAATTCCACACCTTTTCAAATTTAGAACAATAAGATCAATATCTGTCATCCTAGAGAGTCTAATCGATTGTCAACCCCAAAAGTAATTAGATCAAAGTTAATTGACTGGTTATTATTTCTATTGTTCAATTTCAGATGCATATATTAGAACATCGACAAGCTTTAGCTTAATCATTGGTTCTTCAGCACGACATCGTGACCGAGTCTATATCTTTTATATCTACGCTCACAAAGAATATAAATAGATGCCAACTTTTTATCCATAAAGCGAGGCCCTTTGGCAATATAAAAAAATCTGCAATAAAGAAGGATTTTAATTTTATATTGCTGCTATTGTTTTTTTTGTTTAATTTTTTATTTAATCTTACGATTAAAACATTCCGAAAGGAAATTGGTGAGATGAATATAGGTGAAGGACGTGAGCGAAATGTCTTGAGCGAGAGCCCACTCGATGAAAAGGGTTTGACCACGTTTACAGTAGGTGAAAAAATATGGGCAACCTTTTGGCAAAATCGATTTTTTTTTGCTATATCAAAAGGTACATGCCAACTACCGGCTTGGGACTCACATGATATATCTTTGGGGTCATGTGCTGAGATATTTGCAGATAATAAAGTGAGAAAAAAGAAAGGAAATAGTACTTGAAAACTAGTGAATGAGTCTCTATGTAACCTCTTTATTAGATTTCAAGACGAGAGAGAGAACCCATTTAATCAAACTACGCCTTTATATAGGAAATGAAATTATTCAGGGACCGAAGTGAGTTCAAGGTCAATTTTAGTATTGAGCTTGAACAATATAAACATTGTATACGAGCTTTTAAGGAATATGTAATAAGTAATATTATGTATTCAGTACTTGTTATTTCTTATATAAGATCTGAGTAATCTCATACGAATAATAGTATTTAATGAGGTAAATACGACATAGCCCCCGACCAGTATGAGATTACTTTGAAGAAAATCTTGTGACTATTTTTAATATATATGTTTTTTTTTTTTTTTTTTTTTTTTTTTTTTTTTTGAAAAGTAATTTACTTATGAAGAGATTTAAGTCGTTTACTGGATCGAGTAACTGTGGATGAAGTATTACAAACGTTTTTAGTTGGAGGCTTATTACGACGAGTTCTTTTAACAGATCGTGTTGAAGAGCCAACATTAGATTTAATTGTGGATTTTTTATCAACCAAATTAGAATTGGTTTCATCTTCAGAAGAGAAATGTTTCATCGCAGCACTTATAGTACCAGATGGTGTAGATTTTAATACTTCAGATGAAGATGGAGAATTGGTAATTGAAGCATTTTTTGGAGGAATATACTTTTTACCAAGATTTTTCCAATAGTTGCGTAGTGTGTTAGGGTCATTAAACTTATCTGCAGATAGCCATTCATCCCACTCACTGCTATAGTTTTTCCAACGTACAAGGTACTCACGGTCTTTTGGAGGGCCACGATGGTTTATAACTGCCTCGATTTCGAAATTTATGATTTCATTACCTTCATCATCCAGTTCGATCACTTCTTCATTAGAGATTAATTTCAGCTCAACAGAAGTGTAGGCACGAGGCATAAGAACACCAGTTTCGTCACGTAAGATATAGGCATTTCCTTTATTTTTACGTACGACTGTATATGGTCCTTCATAAGCAGGAGCAAGTTGACCAGATTTATTTGGAATACGAACCATGACATGAGAGCCAGGTGTGTAATCAACAAGTCTATGAGAATCATTGAACTTTGCTTGTTCAAGTTCTATTTGTGCTTTGGTTTTATTTACAATAGCTGGGAATACAATATCAGTCATATAGTCAATGCGTTTCATGAGTTCTTCATGAGACATTGGTGGTTTATCTCTAACTTCTTTGAGCTTATCTTTGTCAGATCGAAAACCATAAGGTTCGTTCATTTTACGTGCGAACATGAGAGAGAAAGGTGTGGAATTTAACCGTTTGGATATACGATTATTCATAGCAAGTTGAATAGATGGAAGATATAAATCCCAATCATTGCCAACACCATGAGTGGCTTTAGCCAGTAATTTTTTGACTGATTGTACAGTACGTTCACTGATTCCATTAGCAGATGGGTGTAGAGAGGTGATGAATCGATGATCATAGCCCATAGCATCAGCTAAATCTTTTGAGAGCGAGTTTTTAAACTCTGTTCCATTATCACTTTGAAGTTTTGTAGGAAAACCCATAGTTGAGAATACGTCAATAAGAGAGCGTAAAATTGTATCTGATCTTTTATCAGGTAGAGCACGAAGTATACAAAAACGTGTACAAACATCGATGATAACCATAAAATAATTATTATTGTAAACGGAAGTAGTATGCATAGGACCACCAAGATCAATAGCATAATGATCACCAGGGTAGTAGCTATAAATGCTGCGTAGAGGATGGAAGCCTCTTTTTTCTATATTATGTTTCATACAATCTTTGCATTGCTTAATGAATTTAATGCAATCACCTATCAGGTTAGGCCAATGAATACCGTCATTATGGAAACGTTTGACCATTTGTTCAGCACCATAGTGACCAATTTTATTATGGGCATCTATAAGTAACTGTTGGTGTTCAGCCAAAGGCGGTGTAAGATAATCCGAATATAATGGCTGTGCAGATTGTACATAAAATAGGTATTGATCATTGATGTTATCATCAATATTTCTTAGATCAGTATTTTCTTTAACTTGATTGATGTCCTTTTGTGCATCAGAAGTTGTAGTTTCTTGAATTACTGAAATAATGTTAATAGCAGCATTGTATTTAGAATAAGCTCGATGTCTTTTCTTTGTATTGATTGTCTCAGAAATAGCATGATTCTGTCTATACGAGGATAATCTTTTGCCTTTTTTGATATCGCTTTCATGCTCGACCGTATCCTTTGGCGGATATAATTTGGATAGTTTGTCAGGTAAGACATTTTCCAAACCGGGAACATGAATGACACTAAAGTTATAATCAAGGATGACGTCAAGCCATTTAATAAGCATACTATTTGCATTCTTTTGGGAATGAATATAGCATAAAGCTTTATGGTCAGTGTATAAAGTAAATCGTGTGCCCCATATAAATTTATGAAATTGGGTTAAGGCATAAACTACACCAAGCAATTCACGCATTGTAACACTGTAGCGTTTTTCGCTTCTTGACAGGGAACGGGACATGAAACCAATGTATCTTTTGATTTTAGATATTTCGCCATTGGGTTTAGTCACTTCGAACTCTTGATATAAGCAACAACCAGTACTGTAATCTGATGAATCAGTAGCGATACAAAATGGTTTTGACAGATCAGGATGGGATAACATCAATTCTGAAGACAAAATGTGCTTGATACTATCAAAGTGCATTTGATGCTCTTTTGTCCATTCGAAAGGACCTTTAACTCTTTCATCATGGCAACGCAAAGCATCTAAGGGAGCCATGAGAAGTGCAGCATTGGGAGTATGTTGTCTAAAATAGTTGACAAACCCAAGAAAACTTTGCACTTGCTTTTGAGTAGTAGGACGAGGCCAATCGTATATATTTGTTAATTTTCGGGCATCTATCTGCTTTCCTGAGGCAGAAATAGAATATCCTAATAAGTAAACGGCAGATTTTGCCAAATAGGTCTTTTCAAAATTGATTTTTAAATTAGCATCAGTTAATATTTGTAGCACTTTTTTAACATGAAGAAAATGTGCATGTATAGATGAACTGAATATACAGATATCATCAACAAAACATTTTACATAAGGAAGATCTTTAAATAATGTTAACATTATACGAGAGAATAACTGACTTATTGTAGATATTCCAAAAGGAGCACCTCTATACATATATTGTAAATTATTGGGTGCAGTAAAAGTAGTTTTAATTTGATCATCCTTATTTACAGGAAACTGATTAAATGCAGATTTTAGATCTAACGTGCTAAAAATGACTGCACCAGACATAGAATTGAATATGTCGTTAATTAATGGAAGTTGATGATTATCAACTGGTAAGACCTTATTTAACATTCTAGGATCCAACACTAATCGAATTTTATCTGTCTTAGTGCCGTCCAAATTTTTTTTATGAGTTACTGTCATAGGCAGATTCCATTCAGATGGAGTTGCTGGAATGATAATACCTTCATCTAACCAACTATTTATTATATCCATTACTTTAGGCTGTAAGGTATATGCTATTGGATATTGTTTTATATTGGCAACATAATCTTTTGGTGTTGGAAGATGTAAAACAGCCTCTTTAATATTACATAAAGAATTCTTATTTAAGTTTTTATTTGCTTCGATGTATGGTTTAATAGCCATATCAAAAACTTTTTGTTCTTTTTCTGTACCGGCTCGTGAAATATTTGGTTCATAAGCTTTATCTAGAATAGAGTCGTCTAATTCTTTTTCAGTACTCTTATGTTTAACTGCTACATTCATTAAATGAATGGAAAGTTTAGGAAGCAAATCTGTTCCAATAAGAATTTTACAGTTGTGAGAGGAAGCATGATCGTCAATAATATCAAACTTATGTTTAATAATGTGGTCAATGTTGTCGTATTCGACATTCACATAGTCAATAGATCTCATTCTGGGAATTTAGTCGCCATTTGCTAAAACTAGGTTACCAGGAACTGAATGAAATTTAATATTATTGTCTATTGCAAATTTTTTATTTATGACAGAGACACGTGCACCAGTATCTATGATACCATAAGTGTTCACATTATTAAGCGTTATTGGAGTAATGGGGGAATAAGCCACATTATCCGATTCGAATAGACTATCATCTTCTCCAACTTTATTATTACGAATGGCAAAGACATTTTTGTTATACTCTTCATCAAAACTAGTATTTATATTTTTATTTGAACAGATTATGTTTCTGTCATAATGCTTATAAAGAAATTCAAATTCGTCATCAGATGATTCACATTGTTCATACGATTGCGAGGTAGATTCATTTTTACTAGAAGATAAAGATAAATCAGTAACTCTGTTTTTAGGAGATTTATTTATCTGACTAATGCTAGTGATCGAGTTGGACAACTCTAAATTGCTAACAGTTTTGTCATTTCCTTTAGAAGAATTACTTACAATTTGTTTGCCATATTTTCTTTTGATATGTTCAAGTCTTACAGAACAAGATGAATAATGACCAGGAGAGTACTTGGCAGTTTTGCAAAATGTGCATATACCTTGTTTCTTTAAATCCGCAATTTCTTGCTGAAATTCAACAAATGTTTTGGAAACTTTTTGGTTCTTATGTTCACTTTGATGTACCATTTTTCTTTTTTTAGTATTGGCGTTATCGTCCTGTTCAACGAGTTTTTTGGTATTATCTTCCTTTTTCTTATCCTTAAGGATGTTCAACAAAGCAGATTCCAAGTTGGCCATTTCTTTAATGAGAATTGACTCAAGGACATTCCATTCCTTAGGCAGAGGAATAGGTAAGTTGCGTGTTGAATAAATACTTTCTCCAGTGATATTGGAGCTAGTAGAGACAAGCGAGGGAAGATTTTTTTTGACAGTATCTTGGACAATTTCCTGAAACTTGACAGTGTAAAGCCTCGAAATGAAATGTCCAATCAAGAAAGTGTTATCATGCATGTTAACCTTTGCACCAAGAGAGAAAAGACGATATCGATCCATTGCTTGGGTCAAAGTTTCACAACGTTCTTGCTTGAAATTGATAAGATTTTTAAACCACATCTCTGGTGTAGTTTGTGAAGCAAGATCGAAGCGTTGTTTCAAGACTTCTTTTGCCTGATCCCAATTCAAAGCGGTTTTCTTATCCATACAACGTCTTTTGATGAATCTTTCGAACCAGTCATGGTCGGTATCACTGTCAGACTTTTCAAAAGAAACTTCCAGGTAGTGCAACCAATGATCCTCTACAGATACATCATAATCCAAGAATTTTCTTTGGAAATCTCTAATGAACATATCCAAAGATGGTTCATTACTTGGATTGACGTTTTTATCACCTTCGCGAAGAGTGAGCTGATACAGAGCACTAGCGGTAGGGTTGACGTTGAATTTTGGGATTTCACGGCTTGGGATAAGTCTATCCTTGGGTGATGAATTTCTAGATCCATTGCCCTTCAACTCATGATTACGCAGTTCTAACTGGGAAGCAATAAGAGCGTCAACATCATTTAAGGCTGATACAGCATAGCTCAATTGCTTTTCATTTTCTTCAAGTAAAGTTAGCTTATTTTCTAAAATAAAACTCGCTTTATTATTATTTAATTTTTCAATTAAATCAAAGAACAAGAATTTTTGAGCCATTAACCTCTCCATATACTTGGAAGGGTCCGAAGAAGGAACAGCAGGAGAAGAATCAGTAAGTTCATCCATCTCAACATCAGTTTCAATGGATGCATCATCACGAGGATGGATGGATGAGTTTGACGCTCTACTTTCGAGAGTTTCAAGATCCATTCTATCCAAGGACTTAGCTACTTCATCAGCTGAATCCTTTTCAACGTTTTTGGCAGGGGATTGATTAATAGAAGAATTCATTCAAAAAAATGAGATATTTGCAGATAATTAAGTGAGAAAAAAGAAAGGAGATAGTACTTGAAAACTAGTGAATGAGTCTCTATGTAACCTCTTTATTAGATTTCAAGACGAGAGAGAGAACCCATTTAATCAAACTACGCCTTTATATAGGAAATGAAATTATTCAGGGACCGAAGTGAGTTCAAGGTCAATTTTAGTATTGAGCTTGAACAATATAAACATTGTATACGAGCTTTTAAGGAATATGTAATAAGTAATATTATGTATTCAGTACTTGTTATTTCTTATATAAGATCTGAGTAATCTCATACGAATAATAGTATTTAATGAGGTAAATACGACAAACTATTACGAGAATTGAATGCTAGGAAAGTAATGAATGCAGAAACGTCAACACGAATTAAGGACACGCTCTTGGTAATCGTTTTATTTTTTCATAATTGATATATCTTGATAATCCATTTATTTTATCTTTATCTTCATAGGCATACCGCAGTGACGAAATTGACGGCCTGAAGACTCGACATGATCTGATTTCACTTGCAGAAAAGTCAACTGATCCGGAAAGAAACGTTGTTCTTGCCGTGGAATCTTTGTGAATATTCCATGCCAGCTGTATGAACTTTTTTGCTAGCATATCTGCCTGTTTGTCCTTAGGATCCCGGCAATGACAGATGTTGATCTTCGTACAATTTCTGAAAGCCATTTAGCGGCGTCATATGTCCATCCTGTCATGCAAAGTTTGTTCTCCATTGCTTGCAACAATAAGGTGTCTGTCGTGTTTGGTCATTAATGATGTCTTTATTTATTATTTTATGATTGATCTCAGTCCAGCCTACGTCAGACAATATAATCCAGGGTTCATTCTAAATTATTAGTTCCTCTCCTTTTTCTTACTTAATAAATAGTAGTTGTTAGCTATTGACTTGTTACTGTTTTTATATTATAAGTACCAAATATCTCAGTGTCTCACTGGTAAAAGTCAAAAATTATGACCAATTTTTTTCTTAACATTTTTTGATCTGATTTTTAAGCTCAAACGCTCTTCCTGAAGTTGATAATACCACTAGCAAAATACCTGACTACATCGTCGATGTTTATGAACGATATTAATATGCATATTCAAGTTGTTTTGGAGAAATCAAGATTGAAAAAGCAAATGACACATTGAAGGTCTTGGATTTTTATCGCTTAGCAATATTTGGAAGAAATGCAATTGAAAGTCATAATCTGAATGGAATTATTTGCTTCCAAACGATTGATAATGGACCTACTGTATTGGAAATGAGCTTATTCACGCTAACTTTATGTTCTTGCTATTTAGGATCACTCCTTACATTTTATTACATGCTTCCCCGTGCTGATTTTTTTATATTCCTGGAAGTTACGTCGATGAAGATACCATTGGTGAAAAGAGATATTGTATCAATTATTACCCACCTGGATGACATGCTCTCATTAGTGTGTCTTCATGAATTAGTAGAAAATGCCAATGAACTAACTTCATCCTATCCCCCGATACAGTAGGTCAAAAAACTGCTGCAAGGAATCCATTTTTCTCAGTTTTTGTAGCGTACATCCTGTCACAATGGTACAAACAGCTTCTGTTCCTACATAGTAGATTTCCTACATGTCTTGAAAAATCCGAAAGAGTTTAAGCCCTATTGGATAAGTATTGAAGGGAGTATGAGACGCGCAATTTGAAAATTTGAAAAAACGAAAATTTGAACGGAATGAATTTATTTATTAATATTTAGTTGATCCTCCTTTTTTATTAATAACCTTTTGAATTCTTGCTGGCATACTATCGATATACCTTTGGCAAAGTCCTTTATCAAATCCATTCCATGCTTTTTCTACTCGTTCCCAAAGCTCATCCGTATTCTTTGCTCTACGTTCATAACAGCTGAGCTTTAACTTCCGTTGATGCCATACATGTTCTATTGGATTTAAGTCCTGACTCTGAGCTGGCCAATCGCTAATATAGCGCACTGGATGATTATCTAACCAAGCTATTGTAGATTTTGCCTTGTGCTTTGGATCATTATCATGCTAAAAGTAAATGTTGGACCAGTTGAAATTGTAGTACTCCATAGTATCACGAAGCGTGGTGTCCAATATATGCTGGTAAACATCCGTGTCATGTTTTGACATGTCAATAAGATACAGTCTTATCATTCTGGACTAAATCTTTACAAATGAGTTTGAATAAGAATAGATCCTGATAATTAGTAACTGCCCTGAATAATATGTTTCAGTTAATATCTAGACAGTTGATTATTAACGTCAGTTTATAAAATTTTTCTTATGCCAAATCATATCGGTCGTAGCTATTTCTTCTCATCTAATCTCAGGTCTTGCTCAACTAATATAAATAGCCTTGAAATCTTTCTTTAATAAAAGTATTCGACTTTAGAACTATTGTTCGGTCTCGTTAATTCTTCTTTATCCTATTTTTAATACTTAAAACACTTCAAGGATTTTAATTTTATATTGCTGCTATTGTTTTTTGTTTAATTTTTTAATTAATCTTGCAATTAAAACATCCCTGTTGACAGCGGTAGAGTATTGTTGCGTGTAACCGCCGTGCTGGGACGACGGATCTGACCGAAAAAACTGCTGCGTATCGGCAGTAGAGGAACTGTAGCTGGTGCTGAGCGTGATATTCCCAAATTGGATAGGTCGAGAAAATTTCTCATTGGAAGATCGATTAGAATAGCGAGGACCAATACGAGCTTAACGCAGTGCCTTGGCTGCGGAGGTCTATTGTGTGATTGCCTGATGGAAATCTTCACTAGCCATAGTGTATTTCTTCACAGCATCAGGGGCAGGGGCAGTAAAACGAGGATTTGCTGTGCGCATAGCGATTTTATTTCTATTATACGTAATAGTTGCACAAGCGTTGATGAGCAACGTCCGAGCGTGGTTGAGTATGCCAAGGTGGCGTTCGAGTGCCTCCGAGGGTGCATTGGTAGACTGCAACGTCTCATTGCCCATGACATCCAAGGGCGGAAGACACCAGAGAGCAAGAACTGAGAAAAACGATTTGATGTTCATGACTATTACTTTCTTTTTAAAGTTAAATCTTATTTTTAAAATATAATGTTTTTTTGAGATGAATCCTTTTTTTCAAAAATTAAGCTTTTAGAAATATACAATTTCTCATCCATACTTACAGTAGGTCAAAAAACTGCTGCAAGGAATTGCAAAATACCGGTTTTACAGATGGTTGTCTATGGATACTGCGCGAAACTATCTCAAACTTTTATTGTTTGTACCTCACTAGAAAGGGCATTTATTCGTCGATTATCTGATATGGGCAATGGTTATTGGTGGAATTTGATGTTGTTGAAGGGAATATTATAAACATCCGGCATTTTTTACTTTTTTACATATGTTTGGAATAACGAATTTTAATACGACCCAGCCGATTGTTATCGTATAATTTCACATCCTTGACATGGTAAGAATGTTAGCAGTATATAATAGCCCTTACAATTTCTTTACTTTAAGTTTTCTGCTCTCTTGTTTGCGCTATTTCTCTTTTTTACCCTACCATAAACCACATGCCTATATGACTATCAAATGAAAAAGTAAACAATCTCAAACAAGCACTAACTGAGCCCACATCAGCGTACGATATTGCTAAGGAGACTGGAGTACATAAATCAACTGTTACTAGGTACCTTAGAAGATTGTTTTCAAACAGGATACAGTGACCCGTGTTGTAGAACAGCGTCTGATCATAACGGACATTGAATAATCACAACTAAAAGAAGTATATTAAAATTGATAAAAGATAATAATTTAAATCTTTATCAAATAAAATATATTCTTCTTCTTTTTTATATAAAACTATCACAATTAGATTTATTCTATAAAGTAAACATGAACAATAAATAAGTCATGACCTTTACTATTCATCATTTCTGTAAATGAATAATAATGGATCAGGTACCTAGTCAACTTTGATCTGACTGGAGGCATTTCATATAAATATATCTTTCCTCTCAATGAAGACGGGACAATTATCCCAGATCAGTTAAAGAACAATAAGATCTATAAAAACAACGAATTAAAAATTTTCATAATCGATTCAGTGATCATTCTTCAATCAAACATGTCATTTATTGGATCTACGCTCATGACTACTCATTTACCCGCCGACTGATAGAAGAATATAAATAGTAGACTTTGTAATAATTTCTTTTTAACAATTAAGATTGTCTTAAATAAAGTTCAGTCTCAAAAAGTATTCTTTGGTTTTTATCGCTACCTTAATTACTTTACCAGAACATAACAACCCGCAAAACTGTCCCAATGTTTCGTAATTTTCTCTTCTAGGGCTTGTGGCTCCATAGTTGTTAAGCTAATGTACACCTTATTGTATATCATTCGATAGCCAAAATCTTGTAGTACCAAAAAATGTAAAGCAAAAGCAAATTAAAGCAGCGCGGGCGGAGATAGAGGGGATAGAAAACAAGCGGTGCATTGGGACAGTTTTGCGGCAATTTTGAAAAAAAACAAAAAACGATGAAATAGCGACCCACAAGTTGTATAGATGTACCAAACTGCTTACAAATGTGCATTGTACGTCTCTAAGTCGAACTTTACTCACTGCTGAAGTTTTAAGCTCCTACTGATTTATTACTCGCTCATTATATCTCAACATGAAACAAGTCTCTCAAGATACAGTTGTTCAAGCAATTTCTTTACTTCAACAAGGTAAGTCGGTTCGGGAAGTGGAATGGATTACTGGCTTGAGTAAGAGTGCTGCTGGGAGACTCCAAAAATCCCATTGCTTTGGACTTGGGCAGCCAAAAGGCGGCCGACCCAAGTTACTGTCTGCAGCTGATGAACGCTATTGTGTGCGCCAAGTGACCAAAAACCGCATATCCAGTGCAACAAAGGTGGCTAAGGAGCTAGAAAAAGACACTGGAAGAAAAGTAAGTGTCGATAACGTGTGCAGAGCCCTTCGTAATGCCGGTCTTGGTGCGATTGAGAAGCCGAAGAAGCCTTTGCTTAGTGCGAAAAACATTCGCAAGAGGCTTTCTTGGTGTATGGCTCACAAGGACTGGACAGTAGATGACTGGAAACTCGTTGTTTGGTCGGACGAGACAAAAATCAATAGATTTAGCTCTGATGGACGCACCTGGACTTGGATTCGATCCGGAGAAAGCCTGAAATCCCATCACGTCAAGATGACCGTTAAATACGGTAGAGGCGATATCATGCTGTGGAGTGCCATTACCTATGCTGGGGTTGGTTAGATGTGCAAAATCAATGGTAATATGGATAAAACACTGTACAAAGAGATTTTGGAGGATGAAGTAGAGCTTACAACTGAGCATGGAGCTAATAAGCTAGGGCTAGAAAGACATCAGGTTGAAGTGTTTTAAGTATTCAAAAATAAGATAAAGAAGAATTAACGAGACCGAACAATAGTTCTAAAGTCGAATACTTTTATTAAAGAAAGATTTCAAGGCTATTTATATTAGTTGAGCAAGACCTGAGATTAGATGACAAAAATAGTTACGACCGATATGATTTGACATGTATAAGAAAAATTTTATAGACTGATGTTAATAATCAACTGTTGAGATGAAAGTGAAACTTGGCTGTTTAGGGCAGTGATAATTATCAGGTTCTATTCTTATTCAAACTCATTTGTAAAGATTTAGTCCAGAATGATAAGACTGTATCTTATTGACATGTCAAAACATGACATTGCCCCCTTCCAGGTTGTAACTATCTTTTCTGGAATTAATGTGGCAAGTAAAAATATGTTTGTTTAAGTGAATGTCGAAAATGAGGTTTGAGATGTCAAGATGAGCTCTATTTGTTGTAAGAAATACAGTAGCGGACAAAACTGGTGCACAAAACTTTTTTTCAGCTTTTAACTACCATTACCTGCTCATGGTAATTGCAATAGTCATGAAACTGTACTAGAAGGAGGATATACTAGTCATTGTAATTTATGTATGTTCTAAGCATGACATTGTTAAAACTGAGCGATAAGCGTGCTTTAAATTTATAAAATTTTATATTTTCGAAAAAACCGCAAAAGTGGCTAAGACCTTAGACTTTATATAATCATCTCATCTCTTGATATCATCGGATGTTCTTCTTTGCATATGCTAATAATATGCGTGTATATCATTTTCAATAAAAGAACCCGGCTCTTTAACTACTCTTTTCCAAAGATCATCGACCCTTTTTGATCTAGTGTTGTATCATCATACCTTTGCCATCAATTGTCACCTGGCATGCTTAAGCGGACTTAGGCTGGGATTAGTGGCGGCTAAACTTGTAGCACAGAAGCGCTGTTATCAAATATTGAGTTTGTGACATGCGTCGACTTGTGCCTTGTGTCATTGTCATACTGAAACGAGAGATTACGACGTTTTAGACTACTATACGCTAGGCTTTTGTGGTATGAAGTAAGCGAAATATATGTGTATATTTATGAGTTCATTATACCATCGTATACCTGACACACATATTCTGGTCCTCAATATCTAATACAGCCTTAAAACATAACAGAGCAGCCAGCATGCTTCATTGTTTGATCACCGTGAAAAAATCGCTAAGGTTGCTCGACTTGCTTTCAATATTAGTGTATACTGTCTGCATCCATAATGTTCATATTTGTTTCATTGCTAAAGATAGCAGACTTCCAGCCCTCTATAGTATACAATGGCTTGTCGTGATACCACATTCATCGCTTTTTCCGACTTATACAGCTGATGAAATTCTTCGATTCCTTACTTCCAGACTCAAAATCTAGCTTCCTACTGTGCCTTTAGACTGACAGTCTGCTAACACTGTATCTTAAGGTCCTCAAAATGTGCTGAGCATCAGGAACTGTGTGTAGCGGACCTTGTCCAAGCTCTAGGTTGATGACTGAACTAATAACTTTTCAGGCTAATAGCGGAATACCTTCATGATCACAAGACATTAAGTTTCTTTCTTCCCTCTTTCTCCTGTTGATTGTCCATTTAGAGATCCTTGTTACTCTAGAAATATCTGCTGTCGTACGAACTAGGCGTGTTCGAGATCTCAGAGTTTCGTTTTTACAGTTGCTTATTTTCTTAAACATATAAGGCTAGTACTTTGTTATAGTGAATAGGGTAAAAACAAAAGGGGGGATTCAATGGGAAATGCAAAATGAGTACTGTTTTATATATTTTTTATGAGCTACTAGAATTTACTAATCTGCTGTGAAATCTGAAAGCAAACGGGAGAGATTTGGGGAAAATTGAAAGAAGGCTAGACAAGCACCACATTTTTGGCGAAAATTGAAATATGCAAAAAATCACTAAAAATGACCTTATGCCTGAGGGATGTCCGGCACAGTTCCGGTTTACATAACGTAATGTATATTTTAGACTGTCTTTCAGATGGTATATACCACAAAAGTCGCAGACATATGGCGGAGATACAATGTTGATTTTAATTTTTGTGCACCAGTTTTGTCCGCTACTGTAGGTGCTTGGTAGGGTTAAGTCATATAACGTATAGTGGCTCTTTATATAAACATATAAAGTATAGTGTTCAAGAATGGAACAAAGCATTTAGGCGATAATAAACCCTGAACAGGAATTTATTGCTAAAGTGATGTTTGTCTGTAAATGTGACTGCGTACAAATGTGCATATTGAAAAATATTAAGGCATGAGAAAAAATTACATTTTTTACTATCCTTGTAAATATTTTATAATTGCGTAATTTGCTGGTAACGTATATGTATAGTTAATGAAAGTTGGTGGAAGAAGGTCAATGTATTAACGTCTGTTTCTTTTAGAGTTAGTTACACTGCGATGCACGTTTTTTCTTTTCTTGGTCGTATCTTTTTTAGGAACAAGTTGAACCTCGCGCGCTGGTTCTTGTTCACTTAGACGTGACCAATATTTTTGGATCGGTCTGTAATCATGGAAATGACTAGCCGGTTCCCAAGTGTCATCTTCTTCTCCATAACCTTTCCATCGAACTTTATATAAGTAATTACCCGGTGATCCCTTATGGTGTAGAACTGCCTCAACATCGTATGATTCAGATTGATCAGTATTGGATAAGGATACTTCCTGGGAAATAACCTTTATTTGCGATGGAGGTACATCTCTTGGTAAGAGTGCTCCAGTTGCATCAACCAACACATATGAACCACCTTGAGTTTTTCTTTTGACAGTGTAATTACCAACGTAGAGGGGATCACTTTTTGCAACACGGTTTACATTCTTTGTCGCGAGACTGAGTCTGCCATTGAAAATACTTCAATATAATTGGTATATCTCGTTTGCAAAGATAATTCTAGAAGGATAATTAGTTTAACAAAAAGATATAAATACTCAACGCATCTTTATTAAATAAAGGACTTTAACTTTAGTTTTCCCAAACTTCTTGATTAATATTTTCTTCCAGCCTCAAATAAGGCGACTGTTAATTCTGAATTACCCCGCTCATTTCATGGTGGAGAAGCTGCTTTGTATCCCCCCGGAAGATCTCTTGTGCTAAATGTCCTCTCAATCGAAATACGCTCCTAAAACCAACCCCTCTGACTCTGTTGCTACTGTTCTAGATGACCTACTCCAACTTAACCGATTGCACGAAGCCCCTATCATCGATCCTTACGATGGGAAGGGTAACATCAATCAATGGCTCCGTTTATACAACCTCAACGCAAGCGATCTTGATATCAGCGACGCTACCAAACGTCGTCAAATCACCAAATATCTGCCTCCTGACATTCGTTCCTGGGTCTCTCTCACTCGTGCACGCTACCCCACTTGGGCCGAACTTCAAGGAGCACTTATAGAAAATTATGGTATTCCTCCATCAAAAGAAAAGAGGTTGATCCTCAATCGCTTGAAAGCCTTAAAACAAGACAAACTTCCAACTCGTCGTTTTCGCAACCAGTTCGAAGCTATTGTTCTCGAGTTTCCCGCTGATCACACTCCTCCTGCTGACGAGTTGCGCCTGATCTATTTACAAAACATGTCTCCGGCACTCAAAGCTCTGGTCGTACCTAACGTCCCTGTAACTGACTCCTGGAAAAGCGTGTCTGAACTTGCAATTGATCGTGAGGAAGCACTATGTATGGACGAATCCCTTCTGTCTGTACAACAACCTGTTGCCCATATCACTCCTGCCGTCATACAGACACCTCCTAGGGTACAATCTGCTCCAGTTCCTGTTGACACTGATGTCACTCCAATGGAAATCGATGTTTTCCAACACAGACCTAGATACAGCCAACAGCGTCGTTCCCGAGACCAACAACAAAGGCCTAAAAATAAGTTCAACCAATGGGTTCGTCCTGGTGTTCCTCTGTGTGGACATTGTAATCGCGAAGGGCATTTGTCGAAGCGTTGTCGTTACGCCGAAAATAGTAACAACCGCATCAACGCTCTCCAGGAATCCACCCACGTATCAGATACCTCTGGTGTCAATTATGCCGTTCTTCCTACGGATCAAGACCCTTGGGCAGACTCTTCTAGTTCTGTTGCTGATGCTATACATAGCCTTACCTACCTCTCTCAACCATCTCAACGCCAAGGTCCTCTCTTGAGCTGTACTCTCAACGGTGTTTCTTCTCGTTGTCTAATTGATACTGGCGCTACCATATCGGCGATCCGAGCTGATATCGCTTCTCAATTGAATCTCGTGGTTGACTCATCTAAGAAGTTAGCATTCACTACCGCTACGGGTGTGGATGCCACTTCCCTTGGTACCACAAACCTCGTCGTTCTATTAGGGGAGGTGCCTCTACGTCTTCGGTGTCATGTCGTCCACAACCTGGCCCATCCACTGATTATTGGGTACAATGATCTTCGTACAAATAAAGCGATCATTGATACATTTACTGGTCAAATTCATTTCTCTGGTGTGTCTGGCTCTACTGGTTCTGGCTCTACTGGTTCTGGCTCTACTGGCTCTATGGGTGTCTCTGTTTCGGCTGCGTACAAACTTGTAGATAAACCGACTCCTTGCAGGCTCGTGGAATCATTGAAGCTTCCTGGACATCACCATGCATATGTGCAGATCCGTGGTCCACGTAACGCTCTCACAATGGTTTCTACTCCTTCTTCTCTGGCTGCTGAAAAATTGGTTGCCGTTGCCGCTGGCGTCGTCCAATTTGATCAAGAGGGTCTTGCCACTATTAAAGTTGCCAATTTAAATATCAAAGATTGTATTCTTAATAAAAATCAAATCGTTGCTTCTGCCGCGTATTTACCCTCGTCTTCTCAAATTATTCCATACGCTGCTTCTTTGTGTACAGTCTCTAATGGCACGAAGGCCACCAATACGTCTCTTGATTTTTCTGCTGCTTTAGGTGATTCACTTTCTGTCTCTGAATCTACCCGTATGGTACGTCTTCTTGCAGAATATTCGGACTGTTTCGTCAGTCTCCCCTCATCTACTACTCCGTTGGTAAAGCACCATATCGATACTGGCAACGAGAAACCTATTTCTTCTCCTCCACATCGTGCATCTTCCGCTGAAAATGCCACTATCAACCAACTTATAGATGAAATGCTTCAGCAAGGTATTATACGTCCTAGTAGGTCTCCTTGGTCTTCACCTGTAGTCTTGGTCCCTAAACCTGACGGTACTTTTCGCTTCTGTGTTGACTATCGCCGTCTGAACGCCCGGACTACAAAGGATGTATATCCTTTGACTCGCATTGATGATGCATTACACAGCCTTGGTAATGCCAAATATTTTTCTACTATGGATCTCACTTCGTCTTATTGGCAAATTGAACTCGATGAGGAGAGTAAACCCAAGTCTGCTTTTGTCTGTCGTCGTGGTCTCTACGAGTTTGTTCGCATGCCCTTTGGTCTCTGTTCCGCTCCGGCAACGATGCAACGTCTTATGGATTCGGTTCTCGGTGGTCTTAAATGGCAAACTTGTTTGGTCTATCTGGACGATATCATTTGTTTTAGCGCAACGTTCGAACAGCATCTTCAGGATCTCCGCGAAATCCTCTCTCGTCTGCGTGAGGCCTCTCTCAAGATTAAACTCTCTAAATGCTGTTTTGCTAGTAATAAGATTTCCTTTCTTGGTTATATTCTCTCTCCCGATGGTTTACATACCGATCCTGAAAAGGTTCGTGCAGTTGCCTCCTTTCCTACTCCTACCTCAGCTGAAACTCTCCGGTCTTTCCTTGGTTTAGCAGGTTACTATCGCAGTTTCATAAGTAAGTTTTCGGTACTGGCGGCTCCCCTACATGCATTACTCCAGAAAGAGGCCCCTTGGGTCTGGTCCCATGAACAACAAGCTGCTTACAATACACTCAAGAATGCCTTACTAACTGCTCCTGTCCTCCGGTTCCCTGACTTTTCTCGTCCTTTTGAACTTCACACGGATGGCGCCTGCTCTTCAGGTATCGGTGTCATACTCTGTCAACGTGATCCTCGAAACCGTCGCGCTTACGCGATTGCCTATGCTTCTCGTTCTCTGTCTCCGGCTGAACGCAACTACGGTGTATCTGAGGTCGAGGCCCTCGCCATCGTCTGGGGTATTCGAAAGTTTGCACATTATCTGACCGGTACAAAATTCACTGTCGTGACAGATCATCATGCCCTCCAGTTTCTTCAGAGTACCCGCTCGTCCGATCTTCGGGGCCGTCTGGCTCGCTGGGCCCTCAGTCTCCAACAACATGATTTTACCATTGTGTATCGCCCTGGCTCACAAAACACGGGTCCGGACGCTCTCAGTCGTCATCCTGTCTCTGTTCCTGGCTCTTCTATGGTCTGTTCGCTGACGGTCTCTGATCTAGCTCTTGCTCAATCCTCGGACGCTTACTGCCAGGACATTCGCGGTTCTTCTGGTTCTTTGCCTCCTGGGTTTTCTGACGAGTCCGGTGTCCTCTTCTTTGGGTCCCGACCCGTACTACCTGTCTCTCTACGTGATGAAGCTTTTACATTACTACATGCTCATCCAACAACGGGTCATCTTGGTGTGTCACGAACGGTCCAACGTTTCGCTCGATTGTTCTATTTTCCAAACTTACACGCTTGGGTAAAGAAACAGGTTAATATATGTGAAGTCTGCCAACGAGTCAAAAGTCCAAACGCGACACTCGGCCATACCAATCTAACTCATTCCGATACTCCGGTACAGCCTTTCGACACAATCGCTGTCGATACCTTTGGCCCTTTACCCCTCTCTCGTTCTGGTAACAAGCATGTGGTCGTGGTGCAATGTCTCTTCTCTCGCTATGTGGTTATAGCTCCGGTGCCTGAAAACAATGACTTCTGGGTAACAAAATGTCTCCTCAAGGTCTTCGCTGAACATGGTCTTGTCCGCTGCATCCTTAGTGATAACGGTAAACCCTATTCCGGCCTCCTTATAAAAACCCTCTCCGAACATCTGGATATCAAGCAAAAGTTCGCTCCTGCCTACCACCCTCAATCTAATGGTTTAGTCGAACGTTTTATGGCCTCGTTGCGTAACTTTATTGTCTCTTTTATGGATCTTGATCATCATCAAACAGTGTGGGACGAACATCTTAACGAGTTTCAGCTCGCATACAACTCAAGTGTGCATGAATCCACCAAGTTTACTCCATTCAGTCTAGTACATGGTCGTGAAGCACGTTCTCTATTATCCACCGATTTTGGTTCCGTCAAGACTGTTCCCCATATTGAATATCAACATCAGGTGAAGGATTTTCTTGCTCGAGCCTATGCCTTAATCAACTTAGAAAACATACACACACAGGCCAAAAACGCTCTTACACTCAACGGAAAGCGGAAACAGCCCGATATATGTGTGGGAGATAAGGTTTTAGTCGACTTTCCCGTTCATTCAAAAGCGTCTTCTGGTCGTGCTGGTAAACTGGTTCGTGCTTGGCGTGGTCCATTTCAAGTTACTACGATACTCTCCCCCGATCGCTTCGATGTTGTCGAAATTGCAACTACCAAAGTCTGGAAAAATATACATGCCTCAAGGATGAAAAAGTATGAAAGTAGAAATGAGGACATTTCCCCAAACGAGCCCCCCGGATGTCGCGAGACTGAGTCTGCCATTGAAAATACTTCAATATAATTGGTATATCTCGTTTGCAAAGATAATTCTAGAAGGATAATTAGTTTAACAAAAAGATATAAATACTCAACGCATCTTTATTAAATAAAGGACTTTAACTTTAGTTTTCCCAAACTTCTTGATTAATATTTTCTTCCAGCCTCAAATAAGGCGACTGTTAATTCTGAATTACCCCGCTCATTTCATCTTGAGCGTGACTTGACTACCAGTGGGGATATCGGATAGAATTCTGTGAGTTTGGTTGAACTTGTCTCGAGAAGCAGCTTGTGAAGTTTTTATTTTTTCACGAATAGCAGGTAAGACAGTGTCATTAAACTCGTTAATTCTAGTTTCTAACTGTTTCATCGTTTCAGGCGATTTAGTTTTGTCCAGCACGTTATTATAATCCTTGTTTTCATTGAGACGTCTTGCAAACATCAATGAGAAAGGTCTAGTGCCGTGTAAAGCTGTATGCGTATTGTTGAGGGCTTCTTGGGTACTGTCAACATACAAGTCCCAATCCTCAGTTCTGCCTTGTAATCTTTTGTGCAAAATATTTTTTGCTTTGCCAACCCATCGTTCAACTATACCGTTAGCTCGGGGATGATAAGCTGATATGAGACGATGATCAATACCGGATGATTCAACATACAGTCTGACGAGTTCATTGACATACTCAGTACCATTATCACTTTGGATAATTTTTGGTCGACCAAAGAGCGATAAGATACTTCTTAATGCAAGTGCAATAGTGAGAGAAGATTTATCGGGCAAGGCTTTGAGTACACAATATCGTGTAAAGACGTCTACTACCAGAAGGATGTATTGATTACCTTGTACTGAAGTAGGGAAAGGTCCGGCTGTGTCGATACAGATGTGATCCCAAGGTGCATCAGCATAGATTGAGGTCAAGGGATTGTATCCGTGCTTTGCGATATTGAATTTTTGGCAATCAGGACAACTACGTATTATTTCAAGTGCATCTTCCTTGAGCTTTGTCCAGTGAATACCATCACTATGTAAAGCTGTTACGATTGCTTGAGCTCCACAGTGTCCTTCTAAATGTGTATCCATGAGTAGCTTTTGTCTGTCTTCTGGTGCTGGGGTCATCAAGTCAGCAGGCATCATCATTCTGGATGTAAGAATTGATCCGTTAGAATTGATAATTTGGGAAGTGACGATTGTTTTGATGGTTTTATTATCCCCCTCCAGCGTTTTTTCAGGTTCGAAAAGACGCGACAAAGCATCTGGTAGAATATTTTGAATACCAGGTCGATGGATGATTTTGAAGTTATAATCCAGTATAGTGTCCAGCCAATTGATCATCATAGCGTTAGCTACAGGCTGGGTGTGGAGATAAGTCAAGGCCTTGTGATCAGTGTATAAGGTGAATGGATTACCCCACAAAAATGGATGAAACTTCTTTAGTGCAAATATCACTGCTAATAGCTCACGTTTAGTAGTAGAATAATTCTTTTCAGATGTAGAAAGTGAGCGTGCCATGAAACCGATATATCGAGTCTCATTTTTGATAACTTGGTAAAGAACAGCACCAATTGAATAGTTACTAGCATCAGTAGCAACATAAAAAGGTTGTTCTAGATCTGGATGATGAAGAAGTGGCGCAGAAGACAATAATGCCTTGATCTTTTCAAAAGCTCTTTCTTGTTCAGATGTCCAAAGTTTATCAAGTTTACCTTCGAAACGTAATTTGTCCAAAGGTGCAGTGACTTCAGAAATATTTGGCAAGTATTTTCTAAAATAATTTACCAGTCCTAAAAAGCGTTGAATCTCTTTTCCAGATGAAGGTCTAGGCCAAGTCAAAGCGTTTGTAACTTTACGAGGATCGAGTCGAGACCCTTTGGCATCAACACAGAAACCAAGCAAGTAAACAGTAGACTGCGCAAAATGACACTTGTCTGGGTTAAGGATCAAATTCACTTTAGTTAATCTCTGAATTATGTTTTGCACATGTGTGATGTGTTCCTCATAAGACTTGGAAAATATGATGATATCATCAACAAAAGCCTGTGCATAAGGTAAATCACGTAACACTATATTAATCACTCGTTGATAACGGGAAGCAATATGTTTCAATCCAAATGGACAACCTCTAAATTGGTATTGTTGACCTTCAAAAGCGAATGTGGTCTTAATACGATCAGGCTCATAGATTTGGAATCGATGAAATGCTTGTCGAAGATCAAGAGTGGTAAAAATAGTTGATCCTTGTAATCGATCGAAAATCTCTTCAATCTTTGGAATAGGATGTCTATCATTTGACACAAGAATAGAATTTAACAAGCGAGGATCGAGACAGGGTCGATGTCCTGTGAGATTACCAAGCAAGTCTTTCTTAGGTGCCAATGTTAAAGGAGAATTCCAATCTGAATTAGGTGATGCACGTTCAATAACTTCATCCTTTAACCAAGTGTCAATACATTCACGCATGATTGGTAGTAATTTAAAAGGAGTACGATATGGTGCACGGTAAGCAGTTTTTCCTTTAACAGTATCTAAACGTATAACTGACTCTGGTACAGTACAGAATGAATTCTTAGGTATTAAGGCATTTTGATCAACAAATGGTTTAACAGCATTATGGAAATGAGCTTGTTGCTCAGGTGTACCGAAAGGAGCTTTGTTAGGTTCAGGTGTATCATCCGTAATCTCTTTGTCAATAACTGGTGCAAGGTTAGGATGTCTGATAGCTAAGTTGGTAACAAGAATGTTCAACTTGTGCATTAGATCTAATCCTATTACAACTTCAGTATCCAAGGAAAGAGGAAGGACTTCAAAAGAATGGGATGTATGAATAAGATTTTTATCATTATCACCGTAAATAACACTTAATGGAAATTTGGTTGTACCGAAACGTTTACTAACATTATCACTTGTAGCAAGAATAACGGAACCAGATACATTTCTATCAACTGCAATATTGTATTTATTAACAAAATTTGTGTCTATCGAGCTAAAAGAGGAACCACTATCAACTAGGGCCATAGTGTTCACATTTTCTATAGTGATAGGTACAATTAAAGAATGGTTAGTACTTTTAAATACTTCATTCTGTTTTGTTAATTTCTTACAATCATAGTTCACTGGATAGCCCTCGTCATCTACGTCCATCAAGTTGCTATCACCACTAGACACCTTAGAAGATGCCTGTTGTGGTCTAGCTTGAGGAGTGATGGTGAGGCTGGGCTTGTTACCATTGGATCTTGAGGTATCCAAGCGAACAGAACGGATGGCCTTAGTTGGGCCGTGATAGGGCTTGTCTCGTGGACAGTTAGCCGCATGTTCCCTGGACCATGGAACATTACCAGAACAACGATAACACCTTTTAGCAACAGATACAAAAGACATTGATGAATTATTTGTAGTGGAGGAAGGGTTCACCAACGGAGGGCTTCTGTTCAACAAATCCTTGTACTTGTTGCACTTGTCTGTAGGGTGATTGGCCGGGCCATGGATAACACAATGGAATTTGTTTTTGATGTTGCCAGGAGAAGAGGACTTCTTAGTTATACCCTGTAAGTTGCTCAACAAATGTGAGTTCCTAGGGTTGTACTTAGATGCCTCTGTTCCATTTGATGAGAGAGACAAAGATGAAGACTTGACGGGGACGGAGGCTTGTCGAGGCGGTGGGTTAACCTCGGAACACAAGTTGGATGACAATACCATCCTGGCTTTGGCAGCGACTTTTGCGACAGAGTCTTGCTGATCTCTTCCTAGGTTCAACAAGGAGCGAGAGACCTCTTGACGCAAAAATGCTGGTAAAGCTCGCTTGTATATGGTGGCAGTCTTGATGTTATCGTCCCATTTGGCTGCTCTGCGGATCCTTTGGAATCGATCAGTGAAGGCTTCTATGGATTCTGCTGCGGCCATTTTAAGAGATAACAGCTGATCCATATACTCTAACTCTTGAGCTACGTCCTGTGTAGCGTATGTCTTGACTATGATCTTTCTGACTTCAGACCAAACCAAGTTGCGACCTTTGAGCACTTCATTGAACCAAGATCGCTGATCTCTGTTCATTTTGATAGGAACCAGACGAGACCAGCTAGAATCTATGGATAGACCATTTGATTCAACGATCAGAGCAAAGGTGTCGAGTAGATCTTCTACAGAATCGTGTGCTTCCGCTTCTTTCCTCCAAATATTACCCTGCCACTGCCAGATTGGAAGGTCAGGTGGGATGACATGAGCAGAGCGAGGATGAGAAGCATTCGTAGCGTGACCAGAACCAAGAATTATACCACCTGTAGGCATGGGAGGTGTGATGCAAAAAGCCTGTGCTTCGTCCAAGAACATGATACAGTTTTTTATACTGACTGCTTGTTCTTGTAACTTTGAGAGCTGTTCTTGTGAGGCACCAGATACCACAGCCCGAGCAATTTGCTGCCTAAGGTCTTCTAAAGTAACCCTCAAACCCATAACAGCATCAACGGGTTTATCATCATTTGATACCAAGCTTGTTGCCATAAGAGATGGTGTTTCTTCTGCATTGGCCATTTCAGTATCTTCGATAGCTTTTGATGCCTCCTCTATGTTTGTTCTAAACACATCAGTTTCACCATGAGTAAAGGTGTTAGGAGATTGATCTTCGTTAGCCATATTTGCTTTTTGTTATTAGAGGTTCAGAATTCGTTAAAAAAAATGAAGTGTTTTAAGTATTCAAAAATAAGATAAAGAAGAATTAACGAGACCGAACAATAGTTCTAAAGTCGAATACTTTTATTAAAGAAAGATTTCAAGGCTATTTATATTAGTTGAGCAAGACCTGAGATTAGATGACAAAAATAGTTACGACCGATATGATTTGACATGTATAAGAAAAATTTTATAGACTGATGTTAATAATCAACTGTTGAGATGAAAGTGAAACTTGGCTGTTTAGGGCAGTGATAATTATCAGGTTCTATTCTTATTCAAACTCATTTGTAAAGATTTAGTCCAGAATGATAAGACTGTATCTTATTGACATGTCAAAACATGACAGGGATCAGGAACTTTTTATGAGAAGGTTGCCTGTTTATTGAATAAAATATATAATAAAATATATGAGTAGAACTGTACTGTCCTTTTTCTTTGACTAAATGGTTGGGATATTTATATGCTGTAATTTTTTTTTTTTTTTTTTTTTTTTTTTGACTTTTTTCATTTTCTTGACTTTTTTCATTTTTTTGACTTTTTTTTCGTTTTTTTGACTTTTTTCATTTGTTTGACCTTTCTCATTTTTTTTTTTTGACTTTTTTCATTTTTTAGCTTCTTTGTTACAATAGGGTTGTGATTTTTTTTTTTTTTTTTTTTTTTTTTTTTTTTTGTTTATCTTCAGGGATGATGTCTCTCCTAGTGTTATTTTATATGGTTGGCTTGTAGGTTTGTGTTATAATAGAGTAAAGTTTGCTTGTAAAGCTTGATTGTAAGGTTAAGATTGCCTTGTAAGTTGTTGTTTTATATAGAATTTAAGCGGATGCTTGTTAAGTAGTGACCACCAGATCTTATATGTAAGATCAATACGATGTTTCTTGATAAAATAATATAAAAAGTAAAGTAAAATAAGAGATCAGGAACTTTTATGAGTAAGTTAGCCTGCTTTATTGAGTTAAGTATATATAAAAATATAAAAGAACTCTAGGACTGAGTCCCTTCTTCCGCAAAAGTTACACCAAAAACAAAAAAAAGAAGAAAAAAAAGGATATTACAGATGCCCGTTGGCTGGATTGAACAACCGACCTTCAGTTTACAAGACTGACGCACTACCACTGTGCTAAACGGGCTCAAGTTGTTCAGCTGGATCCTGGAGAATGGAATGACATGTTGGAATACTCAACTAGCCTATGGTATCCCAACCTATTGTGCTCAAGGCCGTGTCAATGCTACCACCGGTGAACACTTCAACAGTGTCATCGACTTGTTTCTCAGTTCACAACAACTGGTGAATCCAAAGATGCTTGTACATGAAGACCTCTCTCTTGGTTCAGACCATCATCCTGTATCATTGTCCTGTGTCCTGCCTCCACCACCGCCACCACCTGCTCATCCTCGTCGTTTGTGGAATCTGAGTAGACTGACCGAGCCTGACTGCCTCTATGTTGACCTCTTCCGGGACCGTATCCAACCGTTTCGTGAATGCTTGACAACATATGCATCATCTACCAATAACACAGCACCCGATATGGATCTCCTTGCCAACGAGTTGACCTCCATCATTCATTCTTGTCTGGATGACTCTGTCGGTCAAAAGAAGCCTCGTGGTTCTGGCAATGCCTGGTTCTGGACTGATGATCTTCAAGCTCTGTTTGACCGTCGTGAACAAGCCCGTCGCAAGTGGAAAAGAACTGTTGGTATCAACAAAGTACTTCGATGGCAAGAATATGAAGTTGCTGCCCAGCGGTTCAAAAGTGCCCTGTACTGTCGTCGTCGTGCTACTTGGAAGCAATTCTGCGAAACTTTGTCTTCTGGTCCGCTGTCTGACACCACTGCTACTATCAAGAGAATTAGACGCAATCGCACACTGGCTCCTTCTTATTCCCATCCGGAAGGTCCCACTGTTGCGGCTACAACCATGGCTAATCACTTGAAGCAAGTATTCTCTGGCTCGTCATTACCATCGACTAGGTACAATGCACCACCGATCCCCTCTGGTCCTCATTGTCTTGAAGATGATCCGTGTCCAGTGGATATAGAAACGGTGCGCACTGCACTTCTCAAACGTCTCTCACGTCGCAAGGCTCCAGGCTGTGATCACTTACGAACAGAGATGCTATTGCCAATTGCTGATGATCTGGTTCCTGTCCTGACCTTGCTCTTTCGTCTGTGCTGGATATGGTCTGCTGTCCCTGCTGCATGGTGCACTGCTCAAGTGGTCCCAATCTACAAGAAGGGTGATCCACTGCAACCAGCAAACTATCGACCGATCAGCCTGACATCGGTATTGCGAAAGCTCTTTGAACTGTGCTTGCAGACAACTCTTGAAGACACCGCTCCACCACTCGACCCTGTCCAAGGCGGCTTCCGTCATAGTCGTAGTGCTCTGGATCAAGCGCTCTGTCTGAATGAGCTCTGTCGACAGCATGCTATTGATCATCACGGTGAATCTCCTGTCTTGGCCTTCTTGGATATCAAGTCTGCTTATGATACCGTTGATCGAGCAATCATATGGCGTGCTCTAGAGACCTACATCTCTCCTGCTCTACTTGGACTACTCCAATGTCTGTTTGACAAAGTAAGTATAGAAGTCTTGGTTTCTGGTTTTACCTCTCCTGCCTTCTGGCCAAGAACTGGTGTGCTTCAAGGTTCAATCCTGTCACCGTTCTTGTATTCCATCTACATCAACAGCCTCCCAGCTCTGCTTCGTTCTATTCGATTACCAATCTCGGCAAGATATTACAGCTCAAATCCACAACGTGAATTCGATGGCCTCTGGTTGAACTGTCTACTATATGCTGATGACGTTGTCCTTATAGGTGCTCCAGAAGTCATGCCTCGTCTTCTCAAGGCAGCTGAAGAACACTCCTTCTCCTTGGGTTACCGATGGAATCCTGCCAAGTGTGTGGTGGTCAACTCTGCTTTCTCTCTTGGTGGTCCCCAGCTAAAGTTGTATGGTGATGACATTCCCATTCAATCTACCTTCAACTATCTCGGCGTCCCATTTGATGATACTGGCACCATCGCTACTGGTCTGCTGATCCAACGGAATGTTACCTCTGCTGTCTCTGCTATGCGTCGCTTCCTTTTGCCTGTCGGTATCCGCTCTCCTGGCTTCTCTCGCCTTACTGCTACTCGTCTCTACACTATCTTCATTAGACCTAGATTCGAGTATGGTTTGTGCATCTGCACCTTTTTGCAAAAGCAACTGGCTCTACTGGATCGCGCCCAAAATCAGTGTCTTCGTTTGGCATTCGGTGGTCATCCTCGTGCCTCTACCACGGTGTTCAAGCACTTGACAAGTACTCCATCGATGCATGTGCGGGCCCATACTTTGGTACTCAAGATGATTGTCCGTGTCCACCATCTTCCTGATGATTGTCTGCTTGCCAAGTTGGTTCCCTTTGTCGCTGCTGCACCGATCAAGAGCCGTTTCCGATGGCCGGCATTGCTGAGGCAAAACCCTCTATGGTTGAACCCTCAGTATACAGGTGGGTATACTTCTGTTGATGATCGCCTTGCACATCTTTCTACTGATGTCCATGTCAAGCAGGGTGTGCTCGCTTACCGCAATGACCTTCTGCATCGAATCTTGAATCGTCCTGATCCACCTGTCCTCCTCTCTGCTTGTCGTCCAAGTATCGGCATTGATGCGATGTTCTTCATCTCAATGCTCCTCTCTGACCGTAGTCGCATCCTTCGATGGCGTATGGGGTGGCTTCCTGCTCGTCCTATCGACTGTAGCTGTGGTCCCATCCATGCCTCTCGTACTCATCTCTTGTCCTGTCTCCGTGTTGCTGAAAGATTGAATCTACCTGTTGACATCAAGCCCAATCCTTTGGATTATGTTCTGAATATGTTGCCAAGGAAACTTCCAGCATATCCATCTCAAGCACTGTTCTCTCGTTGGTCCCTTTGGTGGCCTGTTGTCTGTCAAGTCCTCCTTGAAATCGAACAGATTTGCCTTCCCGAAGGCACATTTGTTGGATCGTCTATCGACACATCTGGCTCTCTTTTCTTGGACAAGATTCGCCCACTGCCACTGTCAAGTACAGTCGATTATTTGTTCTTTGAATCAGTACAAGATTAACGATTGTTAATTGCCGTCAACATCTCTCTTTGTTTACTTTGCCTTTTCTTTTTTTTCTAGCTATGTCTAGTTTTTATTTTTATTTTTTATTTCTTAACTCTTATTACTCTTTTATCTTGTTTTATCTTTTCTAAAATTTATTGCACCTCATGGCGAGACACATACTGTAACGTCTCCTTGCCATTCAATAAACAAAAATCTTTTATCTGTGCTAAACGGGCTTTTTTTTTCTTTCGCTTTTGGTTAAAAAGGTAAACTTGTTTATTTTTTAAAAAAGCCGATAACTCCGCCAAATCAAGCCATCCGTCTCCAATTTTTACACCATTCGATTCATCTTTCAAAAATACACCTTTTGGTACCTTTAATTTTTTGAATACGTCAACTTTACATCGCTTTTTATCAGTTTGAAGTTTGTCAAAAAGATGGGACCCTTAAGAAAAAACTTGGGTTCAAGGATCCCCAACGCCGCTGCCTCAGTAAACTCAGCAAATTCAAATGCTGACGTCACTCTTCAGTCTTTGGCTGCAGCCTACGAAGACCTTACTGCCCGCTTGAGTGCCTTAGAGCAGCTCCAGCTCGAAAACGCTCGCCTTTTGGAACTGACCAACAGTCAGGCCAATGAGATCAATTCTTTACGTGCACAGCTTGCCGCACAATCTGCCGGAACTCCTAGGGACACCCCAAGTTCAACTGCCGCTGCTTCTTCTCCTGCTCCTCAAAATGGTGCTAAAGAGACCGTTTCTTCGCCCTCTTTGGGTACTGCTGCTTCATCTTGGGCTACTGTGGCTTCACGTGGTTCCAAGAACAAACTCCGTCGTCGTGCCGCTGCTGCAAGAGGCTTCCAGCCTGTTACAGGTGAACAAGGATTCGAATACGTGTATATACCTAGATCTCGCAAAATGTCATACACTGAAGCTCGTCGTCGTCTTGGTCGCTTGGGTGCTGACACCTGGCGGGTGTTAGATGTTTCATTCCCAGCTCACTCCGTTGTTGGTCTGCTTGTCCATCTCCAGTACAAGCCTGCTCTCGTCTCTTTGCTGGAGAAAGCAAAGATCAAGGTCCTTGATCAGTTCGATCCCTTAGATCCGGACAACGTTGCTGACCCTGCTTTCTCTTCTGCGTCTCTTGAGGTACGTCAAGAAAAGATGTCGCATATTTCCAACGAGCGTTGTCTTCGTACCCTTGAGCGCTTGCGCTATCCTGTTGCTGTTGCTGTCTCTCGTTTCTTTTTGGCCAATGCCATGGTGTCTGATGAGGCTGTCTCTGAAGTCTTGGCTGCCAAGCAAGACCGTCCTGCCTTCCCGCGCCATCGTGACCAACCTGACGATGAAATGCTTCTGGATCAGTATGATCAAGACCGTCCTGCCTCTCGCTCCAGCTTTGGATCATTATAATGATGAGTAGTAATACTTGTCATTATAATGTATCCTCGGCCTCTACATCTGGTATGGTCCCAGATTCGTCAACTCCTTCCTCTCCTTTGGTTTCTCTTGGTTCTCATGGCTTCCATGGTTCATCCTCTCGTTCTACATCATCAACTTCATCTATTCCGCTCACCATCGGCTTGTGGAATGCCAACGGTCTCCAGGCTTCCACAGTCGATGACCTCCTCCGTCACTGCCAGTCGTTCTCGTTGGTCTTTATTACCGAAACCTGGTTGCTTCCTCCTGCTCGCCTTCCGACCTCATGGCAGCAGTTCCATCTCTATGGCTCTCCAGTTGCAGGTCAGTATCGTGGTTCTATGGGTGTCTCTGCCTTGGTCTCTCCTCGGTGTCCACTTCCTGTGGTTGAGTTCCCTGTGAACTGTAAGTATGCTCTTGGTCTGCAGTTGGGTCGTTCTCTACGGCTCATCTGTCTCTACTTGCCTCCTTCTTTGTCCACTGCTGAGGTACAGTCTGTTCTGGATTCTCTGCCACTCACTGACGATACGATCATCTGCGGTGATCTGAATGTTCGTCTTGGTCGTCTCGTCGGTGACTCTCGTACTAACATGCGTAGCTCTGTCCTTCGTCGTTGGTGCGACGACCATGGTCTTAACATCCTGAACAAGACACTTGCCTATGGTATTCCAACATACCTGACTTGCCGTGGTCATGCTGAGGTAAGCAGCATTGTAGACTACTACATCACCAACATGCCACTGGTTCGTTCAGCAAGTATCTCGGTTGCCTTGGATCTTTCTTTGGGGTCAGATCACAAACTGATGTCGCTCTCTTTTGAGTACTCGGTCCCTGTGGTCCATTCCACACAGTCTTCTTCTCCTCCGTCTGGTCAAGTTCGTCGTCTTTGGAATTTATCTCGGTTGAAAGAACCAGAAGTCCAGAAGCTGTATGTGTCTACCTTTGGTTCCTTGTCTGCTGCTTTGCTTGACCAGCTTCAACAGCTGTGCTCAAGTCCACCGCCAACGCGTCCACCCATTGACCATCTCAACGATGAACTCAATGCGGCCATCTACTCTGCTCTGGACAAGTCTGTTGGATCTCGTGTTTCTCGACCCAAGCAATGGAAGAAGTTTTGGACCTCACAACTACAGGCATTGGCTGATCGTCGCGACTGGCTCTACCGTAAGTGGCGTTGGTCTCTTGGGATTGACAAAGCTTACTGGTGGGGTCTCCATCAAGAAGCTCATGTCCGTTTCCGCACGGCTGTCAAGCGAGCTAAACGAGAATCTTGGCGTGCCTTTTGTGACTCCCTCGCTCGTGGCGACTTTTCTTCTGCGGTGCGTAGGGTCAAGCAAGTCCATAACCGTCGTCGTCCTCAAGTCTCATATGCTCATCCTGATGGCCCTGTCGCTGGTGCCAATGCTATGCGGGATCATCTTGCATCTGTCTACTCTGGCTCTGGTCTGCCGTCCACCCGTCCTCCTCCTCTTCCATCGTCTGATGATCATGTCCCTTTTGATCTTGGATCCTTTTCTGAGGATGACCCATCTGGTTCTGGTCTTGGTCTTGGTCTTGGTGCTGGTCTTGGTTCTGGTTCTGGTCTTTCTTCTTTTTCGGCTGACACTGTTGCTGACACAATGCGTCGACTTCCTCTGCGCAAAGCTCCTGGCTCTGATCATCTTCGTACAGAGATGCTTATTCCCATACGCAAACAAGTAGCTGCTATCTTGGCTCGTCTCTTTGATATCTGCTGCCAATGGTCTTACACTCCTTCTCTTTGGCGTCATGCGCAGGTCGTGCCTATCTACAAGAAGGGCGATCCTCATCAACCGTCAAACTTCAGGCCGATCTCCTTGACGTCCATCATCCGAAAGCTGTTTGAGATGTGTCTCTTTCCACATTTAGAAGATGTCTCGCCTCCACTGGACATTGCTCAAGGTGGTTTCCGTCCACAGCGAAGTGCTCTTGACCAAGCCCTCTGCTTGCATGACTTGATACAGGAGTACTATCGTCGAAAGTGTCATTTCCCTGTCGTGGCTTTTCTTGATATCAAGGCTGCCTATGATACCGTCGACAGACGTGTCATATGGCAATCACTCTTGGCTGTCTCCGCTCCTTTTGCTTTGGTCTCTGTCTTGGCTCATCTCTTTGATGATGTTTCGATTTCGGTCCTGATGTCTAATCAAGTCTCGATACCATTCACTCCGAGTACAGGTGTACTTCAAGGCTCTGTCTTGAGTCCGCACCTGTACTCGATTTACATCAATACGCTACCTGCTCTTCTTCGTTCTGCTGCCACGCGTACCACAGCAATGGTCTCGTCCTTGTCTCCTTCTGGTCCTCCTGGTGCTGGTCTTGGTCTCTCTCCTGGTCTTCCTTTTGGTCCGACTTTGGATGTCTCCTCTCTGTCTTTGTCACCCACAGCCATCAATTCTCTCCTTTATGCTGATGATGTGGCTATTCTCGGTTCTGCAAGCGAAGTCAAACAGATGCTTGACCTGGCCCAAATCCATTCACAAGTGCTCGGCTACAGATGGAGTCCTACCAAATGTGCCATCCTTAATGCTCCAGATCCGACGTCGTCAAGATACGTCCGTCTCACACTCTATGATGAAGACATACCGTCTGTCGACGAGTTCGTTTATCTTGGCGTGCCATTCACCCGTAATGGTATCTCTCCGTCTCGTCTGGTCGCTCATCGCAAGCCTGGTGCTCAGCTCAAGATGGCTCAACTGTCTGCTATTGGTGCCAATCGATCTGGTTTCTCGCTGCTGTTCTCTTCTCGTCTCTATGCTATGTTTGTACGTCCCAAGTTAGAGTATGGCCTAGCCATCTCGAAGCTGCTCAAAAAGGACTATGACGAGCTAGAGCGCGCTCAAAGTCGGTGTCTGCGTCTGATCGTTGGTGGCCACAAGACCTCGTCGACGGTTGTGCTTCGGCACATCTGTAACCTACCGTCGATGCGTTTCCGTGCTGATACCTTGGTATTGAAGTTTTGTCTCCGTGTCCAGACTTTACCTGATGACTGCCTCCTGTCGCTGCTTTCTTCTTCGCTGCCATCGTCACTACTATCAACTCTTCGCTCTCGACGCATTGTGCTCGATCATCCACCAGAAGTTACAGCTCCTTCTCGGCTTAAAACCTGGTTACATGCGTATCGTCAGCAAGGGTTTGACCAGTTTCTGGCTTCGACTTCTCAAGTCTTGATCAAGGCATGTCGTCCTGTACTGCGAGTGGATCCAATCCTCTATGTTCCTGCTTCTCGCGCTGATCGTAGTCGGCTTATACGTTGGCGTATGGGTTGGCTGCCTGGTGATCCTCGTCCTTGTGCTTGTCTGTTTGGTCATACCACTCGTGCCCATCTCATGGTCTGTCCTCAGGTTCCATCGGCTCTTTGGTGTTGTCTTCCTTTTCCTCCTGCTGGTTCTACCGAGCTGCACATTGACTATTGCTTGTCTTTGTTGCCTGTTTCTCCTTCTGCTCGTTGTCCTCCGTTCTGGGTCAGCCTTTGTACCATCCTTTGGCACTTTGACCAGCTTTGCAACCCTGATGGTGATTACACCAATGATCCTTCACCTGGATTACTCTGGTATGAAAGGTCGACTTCTCGTTCTCGGTGAAATGTGTTTTGATTGTTCCTCTGGCTTCTACCTCCCACTGCCACAACCACTTAGTGCACGATGCGGAGGAGACCACGAACATGATATCCTACAAATTAGCTCTTTTGATTTCTCTTTTGGCTTCTCTTCTCTCTCCTCTTTTTTGGTCCATCAAATGGTCGCTAGGACTTTTTTTCGTATCATGTATATTCTCTTTTTTGTACTTTGATTAGCAAATAATGGCCTAAAGGTCGATTGCATTAATCTTTAAATAAAAACATAAATTTTCGACTGTGCTAAACGGGCGCCTTTCTTTCGTGTTTTTAACCGTTACACCAATTTGCACCTGGTTAAACGTTTATCCGCACAAATAACTTTTACATCCGTCTGTTAAATCGCATCCATCCATCATTAGCAAGATAGATACAACATCCAAAACAACTTTATTACAAACTACAACCCAAATAGAAGCGTATTCGTCAAGCTATATCCAAAAAACGAATCGTTTGAATATTGACATTTCGAGATCTCTCATGGAAAAAAATTCTCAAGATCAGAGCGGCAATGGCACGTCCGTGCCGGCACCACATGTCCAGTCCGCACCACATGTCCAGTCCGCACCACATGTCCAGTCCGGACCACCTGTTCAACACGGACCAACTGTTCAGTCCGCACCCCCTAAGGACACACCAGTTGTCCAACCCGGACCACTTGTTCAACCCGCACCAACTGTTCAGTCCGCACCCCCTATGGGCACACCCATTGAAATTCCCAGCAAGCGCACAATTGCTGACAGAACTCCACCTTACGTTCCTACGAATGTTAAAAAGAGCATTACCAAGCCTACTACCCGTAGTCAGATCCTGAAGAACAAGAACAAGAACTTGAATTCCAGCACCTCTTCTTTCAAGCTTAGTCTAGACAAGCCTGTAGACTTTTCATTTAGTCAGAATGACTCCGCACTCAAACCTTTATTTACCAGGGAAGTGAACCCTTTAGCTCTATGCGATACTCAAATACTTGATCTTAGCTCCCAATCTGGTATTCCAGATTGGTTTATAGTATATCAAAAGCAACAACAAGATCAAACACGCTTTTTAAACAAACGTTTGAATGCTCTTGAAGAAGTCATGGCAGAAAACAAACGTTTGCGCACCGACTTGGACATTGCTCAGCAACGTATAGCAGAACTTGAAGCCCAAATCTGTACTGATGCTATCCCAGCATTTACTCTTGATACAAAGGAGCCCCAAGGTACCGAAGCATCCAAGTACGCATGTCCCAGTACCTCGCTGACTTCATCAACCGAACCACTTTCTTTCGCTGCTGTGGCAACAAAAGGTAAGGATGTACCCGCACCAAAGAGCAAAGCACCTACACGCCGTCGCAAGACAACTGCTCGTCAAATGGAAGCCATCCACCGCCGCTTCGTCCCTGTCGCTGCTCATCATGACTATGAGTATGTGTACTTGCCAATGATGTATCCATCATTCATAACTCGATATGAAAACAGTATTAATAAGCTACATGTAAAATATATCCAATAGATAGGCTACAGGTTAATTCGGATAATCTTCATTAAGGATAAGATGCTGCGTAATTGCACGGTTAAATTATATTAAATCCAGGAACTAAATCACAGTCAATCGCAGTCAATCATATACGAGTATTCTATGGATAAATGCTTATGGTGACAAAGATAACAATGGAAGAACACGTAACCATTATCTATTTGTCATCAGTTATATCATACTCATTAATTATTAATCCATGACATGAAATATTATCCGTGTATGAAAAGTATAAATAGAGTATCATTTTCTTATTAAATAAAACAATCTCTTTATCGAGTCTCGTCCTCTCTTGTTCCTTTCTATTCTTGGATAAATCATTTTTTTTGACGAATTCTCTTTACTCTATTATTACTACGCTATTCTCAAACATGTCTATCAACTCTAATCTTTTGGCTTACAACGAAGAAACCCTTCTTTCTGAAAGTGACCCTGCTTTCATTGGTCCTAGACTTGAAAAGCCCTCCATGGTTAATGGGATCGAACTTCCTCTTACTGGATCTCCAAACTCTATTACAGAAGATATAGAGATGGAAGAAGTTGAACCCAGGGCTATGGCCTCTCCACTCGCTGGTGTCAAGGGCAGTGGCGCAGCACCACCTTCTCAGGTCTCGGGTAGTCGTAATTTGACGGCTACCGTCCAGACTTTGACGAAACAGGTAGAACAAATTGCTGCGGCTATCACGGGTCAAGAGCTTACAGGAAAGCAACTTGCTAACCTTTCCCGCGAATATACGACCAAGTCTACCATCTTGGCCTCCTTGTTGGACTTGCAAGCAAAAATGGCTAATAACTTGACTATACAAACCAATGGCTCTGCCATTAACGGTTCTAACAGTCAACCTACAGTGGTTCCTCAAAACTTACCTTTGTTTCAGTACACTGGTAATGTAGAGAACTCAGCATTGCCCGTCTTTAAAGACATTGCTGACTGTATCCGACGTTTTGAGGATATCCTCTTTGCGTACCGCTTGGATGTACAGGTGCATTGGCAGCGCCTCATCCCTTTCTCACTTACCCATACTCAACGTTCTTGGTATGATGAATTACGGGTAAAGAAGAATTTATCTTGGACCATATTCAAGGAACAATTAACCTTGAAATATGGCATCGAATCCACTGAGGCCCAAGCCCACGCCTCAAGAGAGCTGTTAACCATCAGTATGCAGCCTGATGAGTCTGTGGAAAAATACACTGACCGCTTTTTGAAACTCAAGCGTGAAGCCACTCCCGTAGCTGATGATTTTTTGGCTATTTTGTTTGTGAACTCCCTCACTAGTAGCCTCCAAAATCATGTCAACATGGCCATCGTCAGTCTTGATCAGGAGGCAAGGAATGACATAAACCTCCTTTCTAGTATCGCAAGAAAGTTTCATACGAAACAACAGACCTTGCCCCATATGTCAACTAAAAAATTCAATAACCAACCCTCTCAAGTCAACGGGTTGAACCCTCCCAGTGGTATTCATAAAAGAAACCACCGTACGGATGGAAGGACTTGTATCATCCATGGAAAGTGCAACCACACAACAGATCGTTGTAAAAAGGCTCAGGAACTCGGAATTGCTGGCAATATGAACAAAGAGACATCTAGCAAGCGTTGCTTTAAATGCAACGCTCCTTTTACTAGGGAGCATTTAAATGTTTGCCCTAAAAGGAATCAACCTCTTTCTGCTGGTTCTGCCTCTTCCTCCTCCTCTACTGCACCTACCATAACCAGGGCATTCCGCTCACTTCAGTTGACTGGCAGTGAAGATAAACCAATGGGTACAAAGGCTTCTAAATATAACCCTGCCAACCAACAAAGCCACGATGAAGAACAGGATCTTGACGATGAAGCCGTCAAGGACATCCACTACTACTCATCATTATGTAAGTTGCAACCGTTTAATACAAAACTTCACAGTTTTAATAACAAACGTACTGATTCCTTTTTTGTACCCATCACTATAGAAAATGTCCGTACTTGGGCTTTGGTTGATACTGGGTGTAATACTTCTACGATCTCTCCTGACCTAGCAAAAATTATAAACGTTAGAACTTTTCCTGTTTCAGGAAAATTACAATTAGCTAGTTTGAATACCTTGGTACCTAGAACTGCTATTACAGATCAAATAAAAGTATTTTATAACGGAATCAATGTCTTACATGAATTTGAAATTTTTAAGTTTGATAAGGATATACCTATTTGTATTGGTACAGATCTTATGCCTAAGTTAAACATTAACTTGACAGGTTTAGCTGTTACGTGGGATAGTCCTAATATCTCTACAATACCTGATCCAATAGACCCTTCACCTATCAAACCTAATAAGTCACCCGCTGGTACTCACCAACAGCGTGAACAACTTATGGACGCATTACAGCCATATTTGAGCGCCAATGCTAAGATCCCTAGCACGTCTGCATGTCCTCTACCTGAAGCGATAGTTCGCTTGGAAACTGAACCAGGTAAAACCACTTATAGACGGCAGTATCCTATTGCACTGTCAATCCAGCCTAAAGTACAAGAACAGGTTGACAAATGGTTAGCAGATGGTGTAATTGAAATAGCCCCTCCTAATACTGCATTTAACTCTCCTTTGTTGACTGTACGTAAGAAGGATGCTAATGGTAATTATAGTGACGATGTACGGGTGTGTATAGACCCCAGACATATCAATGCAATACTCATTAAAGATCGTACCGACCGCTTTCAATTACCATTGATAGCTGAGTTGCATCAAAAAATGAGTGCTGCGACACTATTTACAGTACTTGACCTCAAACAAGCTTTTCATCGGTTACCTCTAGCTGATGAGCATAGAGCCCTTACAGCTTTTACATTTAACGGTCAACAATATCAATTTTGTAGAGCACCATTCGGTTTGACCCCTATACCAAATCACTTTCAACGTGTGCTAACTACCCTCTTACATGACTTGCCATACGTTACATGTTTCATTGATGATTTAACTATCGGTACTGGACCCGATATTGAGGAACATATCAAATGCGTAACTACTGTCATCGAACGACTTACATCAGCTAAATTTATTCTTAACGTTGATAAATGTCACTTTATGCAAACTTCGGTAAACATCCTAGGCTTCACTATTAGTCACAATAGTCTCTCATTGGATAGCAGAAAGGTTGCAAATGCTTTAGCATGGCCAATACCAAAAACTGGAAAAGATATACAACGCTTTCTAGGCCTCGCTAATTATTTTCGAAGTCATCTCCCAAATTTCTCTACCATGACCGCACCGTTAGATAAACTACGTAACGAAGGTTCATTGGAACACATTTGGACTGACAAATATCTACAGGCTTTTCGAAATATACAGACAGCCTTATCTAATGCTCCTGTTCTGTCTATACCTGACATGCGTCATGAATTACAGCTAGCTACAGATGCTAGCAACACAGGAATTGGCGGTGTACTTTATCAAATTATTGACGATAAAACTCGCTATATTGGATTCGCAGCAAGAGCACTGTCGAAGTCAGAAATGAACTACTCGACAACTAAACGAGAGCTGTTAGCCATCTGTTATCTTTTTGAAAGATTTCACAAGTGGTTGTATGGATCTCAATTCACGCTGTATACTGATCATAAAAGTTTGGTCTATCTTGGCACACAAAACATTCCTAATCCCATGATGCTGAATTGGTTCGAAACTATTTTCAACTATACATTCAAAGTAATCCATCGTCCAGGAATTGAAAATGTGTTGCCGGATTCACTTTCTCGTCTTTTTTCAGACGATACGGAAAAAAGACTGGGGGGAGATAATAATCCTCAGCAACTTTCCATAAAAAATAAAAATACAAAGTCACAGAGCAAACGTACTACAGACAACAGTACAAACATAAAACAAAGAGCTGTACAACTAGTAGACTACATGACACCACCAGAAGAGGAACGTCATAACCTATTATTAAAGGCACATCTACTTGGACACTTTGGGGCTGATGCTATTGTAAAGACAATCCACAATGATAATTTGCACTGGATTAATATTAAAAAAGATGCATTGCAGCTAGTATCCAATTGTCCTGAATGTCAACAATTTAATATTGGCAAACACGGGTATCACCCTCCCCGTAGTATTCTACCAGATGGTCCTTTTGATCACGTCTGTATTGACCTCGGTACCCTGAACATTACATCAACAGAAGGACATAATTTCATTTTAGTCCTAGTTGATCTCTTCACAAGATTTACAATTCTAAGACCATTAATGGATAAAACTGCAGTATCCATAGCTAATGAACTTAGAGATATCTTTTGCACTTTTGGTTGGCCCAAAAAGCTTAGTTCAGATAACGGTACAGAATTCACTAATGAAATATTTAATTCATTAATGGAAACCTGTGGTATTGACCATAGACTTTCACTGCCTTATAACCCATTGGGTAATTCGACTAACGAATCGTTTGTTGGAATAGCCAAACGAGCTCTTGTTAAAAGATTACAAGGCAAGAAAGACGAGTGGAATCTTTTCCTTCCTAGTATTCAATATGCTATGAATTGCAAATATTCTAGATTACATCATTCCAGACCATTTGTGCTTATGTATAATAGACAACCAAATGAATTTCAGGATTATTCCAATGCACAATCCTCAATACCTAACTCTAGTCAGCAGTATGCTAAAGCACTAGAAAATAAATTAGACAATATGAACAACATAGTAATCCCTGCTATACGTAACCGTATTATGACTACTCAAAGAACTGACAACGAGTATTTTACAAAGAAGCACCGCATTGTAAATCAACAATTTCCTACTAATAGCGAAGTTATGATAAAAAATGTGAATAGAAATAGTAAAACTGACCCAAGGTACGAGGGCCCCTTTGTCGTACATGGAGTCACAAAAAATGGTAGCTACATTTTGACGGATAAAACAGGTACATTATTATCGCGCGACGTACCTACCTCGCACATCAAACTCATCTCTACAGACAACGTTGTTAATAATCGCGCTGACCAACAACAGTACGATGTGCAGGCAATTATCCAACATAAAGGAAATAACACTAGTAATTATAAATACCTAGTAAGATGGAAAGGTTATCCTCCAGAATATGATACCTGGGAACCTGCCTCAAGTTTTGATGACATGAGTATGATAGAACAGTACTGGGCAAGACGTAACGTCAATAATAACATTGGCAAACGTAAACGCTCATCTCATACCAATGTTCCAACCAAGACTAATAATTTTAACAAACGAAACAAGACAAAGTAACGAACTGAATATGATCTTTTCCCATTACTTTTTTCCTCAACAGGTTTTTTGGGTTTTTATCGATTATATACCAGAAGAGCATACTCTCTCTTTCCTCTACACTTACGTCTTTAATATAAACAGCCTACGCAATCATATTGGATATGATCTCTGTACTCTTCGTTATTCATGATGCTCATCGGTTGTTCCAACCTGGAAGGGGGCAATGATGTATCCATCATTCATAACTCGATATGAAAACAGTATTAATAAGCTACATGTAAAATATATCCAATAGATAGGCTACAGGTTAATTCGGATAATCTTCATTAAGGATAAGATGCTGCGTAATTGCACGGTTAAATTATATTAAATCCAGGAACTAAATCACAGTCAATCGCAGTCAATCATATACGAGTATTCTATGGATAAATGCTTATGGTGACAAAGATAACAATGGAAGAACACATAACCATTATCTATTTGTCATCAGTTATATCATACTCATTAATTATTAATCCATGACATGAAATATTATCCGTGTATGAAAAGTATAAATAGAGTATCATTTTCTTATTAAATAAAACAATCTCTTTATCGAGTCTCGTCCTCTCTTGTTCCTTTCTATTCTTGGATAAATCAGCCAAGTCGATACCGTGAACCCATATCCAGTCTTCGTAGCAAGCTACATAAGCTTAAGATAAACAACGCTCGTGTGCTGGATGTACATTACCCTGACCGTCAAGTGGTTGCTCTTTTGGTGCACACAGAATACACCGCTGATCTGCTCGCTGCCTTTGCCAAAGCCAAGGTCGAACCAATCCAAGGATTCAATCCTTTGAACCCTGATCTCTTGCGTGATCCCAAGTATGCTGACTTATCTGGATCTGATCGTGCTACCAAGTGTACTGAAGTACATCAAGCTCGCCTTGTCCGTGCTTTACAACACATCCGTGAGTCTGTTCGCCCTGCTGTTGCTCGTTCCTTCTTTGTAAAGAACTGGATCACCCTTGATCAATACAAAGAAGTTGTACCTACCGTCACCCGTGCTGCTAGAACCACTGGATCGACCCAAGATGCCACGATGGAAGAAATCCATAGCACATTCAGCACTACAGAACTTGATCCTCTCGATGTCGGTGAATCGACCTCATCCCAATGATGAGTGTCTCACCTATTGAAGATTTAAATATGCCTATGCCCAACCAAGATACCCGTACTTGTACAAAGAACAATATGCTTACTATGGCCCTGTGGAATGCCAATGGCTGTAATCGCTACACTGTTGATCAAACCACCAATTCGCTCCTTACATCGTCACTCATTTTTATTACTGAAACCTGGTTGTTATCTCCACTCAGGCTTATGACTTCATGGCAACAATACCATACCTATGGCGTACCGCTTGAGGGTCAAAGTCGAGGACAGATGGGCATCAGTCTACTTGTCAATCCTGATTGTCCCTATCCAGTTACTCACTTTCCCTCTGACAATCCTTATGTGCTCAGCTGTCAAGTCTCCACCTTGCTTGTTCACTGTGTCTATCTGCCGCCATCGCTCTCTGACCTCGAAGCAATGGATATACTCGATGGACTTCCTCACCAAACACATCCATCACAGACCAACATGATTGTGTGCGGTGACTTTAACGCTCGACACCAACACCTTCTTGGTGATTCAAGAACTACCACTCGTGGCATCAAGTTGTTCAGCTGGATCTTGGAGAATGGAATGACATGTTGGAATACTCAACTGGCCTATGGTATCCCAACCTATTGTGCTCAAGGCCGTGTCAATGCTACCACCGGTGAACACTTCAACAGTGTCATCGACTTGTTTCTCAGTTCGCAACAACTGGTGAATCCAAAGATGCTTGTACATGAAGACCTCTCTCTTGGTTCAGACCATCATCCTGTGTCGTTGTCCTGTGTCCTGCCTCCACCACCGCCTCCACCTGCTCATCCTCGTCGTTTATGGAATCTGAGTAGACTGACCGAGCCTGACTGCCTCTATGTTGACCTCTTCCGGGACCGTATCCAACCGTTTCGTGAATGCTTGACAACATATGCATCATCTACCAACAGCACAGCACCCGATATGGATCTCCTTGCCAACGAGTTGACTTCGATCATTCACTCTTGTCTGGATGACTCTGTCGGCCAAAAGAAGCCTCGTGGTTCTGGCAATGCCTGGTTCTGGACTGATGATCTCCAAACTCTGTTTGACCGTCGTGAACAAGCCCGTCGCAAGTGGAAAAGAACCGTTGGTATCAACAAAGTACTTCGATGGCAAGAATATGAAGTTGCTGCCCATAGGTTCAAAAGTGCCCTGTACTGTCGTCGCCGTGCTACTTGGAAGCAATTCTGCGAAACTCTGTCTTCTGGTCCGCTGTCTGATACCACTGCTACAATCAAGCGAATTAGACGAAACCGCACACTGGCTCCTTCTTATTCCCATCCGGAGGGTCCCACTGTTGCGGCTACAACCATGGCTAATCACTTGAAGCAAGTATTCTCTGGCTCGTCATTACCATCGACTAGGTACAATGCACCACCGATCCCCTCTGGTCCTCATTGTCCGGAAGATGATCCGTGTCCAGTGGATATAGAAACGGTGCGCACTGCGCTTCTCAAACGTCTCTCGCGTCGCAAGGCTCCAGGTTGTGATCACCTACGAACAGAAATGCTATTGCCAATTGCTGATGATCTGGTCCCTGTCCTGACCTTGCTCTTTCGTCTGTGCTGGATATGGTCTGCTGTCCCTACTGCATGGTGCACTGCTCAAGTGGTCCCCATCTACAAGAAAGGTGATCCACTGCAACCAGCAAACTATCGACCAATCAGCCTGACATCGGTATTGCGAAAGCTCTTTGAACTGTGCTTGCAGACAACTCTTGAAGACACCGCTCCATCACTCGACCCTGTCCAAGGCGGCTTCCGTCATAGTCGTAGCGCTCTGGATCAAGCGCTCTGTCTGAATGAGCTCTGTCGACAGCATGCTATTGATCATCACGGTGAATCTCCTGTCTTGGCCTTCTTGGATATCAAGTCTGCTTATGATACCGTTGATCGAGCAATCATATGGCGTGCTCTAGAGACCTACATCTCTCCTGCTCTACTTGGACTACTCCAATGTCTGTTTGACAAAGTAAGTATAGAAGTCTTGGTTTCTGGTTTTACCTCTCCTGCCTTCTGGCCAAGAACTGGTGTGCTTCAAGGTTCAATCCTGTCACCGTTCTTGTATTCCATCTACATCAACAGCCTCCCAGCTCTGCTTCGTTCTATTCGATTACCAATCTCGGCAAGATATTACAGCTCAAATCCACAACGTGAATTCGATGGCCTCTGGTTGAACTGTCTACTATATGCTGATGACGTTGTCCTTATAGGTGCTCCAGAAGTCATGCCTCGTCTTCTCAAGGCAGCTGAAGAACATTCTTTCTCCTTGGGTTACCGATGGAATCCAGCCAAGTGTGTGGTGCTCAACTCTGCTTTCTCTCTTGGTGGTCCCCAACTCAAGTTGTATGGTGATGACATTCCCATCCAATCTACCTTCAACTATCTTGGCATCCCATTTGATGATACTGGCACCATCGCTACTGGTCTGCTGATCCAACGGAATGTTACCTCTGCTGTCTCTGCTATGCGTCGTTTCCTTTTACCTGTCGGTATCCGCTCTCCTGGCTTCTCTCGCCTTACTGCTACTCGTCTCTATACTATCTTTATTAGACCTAGATTCGAGTATGGTTTGTGCATCTGTACCTTTCTACAAAAGCAACTGGCTCTACTGGATCGTGCCCAAGATCAGTGTCTTCGTTTGGCATTCGGTGGTCATCCTCGTGCCTCTACCACGGTGTTCAAGCACTTGACAAGCACCCCTTCCATGCATGTACGGGCCCATACTTTGGTACTCAAGATGATCGTTCGTGTCCATCACCTTCCTGATGATTGTCTGCTTGCCAAGTTGGTTCCCTTTGTCGCTGCTGCACCGATCAAGAGCCGTTTCCGATGGCCGGCATTGCTGAGGCAAAACCCTCTATGGTTGAACCCTCAGTATACGGGTGGGTATACTTCTGTTGATGATCGCCTTGCACATCTTTCTACCGATGTCCATGTCAAGCAGGGTGTGCTCGCTTACCGCAATGACCTTCTGCATCGAATCTTGAATCGTCCTGATCCACCTGTCCTCCTCTCTGCTTGTCGTCCAAGTATTGGCATTGATGCGATGTTCTTCATCCCAATGCTCCTCTCTGACCGTAGTCGCATCCTTCGATGGCGTATGGGGTGGCTCCCTGCTCGTCCTATCGACTGTAGCTGTGGTCCCATCCATGCCTCTCGTGCTCACCTCTTGTCCTGTCTCCGTGTTGCTGAAAGATTGAACTTGCCTGCTGACATCAAACCCAATCCTTTGGATCATGTTCTGAATATGTTGCCAAGGAAACTTCCAGCATATCCATCTCAAGCACTGTTCTCTCGTTGGTCCCTTTGGTGGCCTGTTGTCTGTCAAGTCCTCCTTGAAATCGAACAGATTTGCCTTCCCGAAGGCACATTTGTTGGATCGTCTATCGACACATCTGGCTCTCTTTTCTTGGACAAGATTCGCCCACTGCCACTGTCAAGTACAGTCGATTATTTGTTCTTTGAATCAGTACAAGATTAACGATGGTTAATTGCCGTCAACATCTCTCTTTGTTTACTTTGCCTTTTCTTTTTTTTCTAGCTATGTCTAGTTTTTATTTTTATTTTTTATTTCTTAACTCTTATTACTCTTTTATCTTGTTTTATTTTTTTTGTAAAATTTATTGCACCTCATGGCGAGACACATACTGTAACGTCTCCTTGCCATTCAATAAACAAAAATCTTTTATCTGTGCTAAACGGGCGCCTTTCTTTCGTGTTCTTAACCGTTACACCAATTTGCACCTGGTTAAACGTTTATCCGCACAAATAACTTTTACATCCATCTGTTAAATCGCATCCATCCATCATTAGCAAGATAGATACAACATCCAAAACAACTTTATTACAAACTACAACCCAAATAGAAGCGTATTCGTCAAGCTATATCCAAAATACGAATCGTTTAAATATTGACATTTCAAGATCTCTCATGGAAAAAACTTCTCAAGATCAGAGCGGCAATGGCACGTCCGTGCCGACACCACTTGTCCAGTCCGCACCGCATGTCCAGACCGGACCACTTGTTCAACCCGGACATGTTGTTCAACCCGGACCAATTGTTCAGTCCGCACACTCTAAGGGCACACCAGTTGTCCAACCCGGACCACTTGTTCAACCCGCACCAACTGTTCAGTCCGCACTCCCTATGGGCACACCCATTGAAATTCCCAGCAAGCGCACAATTGCTGACAGAACTCCACCTTACGTTCCTACGAATGTTAAAAAGACCATTAGCAAGCCTACTACCCGTAGTCAGATCCTCAAGACCAAGAACAAAAATTTGAATCCTAGCACCTCTTCTTTCAAGCTCAGTCTAGACAAGCCTGTAGACTTTTCATTTAGTCAGAATGACTCCGCACTCAAACCTTTATTTACCAGGGAAGTGAACCCTTTAGCTCTATGCGATACTCAAATACTTGATCTTAGCTCCCAATCTGGTATTCCAGATTGGTTTATAGTATATCAAAAGCAGCAACAAAATCAAACCCGCTTCTTGAACCAACGTTTGAATGCTCTTGAAGAAGTCATGGCAGAAAACAAGCGTTTGCGCACCGACCTGGACCTTGCTCAACAGCGTATAGCAGAACTTGAAGCCCAAATCTCTACTGATGCTATTCCCACTTTGGTACTGGATTCCAAAGTTACTCAAGGTACCGAAGCATCCAAGTACGCCATCCAAAGTACCTCGTTGACTTCATCCACTGAACCACTTTCTTTCGCTGCTGTGGCAACAAAAGGTAAGGATGCACCTGCACCAAAGAGCAAGGCACCATCACGCCGTCGCAAGACTACTGCTCGTCAAATGGAAGCCATACACCGCCGCTTTGTCCCTGTCGCTGCTCATCATGACTATGAGTATGTGTACTTGCCAAGTCGATACCGTGAACCCATATCCAGTCTTCGTAGCAAGCTGCATAAGCTTAAGATCAACAACGCTCGTGTGCTGGATATACATTACCCAGACCGTCAAGTGGTTGCTCTTTTGGTACACACAGAATACACCGCTGATCTGCTCGCTGCCTTTGCCAAAGCCAAGGTCGAACCAATCCAAGGATTCAACCCTTTGAACCCTGATCTCTTGCGGGATCCCAAGTATGCTGACTTATCTGGATCTGATCGTGCTGCCAAGTGTACCGAAGTACATCAAGCTCGCCTTGTCCGTGCTTTACAACACATCCGTGAGTCTGTCCGCCCTGCTGTTGCTCGTTCCTTCTTTGTGAAGAATTGGATCACCCTTGATCAGTACAAAGAAGTTGTACCTACTGTTACCCGTGCTGCTAGAACCACTGGATCGACCCCAGATGCCACGATGGAAGAAATCCATAGCACATTCAGCTCTACAGAACTTGATCCTCTCGATGTCGGTGAATCGACCTCATCCCAATGATGAGTGTCTCACCCATTGAAGATTTAAATATGCCTATGCCCAACCAAGATACCCGTACTTGTACAAACAACAATATGCTTACTATGACCCTATGGAATGCCAATGGCTGTAATCGCTACACTGTTGATCAAACCACCAATTCGCTCCTTACATCGTCACTCATTTTTATTACTGAAACCTGGTTATTGTCTCCACTCAGGCTTATGACTTTATGGCAACAATACCATACCTATGGCGTACCGCTTGAGGGTCAAAGTCGAGGACAGATGGGCATCAGTCTGCTTGTCAATCCTGATTGTCCCTATCCTGTCACTCACTTTCCCTCTGACAATCCTTATGTGCTCAGCTGTCAAGTCTCCACCTTGCTTGTTCACTGTGTCTATCTGCCGCCATCGCTCTCTGACCTCGAAGCAGTGGATATACTCGATGGGCTTCCTCACCAAACACATCCATCACAGACCAACATGATTGTGTGCGGTGACTTTAACGCTCGACACCAACACCTTCTTGGTGATTCAAGAACTACCACTCGTGGCATCAAGTTGTTCAGCTGGATCCTGGAGAATGGAATGACATGTTGGAATACTCAACTAGCCTATGGTATCCCAACCTATTGTGCTCAAGGCCGTGTCAATACTACCACCGGTGAACACTTCAACAGTGTCATCGACTTGTTTCTCAGTTCACAACAACTGGTGAATCCAAAGATGCTTGTACATGAAGACCTCTCTCTTGGTTCAGACCATCATCCTGTGTCGTTGTCCTGTGTCCTGCCTCCACCACCGCCTCCACCTGCTCATCCTCGTCGTTTATGGAATCTGAGTAGACTGACCGAGCCTGACTGCCTCTATGTTGACCTCTTCCGGGATCGTATCCAACCGTTTCGTGAATGCTTGACAACATATGCATCATCTACCAATAGCACAGCACCCGACATGGATCTCCTTGCCAACGAGTTGACCTCCATCATTCACTCTTGTCTGGATGACTCTGTCGGTCAAAAGAAGCCTCGTGGTTCTGACAATGCCTGGTTCTGGACTGATGATCTTCAAGCTCTGTTTGACCGTCGTGAACAAGCCCGTCGCAAGTGGAAAAGGACTGTTGGTATCAACAAAGTACTTCGATGGCAAGAATATGAAGTTGCTGCCCAGCGGTTCAAAAGTGCCTTGTACTGTCGTCGCCGTACTACTTGGAAGCAATTTTGCGAAACTCTGTCTTCTGGTCCGCTGTCTGACACTACTGCTACTATCAAGAGAATTAGACGAAACCGCACACTGGCTCCTTCTTATTCCCATCCGGAGGGTCCTACTGTTGCGGCTATAACCATGGCTAATCACTTGAAGCAAGTGTTCTCTGGCTCGTCCTTACCATCGACTAGGTACAATGCACCACCGATCCCCTCTGGTCCTCATTGTCCGGAAGATGATCCGTGTCCAGTAGATACAGAAACGGTGCGCACTGCGCTTCTTAAACGTCTCTCGTGTCGCAAAGCTCCAGGCTGTGATCACTTACGAACAGAGGTGCTATTGCCAATTGCTGATGATCTGGTCCCTGTCCTGACCTTGCTCTTTCGTCTGTGCTGGATATGGTCTACTGTCCCTGCTGCATGGTGCACTGCTCAAGTGGTCCCGATCTACAAGAAAGGTGATCCACTGCAACCAGCAAACTACCGACCAATCAGCCTGACATCGGTATTGCGAAAGCTCTTTGAACTGTGCTTACAGACAACTCTTGAAGACACCGCTCCACCACTCGACCCTGTCCAAGGCGGCTTCCGTCATAGTCGTAGTGCTCTGGATCAAGCGCTCTGTCTGAATGAGCTCTGTCGACAGCATGCTATCGATCATCATGGTGAACCTCCTATCTTGGCCTTCTTGGATATCAAGTCTGCTTATGACACAGTTGATCGAGCAATCATACGGCGTGCTCTAGAGACCTACATCTCTCCTGCTCTACTTGGACTACTCCAATGTCTGTTTGACAAAGTAAGTATAGAAGTCCTGGTTTCTGGTTTCACCTCTCCTGCCTTCTGGCCAAGAACTGGTGTGCTTCAAGGTTCAATCCTTTCTCCGTTCTTGTATTCGATCTATATCAACAGCCTCCCAGCTTTGCTTCGTTCTGTTCGCTTACCAATCTCGGCAAGATATTACAGCTCAAACCCACAACGTGAATTCGATGGCCTCTGGTTGAACTGTCTACTATATGCTGACGATGTTGTTGTTGTAGAACAGCGTCTGATCATAACGGACATTGAATAATCACAACTAAAAGAAGTATATTAAAACTGATAGAAGATAATAATTTAAATCTTTATCAAATAAAATATATTCTTCTTCTTTTTTATATAAAACTATCACTACTAGATTCATCCTATAAAGTAAACATGAACAATAAATAAGTCATGACCTTTATTATTCATCATTTCTGTAAATGAATAATAATGGATCAGGTACCTAGTCAACTATGATCTGACTGGAGGCATTTCATATAAATATATCTTTCCTCTCAATGAAGACGGGACAATTCTCCCAGATCAGTTAAAGAACAATAAGATCTATAAAACAACGAATTAAAAATTTTCATAATCGATTCAGTGATCATTCTTCAATCAAACATGTCAATTATTGGATCTACGCTCATAACAACTCATTTACCCGCCAACTGATAGAAGAATATAAATAGTAGACTTTGTAATGATTTCTTTTTAATAATTAAGATTGTCTTAAATAAAGTTCAGTCTCAAAAAGTATTCTTTGGTTTTTATCGCTACCTTAATTACTTTACCAGAACATAACATTTTACTTTTTGAATTCAAAACTTTATCGCAATATGTCTACTCCTCAAGAAACTCCCATTATTGATCCTGTTGTAACAAGCACCCCAGAAAGTCAAACCTCTGTGGTCTTTAACATCACTTCTCCTCTTTCTGAACCTCAAGGAAGTATGGCTAGCAAGTATGCTTCTGAACCTACCCCCATGGACACTGATACTGCTACTGCTACTCCTAAAGTAATGGAATCCACTGCTGACATTGTAAGTCGCAAGCTTCGCCTCATTGAAAATTGGAAGAACCAAGCCAAGATACACTTCATGGAGTATATGGTTCTTAATGAAGATGATTCTGATCCTGCTGCTGCTCTTACTGCCCATGAAAAGTTCAAGGAGTGTGAACAAAAGGTGAACAGGGCAAAGGAAGCTCTTAAATCCTTTTCTGCTATGTTCGAAGAAGTGAAGACCCCAAGTGATGGTCCAAGTAATCATTCTCTTCGATTGGTGGTCCCAAATGATTTGCCTACATTGCAGTTAAAAGGTGATGCTATTTGGAGGAAAAAGGCTGAGTGCTACGACAGTGCTTACGATTTTTGTAACACTTTTAAAACTGTCTTACGTGCTCATGGTCAAGCCTTGAACTCCAATTGGGAACGTTTGCTGCCGCTTTGTATGAACCCCGAACAAGTCTCTTGGTGTAGGGAAGCGCTGCTAGAAAAAAGTTTCTCTTGGAAGCAAGTCCGCCCTATGATCTTGGATCACTTCGATACCCCGTACCGCAAGTTCTTGTTGATGGTTGAAGTCGGTTCCATGTGTCAAGGCACCTACGAGAGTAATCGGGAGTACTCAAATCGTTTCCAGAAGATGCGCCGTGAAGCTGGTATGGAAGACAGCACTCTTCTTGCTGTCACTTACTTTGCTTCTTTAAAAGCATCTGTCAAGTCTGTCGCGCAATTAGCGATATCCTCTCACTTTGGTTCTCGTTTACCTAGTTCGATTACTCAAATAATCGACTTGGTACTTGCCTCTGGTGAAGATTCTGCTTTTGCTGCCAAGACCCCTCATAAACGTGCTCGTCCTATGAACGAAGATGAACGTACTACCCGTCATGCTGGCAATACTAGTAAAGCTCCTTTTGGAACTAGTAAAGTATTGACCAACAAGTATAAGACACCCATGGCAAATAAGGGAAAATCTAAAACCAAGCCATGTACTTACTGCCGCAAAGAATGGTTCCAAGGTCATAAGTGCAATGAGTATCTAGTTGCTAAAAATAGTAATAGTAACAATAAGGATAATGTACAGATAAACCGAATGGCCGTAAGAACTACAAATAATAATGTATCCGATGAAGAGGATGAATGTGAAATAAACAGCCCTCTAAACCGTATGGCACTTGACTGTAAGTCTAAAAAAGAAAAAGAATTAATAGTTACTCGAGACTTTAAAAGTACTAATAATAATTCTATAACTTTTCCCATACTTGCAAACAATAGAAAAGCCATCACGATCTTGGATACTGGAGCAAATGTTTCTTCTATAAATAAAAAATTTTGTTTCCAAAATAATTTTTTAATTATTCCTCCTAAAAATAATAATGTCATAAAGTTAGCTGACTGTAACTCTACTATTAAGAGAATTGGTTTAACTGAAGTAAACATTAAGTGTAATGGAAAAAGTTTTAATCATACCTTTGAAGTAATGAGTTTAACAAATGATCATGATATGAGTATTGGTACTGATTTTATGAGTAAACTTGGTATTGGTCTTACTGGTCTTCCTTACAAATGGGATGATAGTAAAGTATCTTTAGACAATTCCAAAGTACCTGAACATAAATTCAATGACTTTAGTGAACTCTTGAATAAAGTTGATGATGAGATGACTGAATTAGAGAACTGCCCCGCTGGTTCATCTAATGAATATCAACAAGCATTAAACTATATTAAACCATTAATTCAATCAAATCAAGCAATACCTAAAGGTTCCTTTTGTACTATACCGGAATCTGTTGTCTCGATTGAAACTCCTGAAGGTGTCACATCTTATCGACGTCCCTATCCTGTGCCTTTAGCATACCATAAGATAGTACAAGATCAGATAGATGAATGGCTGGAGAATGGTGTAATCAAGAGAGCTCCTGCTAATACCGAGTGGAACTCAGCTTTGACTGTAGTAAAGAAGACCAATGCTAAGGGTGAAGTAACTGGTTACCGTGTGTGCCATGATCCCAGACATGTTAATGCTCTTCTAAAGTCAATTGACAGAATGCCCTTGCCTAAAATTTCTGAGCTATTTGAGGAATTGAAAGGAGCAACTGTATATTCCACTTTGGATCTTAAATCTGCTTTTAACTCTTTAAAAATGAATGAAGAGCATGCACATAAACTAGCTTTCTCTTGGAACTCTGTACAGTATATACCTGTTGGTACTCCTTTTGGTCTAAAGCATGTATCCAGTGTAATGCAGAGAACTATGAGCATCGCATTAGAAAACATGTCCTTTGCTAAATGTTTTGTTGATGACATAGTTGTAGCATCTACTTCCATTGAAGAGCATAAGCAACACTTAAAACAAGTAATTGATAAACTTACTAAAGTAAATCTCAAGTTAAATCCTGATAAATGTACATTTTTTCAAAGCAAAATTAATTTACTTGGCTTCAGAATATCTCCTAAAGGTGTTTCTCTTGACCTTCGTAAAGTTGCTAATGTGCAAGAATTTCCTGTCCCCAAGACTGGAAAGGATATAATGAGATACTGTGGACTCATAAATTATTTCCGTCCTCATATTCCTAAAGCATCTACACTGTTAGCTCCACTGGATGCCTTAAGAAACGAAAAATCATTAATTAAATTATGGAATGATAAACACCAACAATGTTTTGACAACTTAAAGAAAGTATTGTTAGAAAATGTAATTCTTTCATACCCTGATTTGAATCAAACTTTCTATGTCGCTACCGATGCCTCTAACGTTGGTATAGGTGTAATTCTGTATCAAAAGATAAATGGGAAAGTACACTACATTTCTATGATAGCTAAAACTTTATCTAAAAGTGAACGTAACTATTCAGCTACTAAGCGAGAATTATTAGCAGTTGTATATGCTCTGAAGAGGTTCCATAAGTATTTATGGGGAAACAAATTTACCCTGTATACAGATCATAAGGCACTCACTTATCTTCACACGCAAAAGATTGCTAACGCTATGCTCATAAATTGGTTCGATACACTGCTCCAATATGATTTTAAAGTCGTTCATTTACCAGGTGTAGATAATATTCTCCCTGACACACTTTCTCGTCTATATGAAATTGAAGATCCTGTCAATGAACTGGGAGGGGATAAGCTTCATCTATTGAATAGAGCAGCAGTAAAACTACCCAGTGAAGACAAAGGTGAATACATGACACCTCCGGATCCTGAAGAACGTAAACTACTTCTTCTACGTGAGCACATTAAAGGACATTTTGGTTCTGATGCAATTTACCATGCTTTAAAACGTAAAGGTATCTACTGGTCCAATCTGAAAAATGAAGCCGTAGAACTTGTTAAGAGTTGTATTCCATGTCAACAATTTAACATAATCAAAAAGGGTTATAATCCTCTAAGACCCATTACAGCCACATTACCTGGAGATAGTTGGGGCATCGACTTAGCTGGTCCCATGAAAACTTCCTTGAATGGCAACAATTACTTATTGATTATGGTTGACATTGCTACACGTTACTGTGTATTGAAACCCTTGCCTGATAAGCAATCTATGACGATTGTAAAAGCTTTAATCGATGTATTCTCGCATTATGGTTTTCCACGTGTAATCCAATCTGATAATGGTGGTGAATTTGTAAATGAGCTTATGCAATTACTTGCTGAAAATGCTGGTTATGACCATAGACTCATATCTAGTTATCATCCCAGAGCTAATGGAGTAAGTGAACGTTGGGTACAAACAGCTGTAAATGCAATAAAGAAACAAATCGAGGGTGCTAAAGCAGACTGGGATTTATATGTTCCTTCTACACAACTCTACTTGAATGGTAAACACAATGAACGTACTAAGACGCCACCCTTCACTTTAATGTACGGTCGTAACATGAATGACTTTGAAGATTTTAGCAAAGAAAAAAATAAGGCAACTAAAGAAGAAATAAATAAACAACTCCTTCTCAATATAAAAAGAATGACGGAGATTGTGTTCCCTGCCATATATGAACGTACAAAAATAATAACAAACAATCAGAAGGAAAAGTTTGATGCGTCACATAAACTAATTACGATCCCTGAAAATAGCTATGTAATGGTAAAAGTAAATATTAAAACCAACAAGTTAGATCCTAACTATGAAGGACCTTATAAAGTAAAAAGAATTACTCAAGGAGGATCGTATGTACTAGAAGATGAAATGGGTGAATTGTTATCTAAAAACTACCCACCTTCTGCGTTAAAACTCATCTCACAAGATGAAGTTATATCAACAAATAAATTCTATCAGGTAGAAGCCATTTTAGCACATAAAAAGCTTAAAGGGAAATATCTTTATAAGTGCAGATGGAAAGGCTATGATAAGAGCGATGATACCTGGGAGCCTGCCTCTAACTTTACCGATCCTAAATTCATTACAGAATATTGGCAAAGAGTTGGTATAGTTCCTGAAGATATTAAATATAAATATGACCTTCAAAATAATAAAGGAAGATCTAACAATGTGAAGTTAATAAATACTTCTCATACAGGCAAACGAAAGACCAGAACAGATCTTAATGAAAATAGCCACTCTTCTACAACAAGTAGTAATAAATTAAATGGCAATATAAATTCTAAAAGATCTAGACGGTATTAGTTATACCTGGGAGGGGATTATGTTGTAGAACAGCGTCTGATCATAACGGACATTGAATAATCACAACTAAAAGAAGTATATTAAAACTGATAGAAGATAATAATTTAAATCTTTATCAAATAAAATATATTCTTCTTCTTTTTTATATAAAACTATCACTACTAGATTCATCCTATAAAGTAAACATGAACAATAAATAAGTCATGACCTTTATTATTCATCATTTCTGTAAATGAATAATAATGGATCAGGTACCTAGTCAACTATGATCTGACTGGAGGCATTTCATATAAATATATCTTTCCTCTCAATGAAGACGGGACAATTCTCCCAGATCAGTTAAAGAACAATAAGATCTATAAAACAACGAATTAAAAATTTTCATAATCGATTCAGTGATCATTCTTCAATCAAACATGTCAATTATTGGATCTACGCTCATAACAACTCATTTACCCGCCAACTGATAGAAGAATATAAATAGTAGACTTTGTAATGATTTCTTTTTAATAATTAAGATTGTCTTAAATAAAGTTCAGTCTCAAAAAGTATTCTTTGGTTTTTATCGCTACCTTAATTACTTTACCAGAACATAACAGTTGTCCTTATAGGAGCACCTGAAGTCATGCCTCGTCTTCTTAAGGCAGCTGAAGAACATTCTTTCTCCTTGGGTTGCCGATGGAATCCTGCCAAGTGTGTGGTGCTCAACTCTGCTTTCTCTCTTGGTGGTCCCCAACTCAAGTTGTATGGTGATGACATTCCCATTCAGTCGACCTTCAACTATCTTGGCATCCCATTTGATGATACTGGCACCATCGCTACAGGTCTGCTGATTCATCGGAATGTTACCTCTGCTGTCTCTGCTATGCGTCGTTTCCTTTTGCCTGTCGGTATCCGCTCTCCTGGCTTCTCTCGCCTTACTGCTACTCGTCTCTACACTATCTTTATTAGGCCTAGATTCGAGTATGGTTTGTGCATCTGCACCTTTTTGCAAAAGCAACTGGCTCTACTGGATCGTGCTCAAGATCAGTGTCTTCGTCTGGCATTCGGTGGTCATCCTCGTGCCTCTACCACGGTGTTCAAGCACTTGACAAGCACCCCATCAATGCATGTACGGGCCCATACTTTGGTACTCAAGATGATTATCCGTGTCCACCATCTTCCTGATGATTGTCTGCTTGCCAAGTTGGTTCCCTTCATTACTGCTGCACCGATCAAGAGCCGTTTCCGATGGCCGGCATTGCTGAGGCAAAACCCTCTATGGTTGAACCCTCAGTATACGGGTGGGTATACTTCTGTTGATGATCGCCTTGCACATCTTTCTACCGATGTCCATGTCAAGCAGGGTGTGCTCGCTTACCGCAATGACCTTCTGCATCGAATCTTGAATCGTCCTGATCCACCTGTCCTCCTCTCTGCTTGTCGTCCAAGTATTGGCATTGATGCGATGTTCTTCATCCCAATGCTCCTCTCTGACCGTAGTCGCATCCTTCGATGGCGTATGGGGTGGCTCCCTGCTCGTCCTATCGACTGTAGCTGTGGTCCCATCCATGCCTCTCGTGCTCACCTCTTGTCCTGTCTCCGTGTTGCTGAAAGATTGAACTTGCCTGCTGACATCAAACCCAATCCTTTGGATCATGTTCTGAATATGTTGCCAAGGAAACTTCCAGCATATCCATCTCAAGCACTGTTCTCTCGTTGGTCCCTTTGGTGGCCTGTTGTCTGTCAAGTCCTCCTTGAAATCGAACAGATTTGCCTTCCCGAAGGCACATTTGTTGGATCGTCTATCGACACATCTGGCTCTCTTTTCTTGGACAAGATTCGCCCACTGCCACTGTCAAGTACAGTCGATTATTTGTTCTTTGAATCAGTACAAGATTAACAATTAATTGCTGCCTTTATTTCTCTTTATTTACTTTGCCTTTTCTTTTTTTTCTAGCTATGTCTAGTTTTTATTTTTATTTTTATTTCTTAACTCTTATTACTCTCCTATCTTGTTTTATCTTTTCTAAAATTTATTGCACCTCATGGCGAGACACATACTGTAACGTCTCCTTGCCATTTAATAAACAAAAATCTTTTATCTGTGCTAAACGGGCAGCCTTTCTTTCGTGTTTGTTATGTTCTGGTAAATTAATTAAGGAATAACAATAAAACCAAAAGAATACTTTTTGAGACTGAACTTTATTTAAGACAATCTTAATTGTTAAAAAGAAATCATTACAAAGTCTACTATTTATATTCTTCTATCAGTTGGCGGGTAAATGAGTAGTTATGAGCGTAGATCCAATAATTGACATGTTTGATTGAAGAATGATCACTGAATCGATTATGAAGATTTTTAATTCGTTGTTTTTATAGATCTTATTGTTCTTTAACTGATCTGGGAGAAATGTCCCGTCTTCATTGAGAGGAAAGATATATTTATATGAAATGCCTCCAGTCAGATCAAAGTTAACTAGGTACCTGATTCATTATTATCCATTTACAGAAATGATGAATAGTAAAGATCATGACTTATTTATTGTTCATGTTTACTTTATAGAATGAATCTAATAGTGATAGCTTTACTTATAAAAAGAAGAAGAATATATTTTACTTAATAAAGGTTTAAATTATTATCTTTTATCAATTTTAATATACTTCTTTTAGTTGTGATTATTCAATGTCCGTTATGATCAGACGCTGTTCTGTATTATGGTATTGGGACCAATAGTTATGAATAGTAGAATAAGAGATGATTTTTTAATTATTTAAATTCAGATATTGATTTGTAGCACATTCCCCCATTGACTAAGCGACGTATAAGCTTATTTCATAGAAAGGTTTCATTAACGAAATATGCATGTTTTTTAGAGTCTTTCCAGTCGATAATTGTTTCAAATCATATCTCGTTTTTGATAATACGTTTTCGACTACAAAAGGTCCATGCCAGTCATATGCCAATTTTCTTGGGTTTCTTGAGCTTGATAATTGCATATTGAATACCAAAACTTTTTCGTTGTTCTTGTAACCGTAAGATTCTGGGGCTTCATCATATTGGTTCATTTGTTCAAAAACAATATCAAACGTAGTTTTCAGGTGTTTACTAAGTTCCTTTGCGAAGTAGAGTTGCGGTGTATCCATATTACGATATTCGCTTGGGTAAGTAAGTCTTTGTTCTTCTTCAGTTAAGTATAGCGGGGTGCGAGCTTTTCTTCCATGAACTAGTTCAAATGGACTTGTTTTAATTTGCGCATGGTACATGTTGTTATACACAAATCTCAGTAATCGAAGTTGCGTGTCCCAAGTAGTTTTGATCGTTTCTTGATTGCAATATATTAACAACATATTACGCAGAGTCTTCATGTACCGTTCTACCAAACCATTTGATGAAGCAACATGTGGAGGAGAGAATTGTAATTCAATGCCGGCGAAAGTGGCTAATTGCCTATTGAATTCACTCGCAAAAGCGGCAGCATTATCTTGAAAGCAGATTTCCGGAACACCATGTCTTAAAATTGATTTATCCAAGAATAGAAAGGAACAAGAGAGGACGAGACTCGATAAAGAGGTTGCTTTATTTAATAAGAAAATGATACTCTATTTATACTTTTCATACACGGATAATATTTCATGTCATGGATTAATAATTAATGAGTATGATATAACTGATGACAAATAGATAATGGTTACGTGTTCCTCCATTGTTATCTTTGTCATCGTAAGCATTTATCCATAGAATACTCGTATATGATTGACTGCGATTGACTGTGATTTAGTCCCTGGATTTAATATAATTTAACCGTGCAATTACGCAGCATCTTATCCTTAATGAAGATTATCCGAATTAACCTGTAGCCTATCTATTGGATATATTTTACATGTAGCTTATTAATACTGTTTTCATATCGAGTTATGAATGATGGATACATCAAAAATAAATCCATTGTAAAACGTTTTGGCCAGTTCCATGGAGTTAGTTGATGCCATCGCATAAATTTCCACATATCTAGTGAAAGTATCGATAATCACCAGAATATAAGACTTGTTTGAGTTACTAGTGGGTAATGGTCCAAAGTAATCCAAAGCCACTTTTTGAAAAGGATAATCACCAGAAGTCGATGAGAGCGGAAATTGTTTGTTTTTATTTCCTTTGATGCGCTGACATACCAGACAAGATCTTGTGAATTCAGTTACTCGCTGATCCATGTTAGTAAAGTAAAGTCTTGAGTTTTGAATAGCTTTCAAAGTTTTGTTAGAACCGCCATGACCAGCAAATTGGGATGCATCATAGTGAGAAATAACGGTGGTGACCATGTGATCCGGTACGACTTTGAAATGTCTTACTTTGTTAGCATATTTAACTTTTTTGAATAAAATCTTATTTTTTAAATAAAAGGACTTAGCAGTAAGCGTGCCATCTTGTAGTGATTGAATGATTTTAGCCAAAGCAGAGTCTTTTACTTGTTCTGTTGTCCACCAACCATCATCAGACCAAGGATTCAGAGTGATAGCAGCAATGTTGGGCAAAGGATCACGAGAAAGAAGATCAGCAACAAAGTTGGTAGGGCCAGGGATATATTTGACCTGGAAATCATACGCTTGCAAAAAGAGACACCAACGCCAGAGACGAGGTTGTTTGTCTTGGTTCGTACTGAGTAGCCATTGTAGAGAACTATGATCTGTGAAAACCGTAAAATGGCCTGCTTCAAGGTAAACTCGATGCTTCTTTATACCCCACACAATACTGAGAGCTTCCAACTCACGGACGGAGTATTTCTGTTCAAATTTTGATAATGATCTAGAAGAAAATGAAAGAGGGTAAACATGGCCTTTTTCATCACGTTGGCATAACACTACACCAATTTCAGAGGATGTGGCTGCGTCGCAGTGTAATTCGAACGGTTTGTTGAAGTCCGGTTGGATTAAAGTTGGCAATTCAGCAAGTTTCTTCTTGAGTGTTTCAAAGGAGTTTTGTTGTTCTTCGGTCCACACAAATGGAGTGTCCTTCTTTTTTAGGCGGCGAAGTGGTTCGGCAACTACCTGAAAATTGCTAATAAATTTCTGATATACCCCACAAACACCAAGAAAACGTTCGACTTCTTTCAAATTGGTAGGTGCAGACAGAGCTAGAATAGGTGCGATTTTTTCCGGATTGGCAGAAATACCTTTATCAGATACAATAAACCCTAAAAATTCTACTGATTTTAATCCGAAAGCACATTTCTCCTTGTTGATCGATAAATTAGCTGCTTTTAACCGAGACAAGACTTGTTCGACATCAAGGATGTGTTGTGAAGGTGATTTAGAATGAATAATGATATCATCCAGATAAGCAATAGCAGTAACATTCTTTAGTGGACCAAGGACACGATCCATCATAGACTGAAAAACCGCAGGAGCATTTTTCAAACCGAAAGGCATATAGTTAAAGACGTAAGTACCATTTGGAGTAACTAGTGCAGTTTTTTCTCGATCTTCCGCCTTAATTTTAATAGCATAATAACCTGAAGCTAAATCTATTTTTGAGAAAATAGTAGAAGTACCAAGCGATTGCAATGCATGATGTAAATGAATAAATGGATACTTGATAGTTTTAGTAATTGCATTCAACTTCACGTAATTTCCACATGGACGAATATCACCATTGGGCTTAGGAACTGCAGTAATATTTGATCCCCATTCCGAGAATAGGACCTTATCAACTATGCCTAGATCGACCAGTTTCTCCATTTTATCATCGATCTTCTTTTGAATTTCCGGATGGTAGATTCGTGGTGCAGAGTAGACAGGAGGAGCCTCACCAGTATCTATATTAAATTCAACGATCGCAGTAGTTGATGGTTTATCATTATCTTTGGGAATAATAGAGCTATACTTAGTCAGTAAATCGTTAATTTGAGGTTGTATGACAGATGTAAAATTAATAGAGTGAGGTGTTCCAGCGGAGCTATTGGGTTGCGAATTATTTGTAAATTCAATTCGATGCGATTGGTTGTTAGCTTTGATAGCCACAATTTGTTCGTCCACATTTATAATAGATTTCCATTTGATCATAGTGTCGAATCCAATAATCACATCTCGAGCCATATTGTCAATAACCTGAAGAGTAATTGTAGTGTTAAACATGTTCAATTTGACTTGACCATGACTTCTGTTGACATTTTTGTTGACATCAGTGTACAGAATTGACTTGGTTGTATCAATTTTCAACTTGAGTAAGTGTGCGACTTCACTGGATATACAAGTGATAGTTGATCCCGTATCCCATAGAGCAGTAATTTTAGCGTTATCTATTTGAATGAATGACAGCGGCGTGTTAGTGTGTTGAAAATTCACATAATTAATTGATTGTGCAACAATTGTGTTGGTTTGCACAGCTTTGATTGGTTCCTCCAGATCCACTTGATGTTGCTCAACATTAATAACTTCAGTTGTGTGAATTGAATGTCGTTCAGAACTGTGCTTATTGCGGCCTTTTTGATACTGATTGCAGTCGATTGTGCGATGTAATTTAAAACAATAACCACAAACCGGGTCACCTTGTTTATTATAGAGACGAGGCACCTGGGTTCCTTGTTGTTTTGGATTGTTGGTGTTACCATTAAATTTGTGTTGCTGATTGTTACGTTGAAGGTTATTATTGTTTTTGTAATGAGATTGCTGTTGTTTGTTGAACTTGTTGTTGTGCCTCTTACTATGGTATTTACCAACATAATCAATTTCCATGGGAGTGGCAACGTTATTGTCATCAGCAAGCTCAGGTGCATCCAAAAGTTTAGCTCTTACTTCCAAATCAATAGCTTGACGGATAACTTCACTTAATCGATTGATATTAAGTGCGGTAACCAACGATGTCAGTGTGAGTCGAGTATCTCTTTGGTCTAGAGATTGTATAAAATATGAAATTTTAGTATTTTCAGAATATCTCTCAGAAATTAGACTTAAGAGATGTTCCCATTTTGCAGCATGCAATCTTATTGATTCCTTGGGAAGCTTTTTACAGCTTCTCAATTGTTTCAGAAGCAGTCTGTTTTCCTCTTCAATGTCCATAGCAAACCGAGCGAGCAACGATTCTTTGAGTAGTTCATAATCAGACCGAACAGTAGGAGGAAGAGTGGGTATCCACCTTTGAATGAGAAGTGGCATATACTTCGATAAGTGGACTGCACAACTGTTGAGGTTGGATATGCCATGAGCAGCGGCTTGCTGTTCGAACTCAATAAACCAGACTCTAAGGCTTTGGTCGAGTTGATAATTGTTGGCCGGGACTGACTTCGCTTTCTCATGGATAAGATACTGAGAAAATTCAGTGGAAGTGTCGGTCGTCATAATGTCGATAAAAAATTGATTTGGTGCTGAATAAAAAGTTTGTTGAGTAGATGGTCCAGAAGAGAAACTAGAGCGGCGAGAGAGAAGTTGTTCCTTAAAAGTACGAAGTTGTTGGATTATTTCGGTCCAATCGATAGAGACTGGAGGAGTAGTTGTGCGAAGTGGAGAGTGTAAACGTGCAGGTGATGTATACGAGCGTACACGTTTAGGAGTGGATGTAACTGATAACGAATTTGACCTCTTAATAGTAAAAGGGAGCCTCACCATGTATTATGGTATTGGGACCAATAGTTATGAATAGTAGAATAAGAGATGATTTTTTAATTATTTAAATTCAGATATTGATTTATAGCACAGTTCTACAACAATAAATATTATTATGTATTCGGTACTTGTTATTTCTTGTTTAAGATTTGAGTAATCTCATACGAATAATAAGTATTTAATGAGGTAAATACCACAAACATGACAATTACTGGTTCTGTGCTCATAACTACTCATTTACCCTCCAACTAATAGAAGAATATAAATAGTAGACTTTTTAATGATTTCTTTTTTAGCAACGAAGATTGTCTTAAATAAAGTTCAGTCTCAAAAAGTATTTTTTTGGTTTTATTGCTACTTTTAAATTAATTTACCAGAACATAACAAAATCCATATTGCACCTTGCATATCAATATTGCTATTAACTGATGGCCAGCGTCACTTACTGTCACAAAAATACAGTCAAGGCTAAGCTGTTCTATATTTACATGTAAAATAGTGGTAAAAGAATATTCTAGTAATATTTTGTTGGTCATAAACAGTGATTGCCAATGCTTAAGCTAAGCTTTAATACTACAAAAAATTATAAAAATGGGCCATGAATATATAGATTTACATACATAAACAGATCAATTACATTTCATTATTTTATTATTATCATTCTTCCCTTTATGCACTCAGTCCTTCTTCTTTTATTCCGGTAACTTTATATTCCTCTTTTGCTTCTATTTCATCTTCATCCTTTACTTCTAATTCACCTTCATTCTTTACTTCTAATTCATCTTCATTCTTTACTTCTAATTCATCTTCATTCTTTACTTCTAATTCATCTTCATCCTTTACTTCTAATTCATCTTCATTCTTTACTTTTACTCTATTATTATTTTCATCTCGTTCATCTTCTGTAATATGATCATCTTCTTCAATGCTCAATTTTTGCTTCTTTTCTCCTTCTTTTATATTATCGTCTTCTTGTCGTGATCGTTTTATGGGTCTTACGAGCACCCGTTTCTCTTCCAATAATAGGATATCAGTAGGCTGTGGATCGCTTTTTAACCAAATATGAAGAGTAGGATATTCCACAATGACTTCACCTCTTAATATATCTAAAAAGGACATGTCCATCACATCTGTAATATCAACAAAATGCCCTTTTGGTGCTTTTTCTTTTTTAAGAGCTACTTTAAATTGATGTAATCCAGCATCAATAAAGTATTTTAACTGATGTCGTATTATACTGTAAGAATCTTTTCCACGTGGCGTATCAAAAAAAAGTATGTTTTGAAAGAAATCATTGCAAGTTCTATTACCTGGAAATCTAATGACAATGTTATTAAGTATTGTTATAATAACTTGCACTACTAACCCATGTTCCAAGTATTGATGTTTCTCGTTATCGCAATAATAGATTGATTCAATTGACCAATAGATCTGCCTTGATCTACATGTGAATACATTAGCTCTACAATCATAAATAAGGCTAAGTTTACATTACTTTGAATTATAATTACTTTGATTTTGCTGATGTCTCGTCATGCCAATAGGAAGTAAAAAATGTTTTATGCCCAAATAATTAGCTTGTCTATTGAGTGTTTTAAGCTTATTCTTTGTATAGCTTGATATGAAATCACGATTAGTACGACTCATATTATCTGATTGTCTTGAAACATCCTCTAAATAAGTATAATCTATTCTTATATTCTCTTCTTTAGTAAGCTGTATATACAATATATTCTTATTGTTTACCACTCATCATATTTGACTCATTATATTCTTTTAAAGGAACATAACTTGTTTTATCTCTTTCGCCTGAACATTGTGTTTCCAACTTGTGCTTTCTTACGCAAGATACTGAACATGTATGGACTAAACAACGCGGACAAGTATATTTCCAATCAGTCGAGTGGCATATTTCACATTTTTTTCCATCACAATCTACAATAACTGGATCACTTGACATATTTATGAACGAAAAAAATGCACTAAAAAGTTTTTTTTTTTTTTTTTTTCTTGCCGCTCTGTATTTTTTTTTTTTTTATGAATCGCGCGGCAGGACCTTCAACTGCTGCTGTTCAACCACTAGAGTTTGCAAAGAAAGACCAAGTATTTAGGTCAACACTCGCTGAAGATGTGCTTGACTATTCTATCATTACCAGCAATAATGTTAGTATGGCAAGAGACATGCTTGCTAATGAACGAAATTGGCTGACTTGGTTTCGTCTTTCTTGTACACTTGTCATCTTAGGTTTGACAGAAAAGAAAACTGTGAAATAGGAAGTAAAAACCAAATTTATGTACATAGGTTTTACTATTCTATTACAATTTCGACTTCCAAGTTCCTCTTCTAATGAAAGTGATCAAGATCATAATAATCCGAAGCAGCCCATTGGTTACATATTTATAGCCGTTGGATTAGGTTGCTTTTTTGTTGGTTTAGGAAAATATTTTAAAAATCAAAACTTGTTAATACAACAAGCGACTCATGTGGAAGCAGGTTGGGGGAGTTACGTTATGGCTGGTATCTTGGCTATTTTTGCCTGTACAATCATGATTTTGGCTTCAAGTTCAAACTTTCAATAAATCCTATACCGTTTTTCATACTCAGCCAAAGTCACAATTCTTGAACATGTAGGAGGGGGGATGCTTCAACTATTTTTTTTCTTCATAAAAAAAAGCTTCAATAATGGCTGCCGTTCTTGAAAAGATTGCTAAACTTGCTATCCCTGCCGGTCTTCTTGTTGGTGGGGTTCAGTCAGCCATGTATGATGGTAAAAAGTAAAGCGTTTAAATAAACTTCTTTTTTGACATTTTTTTCAGTCCAGGGTGGTTATCGTGCCGTTATTTTCGACCGTATTCAAGGTGTCAAACAAACTTCAGTAGGTGAAGGCACTCACTTTTTAGTTCCATGGCTTCAACGTGCCGTTTTGTTTGATGTCCGTACCAAGCCTCGCAACATTTCTACAACAACAGGTTCCAAAGATATGCAAATGGTTTCTTTGACCCTTCGTGTATTACACCGTCCAGAACTCAAGAATTTGTCAACTATCTATCAAAACTTGGGCGAAGATTATGATGAAAGAGTTCTACCTTCTATTGGTAATGAAGTATTGAAATCCATTGTTGCGCAGTTTGATGCTTCTGAATTGATCACTCAACGTGAAGTTGTTTCTGCAAAGATTCGTGAAGAACTATATAAGCGTGCTAGAGAATTCAACATTGCATTGGAAGATGTGTCTATTGTGAGTTGTATAGAAATATTTTACAAATATGAAAATTAACAAAAGCTTGGTAGACGCACATGACATTTGGTAGAGAGTTCACTAACGCCGTTGAACAAAAGCAAATTGCTCAGCAAGAAGCTGAACGTGCTAAATTCATTGTTGAACGCGCAGAACAAGAAAAGCAAGCAGCCATCATTCGTGCCGAAGGTGACTCTCAAGCTGCTGAGATGATTTCCTCTGCTCTTTCTAAGGCTGGCGATGGATTCATTGCCTTCAGAAAGATTGAGGCTTCAAAGGAAATTGCACAAACATTATCTCAAGCTAGTAATGTTACTTATTTACCTAATAACAAGCAAGGCTCCAACTTGCTTCTCAATGTTGGAAATGCTTAAAACATGAAGAGAAGGAATAGTGAATTTTGTTAGATTGTGTGTAATAATAAATGTATTTTTTGGGAGCATGTAGATACATGTATAGCACTTTTAAAAATGAATTCTTTATTTAACGGTTATCTTCAACTTAATAAAATTTATTCATGAGTAAAATACAAGTTCAGTCTTAAATATCAGGAACATTCAACTAGAAAGTATTTAAATCCAATAAAATCATATAGGACAATCAACTGTTGAAGGTATTTAAACATCTATAAAGGCTATTTAAAGTGTTTCATTTGATTTTGAGGTGGCATTTTAACAACTTTTTTTTATTATTATTTTGCCATGTACCTAGTTCGTTGATTGTATTTTGTTATTAATCTATAGTCAAGTTTATCAACGTGATACAATTGCTGTCAAATTTTATAAAAACTTTTATTTTTTAGTGAAATAGCTGCAACTTATTGACTTTTGTCTATCTTCCGCTACGAACATATAATAAATATGATATCATAAAATTTATTTAAAAATTAAAATCTTTTGAATACATTTGATACTATAATATCAAGCCAAATGTAATTCTATCAAGTCTATTTTCTCCCTTTACTTCGTAGCATGTGCAGTGTGTATATAATCATGTTCCTCCGTGAAACTCTGTTATTAATTACTTGAATATATTCATATACTTTCAGCAGAGCTCTGGCTTATGGTATGGAATAGGAAGATTACTAATGCTCATTTATACTTAACTTCCATTTATGTCTTTCGAGTATTGCTCGCAATTCACCTTTTGAACTTTTGTAAAGCATTGAATAAAAAAACTAAAACTTTGTGCTATTCATCAAAACAGTAGCTGAGAACAAAAAAAAATGAACAGCTTTTTTTGAACAAGTAAAAACGTGAATCGCATTATTTTTTGGGTAAAAAATTTATTTTTAAAAAAAGAATCCCAGCCATTATTATCTTTCTTTCTTTTTCCTCCTTTTAAAAAATGATTATTAACGAATACCGTGTTATTAACAACTGTACTGAAAAAGAATACCAAGTTGGTAAATAAACTGAAACTCCATCTGTTTACTTCATCTAATCTATCAAAAAAGCCCAACTATATGCTACTGCTATGGCATCTAAAAATTCTACTGGTGGAGGTGAAGGTGTTGAAGTAGTTAAAAACGAGCCTTATGAAAAGCCTGGTGAAAAGGGACAATATACATACAAGATTTATCGCTTGGAATCTCGTGTACCTTCTATTGTAAGTTCTATTGCTCCTGCTGGTTCGCTTGAACTTCATGAAGAGGTAAATTTGATAAGATTGTTTATATGATCTAATTCAATTTTATCTCTTAGGCCTGGAATGCTTATCCTTATTGTAAAACAGGTAATTACATAATAAGCTAAAGGAGTGTAGTTTAAAAAAGGAGAATAAGGAGGAGGGGAAATGAAATACTTGGCAACTGTGAATAAAATTGACGTAATTAAAGGGATAAGGCGGAACTTAAAAGAGAAAGAAGTGAGGTTGTGTGATAAAGAGATAAAGAAAAAGGAGCAAAAAGGGAGATGATTAGATTATATTTTACTGACTGTTATCATGTCTGCTTTGTTACTTTGTAGTTTTAACGGTAAAAATTACATTATGGCTTAAATGTAATGTCTTTTACTAAGAGATAACGTAGAATCGTTGGATGGGAAAGAACTTTTCGATTGTCTATGAGACATTGCATGTGGATGGATCTCGTGGTGAATTAGAGAATGCGCTTAAGATATCCGACGAGGATCTCAAGAAGCGTAATGTACATATTATCGATATCGCTAATGATCATATTGAATCCAAAGATTATAAAAAAGATGAAGATCCCAAGCTTTTTAAGTCAGAAAAGACAGGACGTGGACCATTGACAGATCCTTTATGGAAGCAAAAATGTGAACCTGTTATGACTTGTTATAAACTTGTTTATATCGAATTCAAGTGGTTTGGAATACAAGGAAAAGTAGAAAAGTTTATTGCAAACTCTATTAAAAATTTATTCACGACTTTCCACAGGTAAAATATTTACAATAGAGTACACATTAGAGGCTAATGATGATGGAATAGACAATTATTCTGTTGGACAGATAGATGGTTTGGTTTAACAATTGAAGACATTAGAAAGATGGAAGAACAAACAAAGAAGGAATTAGATGAAAAGAGAAATGCTGGTAGTGTTCCATCTTAAATAGACATTTTTTATTATTATTATTATTCTGAATTTGGCATGGACCCTTTGACAACATAAAAGTTACCACTCTTCTTTGCTGCTTTTAAAAGTAACTCTCGACCTTTGACTTTATCTTGTCCTATTTTATTGTCATCTCGAAGTAAAAGTCCTACATCTTGTTTCCAAATATGTGTTAATGGCTGAACATCTTTAAAATCATGTAATTTGATGTGTTCAGTGAATTGTGTTAATTGATCTATTTCTGATTTTAATTGAACTTCCTTTTCTTTTGATATATTTAAACGTGCAAGATTTAACAAATGTTTGAATTCTTTATCGCTTATTGGCTCTCCTAGGGGCTTCATTAAGGACTTTATTGACCATGTTGGTTTTAAAGGCTATATACATTATAAGAAATAAACTCTAATTCATCACTATTTTTTTTACCAAGCAATGTTTGTCTACTGATAAAGAGAAATATTTTATTTTAATTTTCTGTTGTACTGTATTATTCCATACCTTTTGTAGTAAATGAACGCTTTATGAAATGTTTTAGCATGAAAGAAAAAGATTTTTTTTTTTTTTGTTTTTGTTTTATCTCTATTTTATGTAAATTTATTATATTTAAAGAACAAGTGCAGCAAAAAAGATAACAGTTAAAAGAGAAACCTTCCATTGAGGAATATAAGTACTAGCATCACTAATAGGGGAACCAGAGGCGCCAGGAACAACACCTGAACCAGTAACACTTGAGATATTCTTTGTTGTACTCACCTCAAAGTTTGCAAATGTGATGACTTTTTCGAAATAAGGGTTTGAAATGTTCATGCATGTAGCAACATCAGTGACATGTTTATAAGACTTTTTGATATCAGGATAATGCTTCATAAAGAAGTCCATGGTCATATTGTTGATTTCATGAGAAAGAACAATGTTTCCCTTGGATTGGAAAGTACCGTTTCGACCCATTTGAATATAGTCCAAGTATTTTTGATTGACTGTATCTGCAGTAATACCAGGGGTTGTTCCAGCTGCCCAGTCATTTGTATCCAAGTTCCAAAGCATTGCTGTCATATTGAGTTGTGTAGCAATCCAACGCACACGATCATCCAGATCACCTAAGGCCTAATTGATAATAATAACAATGGTCATTAGGATCAAAACAACAAGAACAATCAGTATGAGCTTACAGGGCGCCAATAAAGAGGAGTAACACCAGTAACGTATTTGATTGCCTTTGCAGTATAGTATAGCTCTGCCAATACTTCTTGGTTATTTAAGGTTGTCATCATTTTATGAGACCAAGTATGACCACAAAGATGATGGCCATCTTTTAAGCCACGAAGGGCACCATATGGCCAATTGAGTACATTAGAACCAATATAAAACATAGAAGCCTTTTGATTGTTCTGCTGAAGATAATCATAAAAAGCATTATGGGAACAATTAGGTCCGTCATCAAATGTCTATAAAAAGGAGTAAAAAAAAAAAAAAAAAAAAAAAAAAAAAAAAAAAAAAAAAAAAAAAAAAAAAAAAAAAAAGTTTTAGGGAGCTGATATTAATAAGGAGAAGCGTTACTTACAAGTCCCCATGTTTCTGGCTCTGGACAGTTTACGATATCAGCATTGGTATTTTGAGATTTTGGCTTGGTGCATTGTGTAGCAGACCACCAACAAGCAGGATCATTGACAGTATCATAGCCAGCCAAGTCTAAACCTCCTGCTGCATTTAATTTGCGCACAGGGACATTAGGTGCCTTAGACCAATCAATAGAGTTATAAAGTTGAGTGAATTCAGAAGAAGTATTCATGTTGTTACTAGTAGCAATATCCCAAACGGTTGGCCACTGATCCTTTTGAATAGTAAAGTTGGATTGGTAAAAAGTACATTCAGTAGCAACATCATGAGAGGTTGTTTGAGGGATAGTAGGAAGTAGTAGACGAGTTGGATCTGTCTTGGTTGGAAATGAAGAAAGATCAATAGCACCAAGGGCAATTGTACTTGTAAATGAAAGAAGTAAGGCTTGATATTTCCACATAACGTTTACTAAAAACAAAACAAAATAAAAAAAAAGCAAAATAAAGAGGTTCACCCCTTATATATAATGATCCATACTAATAAAAATTGGTTCAATTTAGGGGTTGAATATTAATGATAAAGAAACTAAAATAGAAAGAGAGAAGACATGTAAAAAAACTAGTTTCATGCTTGAAGTAGCCCTTAACATTTTCTATTTCATTGTGTCTTTTGTTTTTTTTATTTTATTTTATTTCTCATTATTCATTGTTTCATTATCTTTTTTTTTTTTAGTTATAGACACACATCTTATAAAATCGATTCATCATTCATATTTTTTTTTTCGTGAAACTAAAAAAAGAAAGAAAAAAAAAAAAGAGTTTCTATTTATATCTTTTTTATGAATAAAGGGAGTGCATATAATAAACTTTACTTGTAATATTTATTAAGAAAAAGGTGATCTCTCTCAATGTATTAATCAAGTTATTTGCATATGGAAGGAATGAGGAGAGCAATCTCGACTTTTTCATGGCGTTTATCTACAAAGATAATCTAAAAAAAATTATTCTATTATTTCAAAATAATATTCAAGTTTTATTTGATTGATTATGTTTAAGATCGACAGTTCCATTCGGAGAATAGATGTTATCGGAAGCAAAAGGTAGTTTCCGTACCTGTTGCATCATGAACACAGGAATTCGGGTCATCATAGATGTATGATCACTCTGAGATTGGGGGCAATAGATGATGATTTTATTATTAGAAGTCTAGCTTTTAATTGTATTTTTAGTAAATTAGTTTTATTTGTAGTCATGAGTTTCTTACCTTCTTCACTATGAGCTCATTCTATCTTGTCTTTATATAATCCTTTTAATATCATATATTCATTTGAGTTTATGTGACACGAAACAATCCAGAATTCAGAAATAACAATAGAATGTGTTTGTGTCTAAAGATAAAGATTAGATATGATGACTGAATATGGGCTTTTCATAATAAAATGTGAGAAAACGTATCTAGCTTAGGCAGTAATTTTATACATTACTTTTGTGTATAAAAAATAAAGAAGCAATATCAATACAAACTGTCTTTTTAATAATAAAAAACAATTATATAACATAATGCAGCTTAAGCATCATTTTCTTTTTTTATTGTAACACCTTCTTTTCAAGCCTAATATTAAAGCATCAATAAACATATTCTGCGTACCCCTTCTGAAGGAGAAAAAGAACTTAATAATTATGCAGTAATGTTACTGTTAATAACACTGCAGGGTAAATCATCAACCCCCTTTTATTTAATTTATTCAAATGCTGCAATCGTATTCAAATTCATAAACTATACTTTTTTTTACATTTAACTTGAGAAGAGGAAGAAAATAGGTAGCAGATCACAGTTAAAATAATAATAACAAAGAAAAAAAAAAAGAACACGTTTCCACCTTTCATACACATACTTTATTCACTATGACTTTTTAAAGAGTGCCACAATAAGTGAATGTGTTTTTCTTTTACTATACGACCTATAAAAAGGACTCTTGTGTTATTAATTACAATGTTTATGGAGAAATTAGGTGAAATTCTTAATGAAACAAATAGTTAATAATAATATCCAATAGATGAAACGTACTCTGTAAATTAAGATCGATTCAAGTTTTTATGTGTGTACTAAACAGGATAAAAGCAATAATCACATGATCGCCGAAAAATGCTCGCCAATGACATTGATATCCGAGATTATATAAAGTAATAATAATAGTAAAAGTACACATAAAAGACTAGTACAAGGCAGAATTGAAATCAATCAAATTCACACAGTCAAATGACTATGGCTTGGAAGACAAAGTAATCCAAATTGAATATCTCGCTTTCTTTTTTTTTAATTTCATTTAACTTTATGATAAAACCTTGTATAAACACTTGCTTTCATTATAAAATAAAAGAAGAAAGCTTATTAAGATGTCTTTATTCAAGTATATGCCTCTATTTTCACAAGGGGACAAGATATAAAAAATACATCTTGTATACAGACATATTTAAAGATACAGTATAGTTTATTACAACAGCTTAATCAATGTGAGACCATCAAGTAGTTTATTTTTAATTATAACCAGAATATTTAGAGTTTGTTTCACAAATTTTAAATGTTTATTTAATGTATATACAGTAATAATAATAATAATAATAAAAGCCGAGTATTAACATATTGAAGCATGTTCACCATAATTTTATAATCATGTACACGTATACAAACAGAGATCAAAATGATGGCCCAGTCATTTGTGTATCAGCATGATTTATATTACCAGACTGACAAACTAATGCAGGTTTTTTGTCTTTTTCTGGTTCATTTTTGGTAATGAAGATGATTACTTTAAGGAATAATAAAAATAAAATGATTGAATGAAGTACCATTCTTTATTGTTTTGTATTTTAATATAAAAAAGAAAGAAAAAAAATAAAAAAAAATAAAAAGAATCTTTCCTATTTATGCAATTCTAAAGTGTGACATAGTGAGCCCTTTTTAAGTTTCTTTATAAGGATATTCTATTTATGATTTGTTAAACAACACACTGTTTTATGAAAAAAAAAAGGGTTTCATACCTAAATAATCTTCCTTCTTTTTCCATAATTTCTTCTTCTTCTTTGTTGTTACATGTTCTGCCCAAACTTCGGTACAGTACTTTTTCTTGAATTTACGAATGAATACTGGATCCCTATGTATATTTTCATATAAGATTTAAGGAACAGATGCATATTTAATCTTACCATAACTCGGATGCAATACCCAAATCTTTACAACAACGCATCAAAGCATTACTTTTGCAACCTTCTGATGCAGTTGGTAAACCAGATGGATCAAAGTAATCTTGTTCACCTCTTGCTTGTGAAACGAACCTTCCCCCACAAATCAATGCATATTCTCTAGATATATTCTTGGGTGAAATCGTATGTTCTCCACGAGGTGCTAATCCCCAGCCACCAGGGCCAAATGCTCTATTCAGAATACGACGATATTTAATTTCTGGTAAATAAATTAAACCATCTAAATACAACTATGTAAATAAACAAAAAAAAAATTGTACTCTTTAAAGTTACCAGGTTTAATTTCTATATCCTCAGGTTTAATAGGCTCAAGTAATACTTCGGCTACTTTATCTGGAAATCGAGCAGAAGATAGACCATAAAATGATGTGGACCAGTCTTGTTCTTGTGTATCAACTTCTGTTATTGGGACAGGAGCACTTGGGATTGCCTCGGTTTTTATTTCATCAACTGATTTGGGCTTCTCTTCAACTTTCTTGGGAATTACTGCTGGTTTTTTATACACTCGAGTATAAGTGGTTGTAGAAACAGTACGCACCTTTTTGTTAAAAAAATATTTTAAGACTAGAACCATAATATAATACTATTTAAAGCATGCTTACCAGTAGAGAAGATCTTGATGCAATTCTTTGCACACTTGTTAATACTTGCATTCCAATAACTAATTAACAAGAGGAAACAAAACTTTCATTTAATTACTGCGAGGAGTTTTTCTGCTAATTATAAACAGTCACTTTATTATGCAACTACAAAAAGGTACAAATTACTCATCATTCAATCTTATTTATCATTTCTCTAAGAGGCACTGTACAGAAGACAAAAGCAGAATCTTCAGTCAATATATACTGAAATACAATGCTGTTAGTTTAATATTTAATTTTAATTGTCGATCCAAATGAGAATAACGATTATCAAAGAAACATCTATAGGCTGTCTAAAGAAGACTGATCAAATTGTGTAAGTTCTTTAAAGTATTAGCAATGTCTAGTCACACATTATAAGTTTGTTCCTGTTAATACGATTATTGTCGCCTATAAGATGGGTGGTTCCTTTTATCTTCACAATGTTGTCTCTCGGAGGCTTGATAACGAATAAAGCTTCATAGTACGAAGAGGGGATAAACTGATATTGAGTTTCAAAAGCGCAAACTTTGTGATATGGAAGGGGACCTGAAATGCTATGAGAAGATTTGAGGATGCTGACAATAATGAGACTTTTAATGCCGTTTGGAATATTGTCCATATGCTTGAAAGGAGCTTGAACTTTCATACCATTTTTACTGAAATTACTTGTCTAAATTCTCTGAAAGCAATCATTAGAAATAATAAGGATACTCGTAGCATTAATTGATCCCAGCAAAACAAAAAAAAGAAAGGGGTTTAAGGAAGGATATGGAAAACGATATAGGTCGCCCTTATGGATAAGCTTGAGAGTAGTATGGCTCTAATGGATATCATTAGAATATAGCATGAATCAAAAAGTACATAGGTGAACGTCTCACACGTACATTGGCCAAGTTATGAATCTCATAGCTAAAAACCAAGCTAGAGGACTACACTATGGTAATTTTTACATTTTATGAAAATCTTACCTGTACTTATAAAATATTTCGAGTAAGCAAATTAGTCTCTATATGTTCAAAAGGAATCTGTACAGTCATTTCTTACTCTACTTTGTAGAATGCTTACTTCTCGAGCATCAAAAAAATTATTGAAGAATCCAATAAAACACACTCAATGTTTAAATGGCCTATGGACAAGTTTGGTAATAAAGCGCTCAGCAATAGAATATAAAAGCATATTAAAGCAGAGAGAAAGTTATCTGGTAAGGATATAAAGCAGCCTTCATTTTAACGACGCATAACCAGCCACTATTCAAATCGAAAGCAATATAGGAATCCAAAATTTCAATACTGCTGGGACAAAAACATCTTGGGTCATTTAAGTTACAGTCCTTATTTTACATAAAAATATGATTATAGTTCTTGGATGCAAAAAGTCAGTGCGGCTTAAAATGAGGTGAAGGGTATTTAATTCTTCTTTTCCAGACTTTCTGTATAGATAATACAAACGAGCATAGATGCTATTATAAGCTCAGTTTGATCGTATTATCAACAAAAAGCACTACTGAATGTCTTTTGGCGGTATCCGAACAAATTACATTTATTTCTGAAAATATTTTATTATTTGTATGAATAAAGCCATGAGCTCTTTAATCGTTCGCAGTTTCCGATTGCAATCTTTGAGACAGCTAATCAAACCGAATTCTTTTAAAAGATGTCATTCAACTTCTATCGTGACTAGCACTGTTAGCAATGACAATGGCCGTTTAAGAGTAGAAGAAGAAAAATATGCAGATGTTTACAGCTCATCCATTCAGCAACCCTATAGAGATGTATTGGAATCATTAGCAAAAAGAACTGAAAATGAATTTTCTAATGCAAACATGATGATAAGTAGCCTTCAAGGCAAGTTGATGTGTCAGCTGATAAAACTTTTCAGACCACGTAATGTACTTGAGATTGGCGGCTTTACAGGATATTCAGCCATTGCTATGGGATCTGGTCTCCCATCTAAAGCAAAATTGACATCCTTAGAACTTAATGAAAAGCATGCCAAGGTGGCTAAAGAGTACATTCGGTTAGCAAAGCTGCAAAACAAAATCGAGATTAAGGTGGGGCCTGCTAGTGAGAGGTAAATTGAAAAAAAAAAAAAAAAAAAAAAAAGAGCTAACGACGTTAAAAGCATTGTCGCGCTGATCAACGAATCACCTGGACTGGAATATGACTTCATCTTTTTAGGTAAAATTAATGAGAAAAGATGGATAAGAAACATGAACTAACTCTTAAAAGATGCTGACAAAGGAAGTTATATAAATTACTATGAATTGATCATGAAACATAACCTATTATCGGATCGTGGTGTTCTAGTTATTGATAATGGTATTTATAAAATCACTCTGTCCATCACAATCTGTACCAAAACTTTTAATCATAGTGTTATTTTTTGGACAAGTCCATCGTCAAGCTGGATTTGGACATACAGAAGCAGAAGTTTCAAAAAACATAAGGAAACAAGCAACAAAAGTTCATAATTTCAATGCGCATATTGCCAAAGATCCAAGAGTTGAACTTGTCATACTTCCATTATTTGACGGGTTGACACTTATTCGTAAACGAGTCCCTTTTGATGATTGATGTTTTAAAATAAACGAGTAAGGCGCCCTCTGTATCCTATGACGTCTACTTTCTTTTATTTATTTAAGTGCTTTTGAAAAATGTATTACAAACGATGTTTAGTAAATCCATTGCTTTAAAGGAGATTTGAATGATGTCCAACTTTTTTTACGATATTGTTTTCCTAAAGTTAATTTTAAATCAATTTCAATTTGCAAAACAGAGACCTGTGTTTTCTTAGAATGTGAAATTATCCACTTTCGGCTATTTTTATAAATAATAAAAAGATTCCCCAAGGGCATTCATTTCATTTGCTCCCATAAATGAAACCCCAAATATATGACACAAAAAGAATTACATAAACCAGTGGAGAATAACGAAGCAATTCCCTTTTTTATATATCAAAACCAATGGTGAAACTACAGCCATATATGGTTTACTATTGATCCAGTTAAAAAATTCATATAAAAACTTCATTATTTCAATTTCTGTTGTCGTTTTTCTTCTTCTTTTTCTTTCCTTTAAACTACTTATGGCTTCCGAAAAAGCTCTATCACTGCCTAAAATAGAGCTCTCTGAGAATACCCACCAAACTAAAGACAATGATAAAAATAACTCTCTTATTATCGAGTCTGAATATGCATCAAAAGAAAGGGACGCGTTCACTTCCAAGCTAGTTGGGTATATATACTTATCACTTTTTTATGATAAAGTTATGTCATTGATCGCTTGTAATTAGGAAACTCGATAGACGCATACTGCCATTACTTTGCGTATTATATCTTTTAAGTTATATTGATAGGTATAGGGGAGGGGAGGGTGAAGCTGTATGTAGCAATCTTTTTAAATAACATACAACTAGATCAAACATTGGTAATGCCAAGCTTGATGGACTGGAAAAAGATTTGGATTTGACCAAGTCTCAATATCAATGGTCATTATCGATCTTTTACTTCTCCTATGTTCTCTTTGATTTGCCTTCAAATATTATTATGAGACGCTGGCGTCCATCATTCTGGTTGGGGATTTTAATGTTGTAAGTATGAACTAGACAACGATTACACGTTCTAAAATGATTTGTGCATAGTTTCTGGGGCACGGTTGCAACTGCAATGGCAGCTAGCAAGAATTTTGCTTCGATAGCAAGTTTCCGATTCCTTATAGGCTTATTTGAAGCAGGCAAGTGATCAGATACAAGTAGTATTTTGAAAATGAAAGTTAACAGACATTTTTCTATAAACTTTAGGATTTTTTCCTGGAGTCATCTATTTCATGTCACTGTGGTACACAAGGCAGGAATATGGTAGTCGGATTAGTTTCTTTTGGTCATTCAGCTCTCTTGCAGGTGCATTTGGCGGTCTTATTGCTTACGGAATCAGTCAAATTTCAACCAGCACATTAAAAACCTGGCAATGGTAGTTAAATTACTTTTTATGGATAAGATAAAAAGTAATTATTAAACAATCATTCTTAGGTTATTCATCATCGAAGGTATTCCCACCATCATATTGGCTCTATTTACTGCGTGGTACCTTCCCAACAGCCCTGAAACTGCAAGGTTTCTTTCAAAAGAAGAAAGAGAGTTCGCAGCCAGCAGACTAGTAGATGACGCCGGAGCCTCACATAACCATTCTTGGTCATGGAGTCAAGTTATATCTGTGTTTACAGACTGGAAGACTTACATATACATGGCTATATATATCACTGGTACCAGCGCCTTGCAAGGTGTGACATTATTTTTGCCTTCTATTGTTGCAGGCCTAGGCACATGGTCAGCTCCTGCTGCTCAAGCTCTAACGACTCCTCCTTACTTTTTGGCCTTTTTGGTAACAGTGTTGGTTGGTTGGAGCTCAGGTAGATCTTTTGCACCTCTATAAGTGCGTTGAATTTTTGATGATTCTTTTTTTTTTTTTTTTGAAATTAGATCGGTATTTTGAGCGGGCTTATCATATGATGGCTACTAATGCTTTAGGACTGTTTGGATTTGTATTGTTGATACTGCTGCCTCCTACCAATGTGACAGGCAACTATATTGCTGCGTGTATAGTCACAGTTGGAGTATATGCAAACGTTGCAGTAAAAGTAGCTTGGTTTAATAATAATTAGTAAGTCGATTTATTTCCTTTTATATGCCTTTAACTTATTTATTTACAGTGGCGGACTAACCCGTCGGGCTGTTGCCTCAGCAGCCATTGTCTCAGTGGGCACAATTGGTGGCGCTATCGGCGGACAAATATATTACGGTTAGTTACAACAAGAAAATGATGAGCAATGTTTATTCAACCTTATTTTCAAAATTGATAGACCCGCCAAAATACTTTGCCGGCAACATCATTGCTTTTTCGTGTATGGCAATGCAAACACTTCTTGTCATTCTTCTTAGAATTCTCTTAGCACGAGAGAATAGCCGAAGGTGTTTCTTAAACGAAGTTCAAAAACAACAGGAAATTGAAAAATATGGTGGTGATGAGTTAGTAGGAGACCGTCATCCTTCTTTCAGATATGTTTTGTAAAACCTTTTTGTCACCTTTAAGTTATAAAACTGTTCAACTAAAGCATAATCTTTACCTTTTTATACAAAAAACGACTTATTTACTTGTTCATGTTGTATGATAATATCTGTAAGAACCATGCAAATCACAGGTTGGCATAGAGTGTATATATTTGATAAAGACGAGTTGTTACAAACATACTGTTTTCTCAAGAACACAGGCTTTCCGTTAATAAGCCTTACAAAGAACTCAATAAAAAGAATATTAAAGATCAGAGAGAAGCTTTTTATAGATGAAAGTTTTAATGATTATTAAAGCTCATCATTCATTGTCTAAAGCTCCAGCTATGTTATAGATTCACATAAGGAATAAACAGCCACTTCACATCACGCTTCCCCTCTTTTGTTCAAAAATGGTCAACTTCATACAACACTATGATTATTCAGTACTTATTTCCTTATTACCATAGGTTATTTCAGAATGAAGCTAATTCCTTTTTACTTGTTTTTTCGGCTAAAGTTAAGTTTATCCATCCTACAAACCTTTTAAGCTCACATTCATATGAAATAAAGTATTCATCCAATTGTTCCAGTACAATTTGCAACGTGCGCTTTTACAAGAATCCCTCGAGAAATCCAGAATTACATGGTAAGATGTATGATGGTGATGAAAGAGCTTAGAGTAGTCAAGAATCTATCAAGTGTTCTAGTATAATCAATGTCAGGCGTAAATACATCATTAGCTAAGTTGACTTTGAGAAGAATATTTAGCCTGGATTCTAGGATAGGAGGCCTTGGATTATTGGAGCCATCTTTTACCATGTTGAAGAGCTCGGCTTGAATCTTGCGATATAAAGGATTGGCTTCTCATGCTTGATGCCATTAGAAGTGCTATTATGCCTTCGCAGTCAAAATGGCACTGGAAAAATATGGAAAAATGTCCAGATGGTCCGGATGGAATGAGCTTTAATGGTTGTTGATGAGGACAGTGATATTAGTAGGTAGACCAATAATACATGAAAAGATATTGGAAATATAAAAACATACAGCACTAGTGAAAAGTACAGACAATTATGCAACTACACAAACGAAGCTTAATTAATACGTGTAAAATAGCTCCATGTTGATTTAAATACAAAAAAAAAAAAAAAAAAAAAAAAAAAAAAAACGACTAGAATTGCTGCTTAAGGACCAAAGTCAAGTACTTTTTAAATCATGTTGTAATTAAAAAATTATTAGCAGCACATGATGTTGAAGAAATGACAGTAAGCTAATATTACCAGATCAAATGGACAAGCCAGTAAATAATGGAATTAAATACAGAACAGTATGGGTAGTCATTTTGAAAAGAACAAATTATTTGATAATAGCAGAGAAATGATTAAAAGAGATGACATTGCAAGGATTAAGTCCAAATAGAAAGACAGACAAGAGGCTGTGTAAACAAGATAAGAAGGGTAAAACTAGAAAAGAGAGGCGGTAGAAAGCCAATAGAAAAGACATGTACCAAATGGATATTCGGAGTTCATAAATAATTTAGCCAGATTTAGCAAAGACAAGCGATAAAAAAGGATATTTGCAAAGTGACAAGATTAAGGAAAAGGGTAATTTTATTTTGATAAGTCTATAAAATGTTGAATATTATTTTCTTCTTCCTCCGCATGGTTCAAAATGGAAATAAACTCTTGTATCATGTCGTTTGTTATCCAGTAATGATCATTGCTATATTTTTGCTTTAATTCTAATTTGTGGTGAAGTGGATCCATTGTGTGTTGATTAAAGTGGATAAGAATCCCACTCATTTGTGCTCTTGTTTTTTCAAATAATCTAGGCAAGTCAAATTCGTTTACTTGCTGTAAAATATCTCGTACTTGCTGATTCATGTATTCATGCATTCTCAACAAGAGTTTATTTTGATTCTCTAATAGGCATAGCTGTGATATTGCTGCATTTTGGCTTATTGAGTGTGAGCAGTATTCATAGATTAAACCATCTAATTGATTTTGTAAATTGTTTATGTCATGCCTTGTGGTTAACATTGAAGGTAATTTATCTTCAATAAATGCTAATAAAATAGCAAAGTTAAACATCGTACTTGTATTACAAGCATATCTATACTCACAGCCTACCGCCCCTTTTAATTGTCTTTTTAATATTTGCACGTCAACAGGAACAATAATTTTCTGACTATTTGACACTTTCTTCACTTTAACATGAATTGCATTTCTAAATTGTAATGAAATCTTTCTTGATAGTTGTGAATAGGCTTTATCAATGTGTTCATATAACAAGTGATTAGATAATAATTGCGTAAATCTATTTAGATCGACTGTTTCTGTTGTTGTTGTATTTGAGAAGCAAAATATATTTTTGAATAATAAACATAGAAGAATGAAATAAATATTTAGTTTCATTTGGTATATAAGTAAGGAAGAAGAGAAGAAAAAGAAAAGAAAAAAACTTTTTTTTTGCTGTTAATTACTACAATTAGTGTAACTATTCAAAATATAAAAAAAGAAACTTTTTTTACTGCTTTTTTTACAAAAAAAGAAAAGGGGCGTCGCCCTGGCAATCATTTTTAACAAATCATATTACACAGAAAAAGTGATCTTTTTTTTGTGCGGTGTTGTAAAAAGAAACTAGCGAAGGCATTCTATATTATAAGCAAGGTAAATAGTAGTTGAATAACATCAGTCAAGTTTTATGATTGCTCAGGTGGAGTGGATGTGATGGGTTTTGTAAAAATTAAAGAAAACTTAGAGAGCTTATATGAATGATAATAGATATCAACCTATGTGTTCACAATATAAATGCCTGCTTTGGTTGGTTTATAAATTTAGTTTATCTTTCACAGTCCTTTAAGCTCATCGTAATCCTTCTCGAACAGTCCTTGTGTTCTTGTTGAACCAAATTTATTTTGAACAAATATATTATATCATTTTGAACCTGTGTTCCAATTTTTGTATTCTTCAGCTTCATATAAATCTTCTCCATTGCTCCTATTACTATGCCATTCAATACGGTATAAATCGCAACCAAACTCTTTGTTTCCAGGGAGACTTAATGATTTATTTTATGCTTATAGATATTCATCTTGTCCTTTATTTCATCAACCAATTTGGCAAGATTAGAGCCTTTTTCGTCACTATTTCTCAATAGTTTCATGTGCATAATGAGTACTATTTTTGCCAAAAAATACATGAATGGAATTGTTCTTTTTCTTTTCTTGGACCTATTTTACAGCTTTACATTTTTATTTTGATCGGCAAGTTTTTCTATGTTTTTTTTTTTTAAAAAAAAAAAAAAAACTCAATTTCAATGAACATTCGCTTTTAATGATGAATAAATTAACCATGTATCTTGTATATATGATTATATATTAAACTACTTGTAGCTTCAGAATAAAATAAAGGCCTTTTGTGTCGACTGCTCTACAGTTTAATCTAAGATTAAATAAATATGCAGCTTGATTTCAAGTAAACTATCTTTATTTACTTTTTAATTTATCAAATTTAGTTAAAAATGCCAAAAATAAGTCCGTAAGTTCATTGACTATCAAAATAATATCACAGTCTAAATTCAGGTAACACTTCATGTTAAATATAGCAAGTCATAAAAATGTATGCTAATCTTTGTGTTTCTTGGCAAAGCATATAAAAAAAGCCTAGAACACTGTTAGCATATACATATTATCAATAAAACAAATAACTATTAAATAAGCTGCACAAAATGAATATACAAGAATATTTTATTCATATAAAAAAAATAAAAAAAAATAAAAAAAATAAAAAAAAAATAAAAAAAAAATAAAAAAAAAATAAAAAAAAATAAAAAAAAATAAAAAAAATAAAAAAAAAACAAAAACAAAAACAAAAATAAAAAAATAAAAATAAAAATAAAAATAAAAAATAAGAAAAATGTCATGAAGCTAATAAAAGTTTCTATATGAGATAGGGCTTGGATCATTTAAGCATTCGTTATTTGTTTTTGCATTAGCAAGTGATCCTTGGCAACTTAAACTGTAAGTAAGAGGATCCCATGATTTTTGAGATAAATTGGTGACTGGACGTCTACTGCGGTTGGCATAGCGGCATGCACTGCTGTATCCTCCGTAAAGAACGGCAGGTGGTTGCAGAGTGACAGGTAATTGGTTCGGAGCCAATAATTTTTCTTGGTCACTGCGTCCTTGTGTTTGATATGATTGCTGCTGCCATTGTCTACGTAGATCATCTAAATACAATTGTGCTTTCCTTTGACGCTCTTGCTGCTCAACAGAAGCGAGATATTTCTTGTATGATTTTTCCAATAAATCAGTGATACGAGAAATATGATCCGTTCTTTCTTCCTTTTCTTGAAACACATTCCTTTTCACAGACAGATCAACAGGATCTTGACTGAACTGACCATCATATAATCCAATAGTATGAAGTATGCCACAGATGGCTTTTTGTCTGTCTTGAACTGAATCTACGTTACTAAATTGATAGCGTTGACGACATGATTCCAACAAGAGCTTCCAGATTGCAAAATCTTGTGCACCAACACACAAATTAAAGTCAATGGCTTCCAAGAACTCAGCTTCCATCATGTTCAACTCTTGAATCTTCATTCCACTTACTTCAGACCATGACTTGTTCGTATACGTATTATCCTCCAAGAATTTACTGGCCAACACAAGTCCAACAACGAATAAACGATACTCTGAACCTTCTGCACCTTCAATCGTCGGATTGGCTTGCAAAAGATTTGCAATGTATTTCAGACAGAGATAGACAACAGAATCCTTGAGCTGAGTTGCTGATAAGATCTGGTAACAGAATTTTTTAAAAGTTGAGGTAACTACAAAGATTGTTGTATGATCATAAAACATTCTTTTAGTAGGCTTTTTGGCTTGCCACATCAAGTAAGTCATATTTGATTTCTTTATATCATTTGTCACTTTAGTACTTGGTTTTCGTGTATGCCACATTGTATACGTCATGGAAGCTGCAAAGTCTGCAAGCTGTGTCAGGGTAAGTACATTCTCTGCTGATGAAAACAATTGGGTTGAATGCATTTTTTGTGTATTGAAAGCAAGAGAATAAAAAGGATGGGGGTAACAAGCAAGCTGTTGAATAAAGAGAAAAGAAGATTTAAGATCCTTTCCCTTGAGTTGAAGTCTCTTTCTTTTCCTACTGTCTTTGAACCCCCTTCTTTATTGTGTTTACAAGCTTTAAGAAAAGGATTTTTTTTTAAGAAAAAAAAAAAAAAAGAAAAGAAAAAGCTCAAGTTTATATAAATAAAAAAGTGAGGAGAATTTAAATCAAATCTTTGTAATTTTTTTTTTCTCTCTCTTTCCGTCATGATAAGATCATGGCCCCCTGAATTCATGCTCTTTTTTTTTTTTTTCATGACGACCGATATGTTTCTGTTATATTAAATATTTCATTAAAAGGAATAAATAGACGTAATACATTCAAGATAACTTGCACGTTTCTAAATTTAATACTTTTTTTCCCCATATGTGTTAGTATACGTGATTATATCATTGGCTTACATGTAGTATCATCCTCGGTTTATCGGCAAAGCAGCATGTTATTTAAACATTGAATAGTTTAGTTAATAATTGCCTGTACACCATTTGTACTAATTATTCATACTTTGAAACATGTGTCATTTTCTATATTTACACTTGTTTTTTAAAACATTATATTTTAAAAGTGAGTATTCATTTTTTTGTATTTATGAAACGAAACCATGTTTCTGTCTATCTGATTTGTATTAATAAAAATTCGATTATCTTGTTCTTTATGAAATTAGTCTTTTCTGATATACATCATCATCTCTCTTTGAATTCATACTTTGTAAAGAAAAAAAAAAAAAAAAAAAAAAAAAAAAAAAAAAAAAAGTGAATTGAATCAAAATAAGAAAAAGGTGATTGCAATCGGTCATTACTTTAATTTGATTCACATTTTAGAGGAGCAAGAAGGATTTTGTTTAAATCAGCAATAAATTGTTTAAAAATTACACAAGTCACTGTATATTTCTTCTTGTCCTTTTGTATTCAATTGAGCAATTTGATAACTTGTCAAAAAAAAAAAATTAGTATCATAGGCTCTTATAAAAGTAACTTTTTTCTGGCTAGAATGACCAAAGATTTTTACTCACTTGCAAGTATTAAAATAGGGAGTTTTTTAACATTGATTTCAAATTAGCATACTATTTTATAATACTTAACAAGTATCTAAAAGAATCAATGCTCATGTAGGTAGTCACTAATAGTTCACAGTTCAATTGACTTTAAATTTGAAAAAATATAAATCTACAAAAGGTTCTGGCTTTTTTGAATCAAAGGCATGCGGTTATTGAAATTGAACGCAATGCGGGAATCTAAATTAAGCAATGAGGAGCATGCTGCTTTGTGTATAATTTAATTTTAAGTTTCTCTACCACCCTTTTTATTTTCGATAATAAAAGAATAGAATGTATAACAATTCTGGAGGACATCAAACTCCTTCAAAAGGTAAATAAAAACAAAAAGAGAAATATTTCAAAAACACTAAAAGCTTATAAAAAGGCATTCGATTTACGTTTTTAACACCATCTGACCAATCCAAGTTTGAGCAGCTTTTTATACAAAGTGCTGCCGCTTTTGGTGGAAACAAAATAGGAGGTAATTGGTCTATTCAAGAAAGAAATATATAATTCTTTTTATATTAATACAAAACAATAGCACAAGCGGTAGGTGATCTTTTGCGACGCTCTAACCTTGACAATGAGTCTTTGGCAAAAATCTGGTAAGCAATTCAAAAAAGGAAGGGAAAAGAAAGTTGACGAGAATAATCAATTGAATCTGACTTCTCAAAGGGATCTTTCATCTATTTCTAATGGGGCATTCATGACTTTTCCTGAGTTTGCGACTGCCATGTATCTTACATCTAGAAAATTAATTGGACAAGAGATTCCTTCTAGCCTTCCACCTAGTATTAGAGAAGAAGTAGAAGTAGCTATTGCAACTATTGTATCAAGCGAAACATCTCAGTCTCAACAGCAGCAGCAGCAGCAGCAGCTTATTGATACAAACATTTCACAATCAGCAATAATGAATCCTCAAATGCCCATGATGACAGGTATGACACCTCAGGTAGCCTTAAGAACTGGCATACAAAATATGCAAAACATGAGACCCATGGCACCTCAAATACCAATGCAGACAGGTTATATGAATAACAGCATAACAAATTTCCAAACACCAATGCAGACTGGTTTTCATCCTACCCCTCCTCCTGCTCAAAAACTTCGCCTTCAAAATACAGACTTTGCCAAAAAGATGATGCCCAACCAAAACGGAGTGACAAACTTACTCAATCCTAGCTTGGGAACTAGCGAAGCTGACAAGTTGTCTTGGAAAATCAGTCCTCAGGATAAACAGCGATATCGAGAGATTTTCAACGCTTGGGAAGGATCAGGGTCTGGATTCATGTCAGGTGATACTGCTAAAGATGTATTTACTCAGTCACAATTACCACCAGATAGCCTCATGAAGATTTGGAACTTGGCTGATTCTGAAAACAGAGGAAGCTTAGACGTTGATGAGTTTTGTATTGCTATGCATTTGATCTACAGAAAGCTCAATGGGTTTGAAATACCTAATGTCCTGCCCCCTGAATTAGCACCTCCCTCCAGTGTCCTCAAAAAATTCGTTTTAGGTCGTCGTCCACCTCCTTCAATTCCCTCTTTTGGCTCTCAAGCACAACATCGATCAGTTGAAGAACCAGAACGTCAGTACTACAATGACCACAGTGATTATGTCTCAAGTTCCCGAAGAAAGGGTCAAGCCAATAGATCATTAAGAAAGTACGATCAATACTCAGAGGATGAAGATGAAGTGGACGTGGCCATCTTGGAAGATCTGCGCCGTCAAATTTACGAAACAAAACGTAAATTGGATCGTATTGACGTACCTCGTAATAAAGGCTATAACACAGCATCAAGTAAATACAATATCGAAGAGCTCAAAGAAAAAATCAGAAAATCGCACACTGAATTGGTTCATCTCCTTCAAAATAATCCTGCAGCCAACAAGTATGCAGAAAACTCAGAAGTCCTACTCGGTTTGATGGAAACACAGAAATCACTTCAGGATGAAATTCAGTACTTGTGCAATCGTGATATCCCAGTCTTGGCCCGTCAACTTCGTGGGGCAGCTGCAGAACTTCGAGATGCAAAGATTCGCCATGGTAAGAAAAGTGATGGTACTCAGGATTATATGGCATTTATTCAGCCTACGGGTCCAGGAGGTTCCATTACAGAAAGTGACCGTGTTCGTGCAAAGGCTAAGGCTATGATGGCCGCTCGTAAGTTTGGTAGTACTGGAGCAAGTGCAGATTCTGGACTTGTTCTCAGACGCGCAGAAGAAGAAAAGGAAGAGGCAGACAGAATTGCTGATGCAGTCGAACGTGATATGGAAACCTCAAGAACATCTTTGCTTGACATGAGGGGTGATTTAAGATACCTGGAAGAAGTAACAAAATATTTAGAGGATAAAAAGCGATTTGAAATAAGCCAACAGGATCTCTCTTATGAGTTGCGTCATTTCATTGAAGATTTGGACTCCAAACCCGTCTCTCAGCCTTCTTATTCCTCACGCAGTCTCACCAGCAATTTCTCTTCTCTCAGTGTTAGTAATCAAAGTCCCTCTATGTCAAGCCCTGTAACACCTGGCGCCAGTCCAAGTCCTGCTTCTAAGCCTGTCGCAGCTCGTCCTCGTACAGCAGAAGAAATCAAAAAAGAGGTACTTGTTAATTAATGAAACAGTTGTAACAGATTTTTTTAAAAAAAAAAAAAAATAGGCTGAACGTCGTGTACAAGAGCGTTTGGCAGCTCTTCAAGCTAAAAGAAATCCTGGTGCTTCACCTAAACCAGTTACTCCTATAGCAGTTGCACCTACACCATCTATGAGTAAACCAGACGAAGATGAGATGGCTGCCCAGGGTAATTTGGTTTTATATTGAATATAGAAACGTATATCCCTATTTCTTACCAATAATATATTAGAACGCCTTCGTAATGCAGAACGTGAAGCACAAGAACAATTGAGGGCTTCTGTTGCTCAACGCGAAGAATATGAACGCCAAAGACGAGAAACGGATTTCGAGCGTGAACGTGAACAAGAAAGAGCTGAGCGTCAAAGATTTGAAGATCAACAACGAGAAGAAGAACGCGTTCGAAGAGAAAGAGAAGAAGAAGAGCGTCGTGAACAGGAAGAAAGAGATTTAGAAGAAAGAAGAAGAAGAGTGTTGGAAAAAGAAGAAGCTGATAGACAAGCTAGATATGAAGCCATCAAGCGCCAGGAGGAAGAGGAAGAAAGAAGAAGAAATGAAGAAGCACAAGGTTCTCATCAAGGACATAAGCCCGAAGAAGCCGTTAGCGTGCCTGACCCATCCCCTACACCTGTTGAAGCTGAATCACCTCCCGTTGTCACGGCTCCATCCACACCGACAGTCAATGAGTCCAATACAACAACAAGCACAAACAATCCTTTTGCTAAACTTCAACAATCTGCTCCAGAAACTTCTCAAGCAGAAAAGCCAACTGAAACAAACAACAAGCGCGTGAGTTATAATCCATTTGCTTCATTCTCTGCATTTTCTGCCACAAAGGCTGGTTCCAATGACTCGGATTCGGATGATGACAGCTGGACAGCAGATGATGATAGTGATTCTGAAGATGAAAGTGAGTTCCCTGCTGCTGGTAGTGCAAAGAACTTGGCTGGTAAACTCTTCAGTGTCTTGAGTCAAAGAACCGGAGGTAAGGTGTATTTAAAGACTATATGTAACATAAAACTGATCTCTATTTCTTTACTCAGGAGGAACACCCATGTCCTCGCCTAGCCCATCCATTCCTTCTCCTTCGCCAGCGGCTGCTTCTATTTCTCCTAATTCAAGTGTACCTCCCTCGCCACCACCGCCACCACCACCTGCTCCTATGCTGCCTGCCAGCTCATCCATGCCACCACCACCACCACCTGCTCCTGCGCCTCCCGTTGCTCCTGCTGCACCTCCAGCACCTCCAGCTCCTGAAGCCTCATTTTCCCAAACTCAATCTCCACCACCATCTTCGAATGATGCAAGAAGTGCCTTATTGGGTCAAATCCAACTAGGAAAAGCGTTGAAAAAGACGAAGACAAATGATCGTAGCACTTCTTCAGTTGCTGGACGTGTTTTGAATTAGTAATGGCTATTTGTTTGCTTTGCATGCTTTTTTTTTTATAAATGTAACTTTCTGAAGACATCTTTTTTTCTATTGTTTAAATATTTTTGGTTTGACTAATAAATCTAGTATTCAAACATGAAATTTAATAATTTAAAATGTCAATCTTTTTTTTTTAAAAAAAGTTATGTGCTTTATTTATTATTGATATTATATTAATTAATTGCATTTTCCTTTGACACAGGATTCTTTACAGTCCTTGCTACTAGAGCAGCAGGCATCCTTAGGACCATTGCCTCTACGCTTGCCACTGTAGCCGGTGGAGCAGGAACCAAGAGAGGGACCATTGCACTTTCCTTTAACACAGCTCTCCCAGCAATCGTCACTAGTTTTGCAGCATGCGCCATTATATCCATCACCTCTACCTTTTCCTTGAGAACCAGTGTAACAAGTGGAAGCTACAGGAGCATTACATTTTCCTTTTACGCAGCTTTCTTGACAGTCGCTACTAGTGGAGCAACAAGCGCCCTCGGGGCCTCTGCCATTCTTCTTGCCTCTGTAGCCAGATTGGCAGACAGAGGATGTAGGAGTAGGACATACGGTGACAGTGACAGTAGCAGTGACAGAAGTGGTCGTCGTGGCAGTTGTTGTTGCGGTAGTAGTAGAGCCTACTGAGGTGGAGGAGCTGCCAGCTTTGGTGGTACTTGTGGAAGCAGTAGCAGTTTTATCACCTTTAGCGGTAGAAGTATTAGTAGTCTTAGTAGAGGTTGCCTTATCGGTAGTAGCCTTAGTAGTGGTGGTAGCCTTAGTAGTGGTGGAAGTCTTAGTAGTAGTAACCTTGGTGGTAGTTGTATCAGCACTGCATTTGTCATTTTTATGTTCATTCCACCAAGCACAAGCACCAGCAAATTCAGCATTGAAATCGTCAGGATTAGAGCCAGTACAACCAGCCATACATATACCAGCAGTAGTCATAAAGCTTGTGTAGTTGGGGCCGGTCTTATTACACATGATACTAAGAGACTTGATAAAGAGCTCAGAACTAGGATTCATTGTCCAACCAGAGACATATTTTTCACCGGCTTTCTACAGGCAAATGAAAGTTAGCTTCAATAAGTCAATTGATCTGTATACTTACAATGTTACAGTTCGTATAGCATTCACCAGATGTAGGAACCTTGTACGAAGGATTACAATTTGCAGCAAGGGCAGAGGTAAAAAGCGTGGCAGAAGCAGCAGAGATGGCAAGGATGGTACGCATGTTTACAGTCTGGTTGTTTGCTATTTTTTAGCTTGAATATATCTTGTTTGAGCAAAAAAATAATTACTCTATTTATATAAATTCTGCAATTACTATGTTCTGTATGTTCTTCTACAATCTGAGTCGATTATACAAGTTATAGAGGAGTTGGAATTGGATCATGGTACGTGTATTCCATGTTAAAAACTGGCTTACACAATGTGACAATTGGCTGTTACACGCATTTTTGTGTATCACTAATATTATCAGATCTTTCTGTTGTTACATTTTAAGATCAGATAACTTTTTCACTGTTTGAGAATCCATTGCTTTTTTTTATTCAAAGCAATTGTCAATTGCATTCAGTAATATTTAAAGTATTACATCAAGTACAATTTATTCATGTTTATTTGCTGTTTTAAGAATTGTGAGCATATTTAATTAAAAAGAAAAGGCTAAAAACAGACTCATTTCGCAAATGCTAAGTATACATGGCCATTTTTCCTCACAGAGGAATATAAAACGTCTGGAGTGTGTTACAATGAGAAAACTGTTGCTGATCTGATAGTAGCTCCCATCTGATAAAGTAGCGGGGACTCTACTGTTATACCTTGTCGGTATATTTCGTTTTCTTTTCACATGCCTAGCTGTTTTTATGAGTAACTGAAAAAATTGGATATAACCGAATGATCGGAAACTACTTAACTTTTAGTACCTTCAGTTGCCATTGATACATCAACTAATCAGAGTTCAAGATAGTAACAGGTATAAAGGACTGTAATGTGTATCACACAGACCTTTCCTTTTAATCACTTTGTAGTTCTGCTACTTGGTACACTCTGGCTACTACTGCTGAGAGTCGATATGAGCTTTACTGACGCGTGTAACTGGTTATTTGTTCAGAAAGATTTTCTAGAAAGGATATATTCCAAGCCATAAGTACCCAATTGGATTTTATCAGTTATTTTATGGTGTTGCAAGAATAACAGCTTAATTACAAAATACTAACCTTAGAAACCATTCATTCTCTTCGTAAAGACGAGTCCAGTTTTACTTGTAAAAAAATTATTCTTGCTTTTTGGACAGAGCGTATTTATGCAAGCAATTGTAACTCGAGTCAAATGGCATTGCCCAAGCATTAAGCTGTATTATGTTATAAATCAAAAAATAATGTATTTCTTTTAGTATTACGTTTAATTATAGCTACTGTAATTGCAGTACAAGAAACTGGAGGAAGCATGTCATTTTGGGCAATATCTACAAGCATATCGATAATCAGATATTTTGTATAAGGCACGATTTGTATTGTTTCTAGTCTATATCAAACTACAAACTGTTTCCCTTTTTTTACAACCTTTGAAAATATTAATGGTAAACTTTGTCAGGCCACTTTTCAAAGAACGTACATTTTTATTATTAATACTGATTGATAAATAGTGTTTGCTTTATGAAGCTTTGGTGGCTTTATTATACTTTTAGAGATATACTAAAGATGAAATATAAACAACAATCAAGCTTTATTATGTGAATTCTAAAAAGCAAACTTTTATTCATTGGTAACAGTACTTGAACACTATTGCTATTTATTGAAAGCTTTGTGATTTAAGTGGTTCTGAATCCGATATAATTGGAGCTTGATCACAATCTAGTAAAAAATAAAGGTTACTCAACAGCAAGGCTTAGTATTGTGATTTCTTTCTATTGATATCCTATTATATAAAATTTGTTTATTTACTGGTAAAAAGAGATGCATCCACCTTTGATAATTAATTAAAATAGGTATCATTAAATAACTGAGCCATTATAGCTAAGGTATACTATAAACAGTTTTACATAAAGTAGATTCTCTATACGTAAATACCGAGCATAGTAGTTAGGATGTGAAAGAGGAAAAATTCAATGAGGCTTATAGTAGAATGAACTAGCATTGACTAAGTGTTCTCAAAAGAAAGCTCTTCACATTATTCCAAGACTTCTTAGTATACGATAAGGCAAAAAAAGGTTCATATAGTCCATTAAAGAAGAGGGAAGATACTATGTAGATATCCCAGCATATAATTTAAATACTGTTTATCCAATATACACCGGTTCAATTGTTTTATGTTGATATTTACAAAGGAAAGCGAGAAAAATCTCAAATAGGCTGACGTAAAGTGAAGCTTATTGTTGTACATATTCCATTGCATATATACATGTTAATACATGTATAAGACTTCTATGGCTTTAAGTACTTTTGTAGTTAAATTAAAAACAATCTAGTCAATTTGAATAATCGTGCATTCTACAAGCATCAGCATCATAACATCAGTATGTCTTTTCTTCGTATAAACACGTTAATTTTACATGAAAGGGCTTTTGATAACTTATGATTATTTTTCAATTGCTTCTAATTTAATATAAAAGTTTTATATTTTTCATCTAAAGAATATATTGTTTAAGATGCCTGTAAAAATTAAAGACTCGATTTGAATAGTAGATATATCTTTTTAATGTCCAGATTCTCGCGGTACTTTTAAATTTTCTTTACCGGGCTATCACAAAATATATTTTAACTTTCAAATAGCTTTTCATAGGTAAATAGTAGGCGAGATAATAATAGCACTTTGTTGTACAGAATTTGTCTATCCCGTTTAGCCTTCCTTGTTCTTTTTCATCTTTAGACAGTCTATCCAAAGACATTTCTTTACAAAAAACCTCTATTTCTGTAGGCTATTGTATGATTTGTAAATTAATTTGGCTCAAAATTCTACATTAAATGTTAAGTTACAGTCATTACCTTACTATTTACTTTATTACAACCTTACTCTTCAAATTCTGTAGTGTAGTTGTACAGTTTCCATTTTGGATTGCTTATAAAGAACAGAAACAAAACCTTTCTCTTTGTTTATGCAAAAAATAGAAATACTAAAGGAAACAAAAATTTTCAGGTTCGAAGCGCATTTATAACATAAACTTAGTTTGCGCTCGATTAGTGAGATTAAAACTCGTCATGTGCAGACCACAATATGTTTCTCTCCCTTTTGTCTGTGTGTACTTTTGTTATCCCATCATAGTAACCAGAGACTTAGAAGTTTCATAGCATGTTCACTCTCACTCTAGAAATTAAATATGTCGATACATTTTGAAATTGGCTTCAAAAATCTTATCTCTTAACTTTGAATAGAAATGGACAACTGTCTTAGAATAATTTCAATTCATTTACTAGCATAATCTACTATTTAAGAGGAAAAAAAAAAAAAAGGCGGATACATTAGTGAAATTTAAAACCAAAAATTACATATCAACCACTATGAATTGTCTCAAAGTAAAAGATCGCCAATCTATGTTCTATAAAAGATGTTACTATGATCTAGATTTTCTGTACAGAAGACTTAATACCTTCGATTGACTAAAAATGGATATTACCCTTCTGTTTTGTTTATTAAGTTACAGGAGTAACTTTTTTGGTATAGAAGTACACATTTTATAATTGTCGTATAGTGTTTCGCTCAATTCGCTGTAGCCTCCATTTTGGACCATATTTTAGCTCCACAATAAGAATCGTTCTTGATACAAATACGATAAGGGATACTGTGGTAAAGAACCATCCGATTCCGATTAAATCAACACCTGGATTTACACAAAAAACTGCAAGCGCGCCTAAAATACATCTAATAGAGAAATACAGATATGTTATTTGACATAAATAATAAAAACGTTCAAGGTTATACCTTGTAAAGTTATTGGATGCTATAATAGCTGCTGAGTTGTTTGGGAATAAATCGACGAGGAGGGTATTGATGGCACAAAATGTAGACGATGAAGTATAGGTCACTATAAAAAAAAACTTAATTTTCACGTAATAAATAAACAAATATATCCAACTCCTTACTAAAAAATGCCATTGTCAATGGGGCAGCAATATGAACATGAAACTGCACACACCAACCATATGCTGATGTAAACAAACTAAATGCAATTCCCCATATCCAGGTCAAATTGAGACGAGCAGCTTCAATGGGAAATTCAGGATCAATATTCTTTCTGCTAATTGACCTAACAGTAACATTGTTTGTTATCAAGTTATATTGAACTTTTATTTTTCAAGTACCTTTCGGCTTGCCCACGTTCATTACAAAAAGCTTTCGAATATCTATTAAATTGCCAATTCAATAGCCTTCCAGAACTGAAAGATCCAAGAGATGACCCAAAGCCACTAGCCAAATAACACAGACCAATCTGAAGAGTATTTAACTGATAAGCTTCTGTAAAAAGCTTGGTTAAACTTGTAAGCATGCTATAGATTGCACCGTATTGCAAAGCATTATAAAACAGTAAAACTGCTATATCCTTTTCCTTTAGGTAAGATAACGATTGAAACACGTTCAAATGAAGTTTCTTTTGCTGCTTCACATCATTGTCTTCCAATATCAAGTTATCTGCTTTCAACTTTTTTTCTGATAAAATATCTGCAGAAATAGGTAATCCATTATGTGTGTACGTCAGTGGAGGAATGATGAAATCAAACTTTGAAATATTATCAGTTGCATCTTCTTTTTGTTTCCCAAACTTTCGTTTCCAGTATTGTATCGGAGTAGGGTTTGCATAACCAGATCCATCTCCTGTAAGAGATCTTAGGGTTTCTGGAAGAAAAAACACCAAAACAACCCATAATACAAAAGACATGATGGCTAAGACCCAAAAATCCACCTATAAACAATTGTTTATATCTTCTTTATGATTTTTCCTTTATCTCATTACCTCCAACCCAACGTCTGACTTATCAGTCCACCTACGAATATATTTAAGAAATAAAAAAAACATGAGCTTTTTTTTTTCTTTACCTAGAAAAGGACCAAGTAATGGTCCGAGTTGAGTAAGCATAGAGTAAATTCCCATATATCCTCCTCTTTCTGCAGGCGTTGATATATCACCTAATAAAAGTTAAACATTAAAATTGTTGAATTCTGACATAAAAAAAAAATTCTACCAATTGTGCCGGCTCCTACCGCAATGGCTGAACTGGAACCAACAGCTTGCAGCATACGCATCACTAATAAACTTGGATAGTTTTGCGAGCATCCTGCGCCAAAAGAAGCCAAAGAGTAAAACAAGAAGGTGGCTATATAAACAGGTCGTCTACCCCAGGTATCAGCCATTGCACCCCAAAAGGAAGGAGATATACCCTGAAATATCATATACATTGTCACTGTCAAACTAATAAGCTGCTCTGTTGTGTGTAAATCCTTTAGGAAGCATACAAAAAAATTAGATCAGATACATTTCCTTGTCTGTTTTTTTACTTGTTGTATAACATGTAAGGCAGGAAAGTAAATGTTGGTTGAAAAAGGAGAGAAAAAAGCAGACAGAGACACGGTCGTTGTGATGGCAGCCTTTTCATTTTTAGTGAAAACTGAATAAGGGGGATCTTCCTTTTCTGTGATCGTAGTGGTTTCACTGTTTTCTCGTGATATTTCAGAGGAATCAATGTTGTTTACGTTACTTATCAAAGAGGAATTGTCCGGCGGAAGCTGCTTTGTGAAATGCGGAGAATTTGACATGATGGATAATTTCAATCTTCAAGTGCGCACAGAAAAAAGAAAAGAAAGGAAAAAGTTTCGATGGTTTTTATATCAATGGTAATATTTAAACAGTTTCATTTGCAAGGTAGGGGATTATATAATGCACCTAATTGTATAAAGGATATCAGGTAGATAGAAACGTAATATTGAGTTTTTAAGGGGGTATATGGGGGCGATGAAAGGTGCAAACTAGGGCTATTTTTATAGGCCAATTTTAGTAAGGCTGAAATAATAAAATGCATAAAAATTCTGCCAGACAACAATAGGAGAATTTTTGCTTTCCCAACTTAAAGTGTGAGAACAACAGACGACAGCCTCCAAGACAAGTCAGATATGCAATTTACTTGTGTAATGTTACTCTTGGATATAATTCGCTCGTGTTACTAGCATATTTTTCTCCTTTCTTTACATATCTATAAGAACGTTATGCATATCAAAGAAAGTATTTATATAGTCTCAGGAGGGTAATTAAAGAAAGAGATTCGAATTATTATAAATTATAATCAGAATTAAATCAAAGTACTAGAAGCCTTAGTAAAGCCACGATTCATAAGATCGTTCGTCATGGAACAGATGATGCTGTAAATAACTATGGACGCTTGATAGTTGGTATGGCTTTATTACTCTGGGAGTTTTATTTAGATGTTTGGCTCGAACAGTAAAAGTACCAGTGTTCCATATAAAACCATCATTTTTAAAGAAGGAAATTGACTTTCCTTTTATGTAATAAATAAAAGTACTGAAGAACTGGTTTTTTCTGTTTATTCCAGGTAAAGCAAATGTTTTTTCTAAAGAAGTTTACATGTAATTTTAAAAGAAAGATAGAAAAGTTCTACCGAATTGCCGATTAGATCAATTGTGCGCTGGTTTCAGGCATTATTAAGATACTTTCCGAAAAAATTCGCTCAGTTTTGTATTTATATTAAATACTCATCCTGAACGCTTTTCCATGCAAAATCAAAAAACATTCACGTATTGTGCATGCTTCAAGTGCGTTTCTATAAAGAAATAGAAACATTGCATTGAAATAGATTATTTATTCAAACAAAAACCAGACTTCTTGATAAAACACCTCCTTACTCCACAGACAAGGTAACGAAATGCTATCATAATAATAACTATCAAGGACTTTCGGAAGAATAGATTATCCTGATTTATCAAATATAACAAGAACATTAAAAAGTAGTCTTGATTAGAGCTGAAATTTAATTATGCTTACAAGTAACACAAGAATGTATTTACCAATGAAGAAAATGCAACTTAACACATGCAAATTATGGATCTGTATTATACAAAACAGATAAAAAGATTGTATATTGTATTAGGTAGTAGTCACAGTTGTATCTCAGCCTATAGTGACATGGTTACTTTACATAAACAGGGTTGATGACAGATATAGCAAGATATGTAAGTTTGCAAATGATAATATCTTATGAGCACCATAAATTACTGTTTTTAAAATGTAAAAAAATCAAAGATATATAAGCCTAAATACTTTTAGCACTTGCTTTAATAGCCAAGTATCTAGTCACTACAGTCAGTTTACATTGATCCAATATTTAAAAGCAATAATTAACTTGAGTTCAATATTGTATAATTGTTCACCAGAGAATGTAAATACTAGATTTTTTTAAATAGGCAAATTACGGGATCTTATTTCATTATGCAATTAGTTTGTTAGGTGCCAATTGAGGAAGAACACTAAAGAGGTTTAGAGCGTAAGTCGATAAAGAAAGCGTCCAGTGAGCTGATGATATCATTGCTCTACGCTGTTCTTTTCAAATTACATTATTATGCAATAAATATTCAAATTGCAAAAAAAAAAAAAAATCTAAAGCAACACACGGGGAATACTACTCTATATATTATGAAGCTGTGCTTAATTTTTACTATAGCCCTATACTTCTTTTTCCCATCATCAACACTGACAAATTATGCAGTTCTAAATTTTTCAACTAATCACAGATGAGCGACCTTTTGTTTGAACGAACCAGAGGATGATCACGAACAAAAGGAAATTGCGACTTTGTAGATTGATCTATCTGTTCTATAAGGTAATATTCATGTTTTTACAAACTACTGACTACACAATAAAGCTCAAAAGGAGCAACGTTGACGACAAAACCCAATCAGCAGCTCAAACAGCTAATACACAGCAAGAAAATGATTTAGGCGGTATTAGAGACGCCATTGGATAAAGCAAACAAAAGAAAATAAAAGGCATCGTAAAGTTGGACAGGATTAACAAAAGAAAAATGTGTTTAAACTAACCCTATCTCATACTTACTGTTTCAAGGAGCATCATAACCAAAGTGAGGGTTGTTTTTCTTAAGAACATTGATAAAGGGTGTACGCGATTAAAGTGAGGCTGGCAAGGGGTCGACCAGCTCGGATTTGATCGACAGATTTAGAGGGGATACCAGTAATCAAAAACGGCTGCCGGTTCAACTGAATAATGTGATGATTCAAAGATTTGAAACTTGGAAAAAAAGAAACAGACCTTGTCGAAAATGACTTGCTGTTTCTGGAGCAAGTAACCAGTAAGATCTGAAGTCAAAAAAGATGGTTCCACTGGTCCAGGGCAGTTGATCACAGCATCAAATGGGGGCAAGGAGTTATGACGATCAAAGAGCTTGAAGAAGTAAAATAAGCAAATCATGATATACAGTAATTTCTTAAATGCAATGATGTCAAAGCGGCTTTAAATGAGCACTGTGGATGAAAAAGTTGTAAGTTGTAACAAGTAATGCAGAGAATGTTATTACTAAATCAATGTATATTCTGATCTTTCACGTAGGTGTTTTCGTACTTGATGATACATTTAAAACAAAAGGACAAGTTAGAAAAAGAGATTGTGTAGTTGAGTCTGTTCACATCAATTGTGTTATCATTTCTGTAAGCTATACATTGTATGAGATTAAAGTAAAGAATTTATTTACAAATGGTGTATATAGTTTTTTTTTTTTTTAAAGAATTCTAATCTTTGCAAATTGCTTTATAACTTCGGGTGCATTTGTAACATTGTATAGTTCATCAATTAGGGCTGAACGGAAAGTTCCTGGGCCATTAACATACTCTCGTTTACTGGCAATTTCTGAAGCAATTGTGACTACAAGGATGGCAGTGACCGTGGCTAAGAGATGATCAGTCTTTGGACAGGCTGCTACAAAGCATGCAACAACAGAGGACACCAAGCATCCACTGCCTGTGATCAAAGGTAAAAAGGGCGAGCCATTTTCAATAGCAAACACCCGATTGCCATCAGATACATAGTCGGTAGGCCCAGTCATGCCAATAATACAACCTACGTATTTATGAATGAGTACATGATGAGTTTCAAACGAGTTTTATGAAGCTACCGTTCTTTCTAGCTAAATATTTAACAGTATCAACCATTAATGATTCTTCACAGTTACCAATCGAGTCTACCCCTCTTGATTTTCCTTCAATGCCTGCCATTGATAGTATTTCACCCGTGTTACCCTTGATCACAGATAGTTTACATTCATCCAGGAAGCGTGTTAAAATTTCTTTTCTGAAGCTAGTCGCGCCGCATCCAACAGGATCAAGAACAACTGGATGTCCATATTTGTGGTTGGCCTGTGCTGCAAAGATCATTGTGTCAATGTCATTCAATGTACCCATATTTAACAGCATGGCTCCATTGACTTTTGCAAGATCATCAATTTCAGCACGATTGGTGGACATGATGGGTGAGGCTCCAACAGCCAGGGTAGCATTGGCATTATCATTGATAACCACATAATCTAACTCAAATAAGATTCCCTTTTGAAACAAGTTACCCTTTTAAACTTACTTGTGATGTGATGCACCATTGGATTTAATGACCTGACATTCTTTGCCTTCTTAACAGCAAAGTCAAGAGTTTCCTCTACTGTGTGATCATGTACGATCCCTGTTTTCTTGAAACATTTTTGGATTAGTTCTTTCAATTCCTCGCATGTCTTCTTGGGATCTTCAGCTGCCATGATAGCAGACACAATGGCCAAGCCTTCAAGACAGTCATGCGTCGTTTGCGAACCTTCTAATAATTCGGCTGCATTCTTTGCGCTGATGCCACCTATAGCTACAGCAGGAATACGATTGGCTTCCATGGATTTCATAATTCCTTTTTGTGTATAAAAAAAAAGCGTCAGTGATAATTTGCTGGTGTAGATGTATTTTATCTTACTCTTTACGCCTTCGACGCCTAAAGGTTGTTTTGTCAACTTTTTTGTGGAAGTAAACCACACAGCACCAATCCCAAGATAATCTGCACCACCAAGAATAGCAGCCTTTGCTTCCTCTTCGTTATTACAAGAAACACCAATGATCTTTTTGGATCCCAACATGGCGCGTGCTTGAGCTAATGGCATGTCATCCTGTCCAATATGGACACCTTCAGCATCGACTGCCAAAGCGACGTCAATACGGTCATTGATAATAAGAGGCACACCAAATCGACGTGTGAGTTCCTTTACTTGAAGTGCAAGCTTCACAAAGGGACCCGTGTCTGAATCCTTTTCACGTAGTTGAACTAATGTCACGCCACCCTCAAGTGCTTTCTCGATTTGACCCAGAAAGGTCTTTCCGTCAGGTACAAGCGAACTGTCAGTAACAAGATAAAGTGAATAGTCGATTTTTTTAATAGACATTGTGAGAAAACAAGGATAAAAAAAAAAAAAAAAGGAATTATTCTGAACTTGGGATTTCTTTTTTTTCCTCTTTTGGTTGCGGCACTTTATTTAATGAAAGCAGTAAGCATATCGATAGAGATGTGACACAATAGAAAAACAGATGATCACCAGAAAAAAATGCGTTATCCGATAGGGACAATAAGTTGATGTGCTCTATTTAGAACAGTAGATTTTTAATGTTATCCTGAGCTTGTTCACCTCAACTTTATCAACCACGAATGCAAATTACCGAAAAGAGATAGTTGCCTTATAAAATTTGTTTGCAAAACCTATTGTTTTCCCTTTATCCATGCCTTTGTTTGGTATAGTAACGAGTGATTGATACCCTTAATAGACTTATCAGCTACAGCTTTACTGTTAGCATCATCAATGGCAATGCTGTGTTTCATATATAAGGTACTGCAGACTAAGCTGTTTATGATTCAAAGATATTTTATTGAGAAATAATGTTTGGTAAGCATTAACATAAACGGAGACCCATTTCCCAAAACATGATCTCCAAACGAACGCCTTGTTCAAAAGTAGTACAGACTTCTTTAAATCGTTCTTCTGAGGAAGATATAAAACGTTTTGCTAAACCTTCAAGCTCCACTATTCAGATCATGTCATTAATTTTTTTTTTTGATTTTGTTATGTTATCACTATTTACCAATGCCATGTGTCACAGCTTTCTGATAGTCATCCGCTGCATATTGACAAATCCAACTCCAGTAAAGATTTCCCTCTGAGTCATACTGGATTAATAAAATAAAATAAAAAAGGATGTGTTATTCACTGATACCTCTTTTTGTAGCTGGATCATTATAAAGTATACGACCGATATCACCATACCCAATGAGGCAGGGTGCCATAGCGGTCTTCAAGTCAAGCAGATCACCAGAGGCACCTTTGTCTAATACAAATCGAGTGTATGCCGCGTTATAGACACTTTCAGGTGTACTGAGCACCTCTTCCTCTGTCACACCCCATTTAGCACAATAATCCAAATGCAGTTGAGACTCTTTGGCGATATGAACCACAATAGCCGCATTTGCCGCGATTTCTTCCATTGTTCTACCTAGAGGATAGAAAAGTTTGAATTTGGAATGAGAGGAAGAAGAAGAAAGTTACATTTATAGGAAGCAAGAGCAGCAGCTCGAGCGTAATGCTGCAGGTAAAGATAATCTTGTTTGAGATAATAAATGAAGGATTCGGTTGGAAGAGTGCCATCAGCAATTCCGCGAACAAACGGATGGTGAATGAATTCTGACCAAAGGTTGTTTGGTAAACTTTCCATGACGGCTGTCAAGAAAGTTTGACTGTAGAAAGTGATTGATTAGTTTGAGGCTTGCTCTGTAGAATCTATTACCCTTCGTATGGTGACCATTTCAAAGGGTGAAAGTGATTGATTGGTCCACTTCCTTTTCCTATTTCGACCAGTGGCTGATCGATAGCCTCCTTTACATAACGAATGGCATTTGCAGAGGCAATACTGACTTTGATAGATGGTTGCTGTTAGTCTTACTGTGTCCTTCTTCACTAGAACATTTTACCTGAAGCGCCCTTGGCTAATTCTCCAGCCAAAGCGGCCGAGAGGGTACAGCCTGTGCCGTGTGTATTCTTTGTGTCGACGAACGGATTTGAGATTTCAAAGAATGCATCATTTTCAGAATCATAGAGAACATCTGTTACTTGCTTTGTTCCACTGACGTCAAGAGGTAAATGACCCCCTTTGAGCAAGACAAACCTGGGTCCCAACTCGGCTACATTTTTTGCCGCTGAACGCATGGCTTCTAACGTATCGATTGATCCGGCCGATAGGTTTAATAAAACCTCTGCTTCAGGCACATTGGGTGTCAAGACATAGGTCAAAGGCAGCAGATCAGAGATCAAGGCTTCCATAGCATCAGATGCCAGCAAACGAGACCCGCTCGTGGATATCATGACAGGATCAAGGACGACATACTTTGATTGCTCTGGGAATTGCTTGAGTGTGGTGGCCACTGATTGAATGATAGTGGCTGAGGAAAGCATGCCGATCTTGATAGCATCTGTACCAATGTCACTCAAGACGGATACTATTTGCTTTGCTACAAATTCAGAAGGAATATTGTGAATGCCGTCGACGCCTAACGTGTTTTGAGATGTGACTGAGGTAATAACAGAGGTTGCATAAACGCGAAGTGAAGTGAGTGTTTTGATGTCTGCCTGAATACCCGCACCCCTACGTTTCTTTTTTTATTATTTAAAAAGTTGCAAGATACAAAACCTTCTTACCCTCCACTATCACTTCCTGCAATGGTTAAAACTCTAGGAATATTGGACATTTATTAAACACACACACAAAAAAAAAAGGTAAAAAAAAATATATGCAAAAAGAAAGAGAGAGAGAGAGGTTTACATAATTTGGAGGGTTTTTTTTTTTTTTTTTTTTTTTTTTTTTTTTTTTTTAGATGGAATCTTTCTATTTTATTTGCCGCCCATCATTGCCTTGAATTCTTCAAAACTAATTTTACCATCTCCGTTGCTATCAGCTTCTTTAATCATAGCATCCAATTCTTCTTCTGTCAATGTTTCATTTAGTGATGACATTACTTTATGTAACTCTTCACGATCAATCACACCATTTCCATCCGCATCAAATACTCTAGATCATGAAATCAATTGATTGTATTCTTTTGTCTAAATGACTTACTTGAATGCTTCTTGAAGATCGTCTGCATCATTATCAGTCTTCAAGTTCTTGACAAGTCCAAGAAATTCATTAAAGTCAATTGTTCCATTTCCATCTGCGTCAACATCATTCACCTAAGGCTTAGAATGAGGAAAAAAAAAAAAAAAAAAATGAATTTATTTGCCTGTTTTACTTTACCATATCTTGAAGTTCAGCATCACTAGGATTCATACCAAAAGAACGGAGAACAACGCCAAGTTCATTAGCACTGATACTTCCATCACCGTCTTTGTCAAATAATTGAAATGCTTCACGATATTCAGCAATTTGTTCTTGTGATAATTGGTCACTCTACAGAAAAAATGACAAATTTTTGTTATAAAATCTGAAAGGAAATTGAATTTTAATATTTAAACAAAAAAAAAACACTTACCATTTTTTTTTTTTTTTTAAAAAAAATTATTCTATATTAAAAAGAAGAAAGAAAAGGGTATTTTTAGGAATCTTGATTTTTCTTTAAAAAAAAAAAAGAAAGAGAAAGAGAGAAAGAGAGAGAGAGAGAGATCATTACTGCTAAATTAAAATTTTTTTTTTTTATTTTTTTTTTATTTTTGCCTTTTTTGTTACTTTATAAAAAAAAATGCGATTTGTTGCTTTAATTTTATATTAAATGCACTGTTCCCCCCTTTTATTTTCTTTTATTTTATAGATCAAGAAAAATTTATTTTGTATGCAATCAAACCAAATGTATTCATAAAAGAATGAATCAATTCAAATTTTTTTTTAACATTTGCCTTTGTGAAACGTTACACTTGTAAGCCTCGTTTATTTTTATTCCAACACAAAAAAAAAAAGGGGGTGGAAGTGATTTGTTTGCTTGTGAGATGAATCTCGGCTTTGGGATATTCTAAATGATGATTGAATAAAAGAAATTGCCCTTGTTTATTGAAATCAAATCATATTTTGATCTGTTACCATATTTCAAATTCCCTGATGACAAACACAAATGAATAAAAAGCCCAGCAAATGATGAACAAACAATACAAATAACGTGTTTATGAAAATAACCATTTAATTTATTTAAACATTCTCCTTTTCACTGTCAATCAATCTTCATCACAACCGTAGATTCACCCATAGATCTTGTCGTGATTTTCAACTTTTTTTTCTTTACACCCACTCTGTGACTTTCAATTAGCTGATGCATTCACCAAATCAGTGTAAACTAGTTTGATCTTGAAACACTGTCAGTGTCTTTTTATAAATCTCTTGATCTCTCTTGACAAACATGTCATGACACTGACTATTGTTCAAACTGTCATGAAACAGCAGACTTTTCTGATAGCTTGATCACTGCTTGCTTTCATTCTGGGCCACCCCTGTATTTCATCTTTGCTTTGGATCCAATCATCTTGCCATTTATCCTCCGCCGTTTAACCACAATCTAAGCCCTGGGATATGGACGTGGTGGTCATATCCCCCCTTCTTTGGTACAAAATGCCGAATGCTCCGAGTGTAAAAGCAAGTCACGGAGCCAACCGTGTTTGGCCATCAAGCCATGAGTTGTGTTGGTAAGGGGAGAGGAATGGTTCATCTCTTTAAAGATGAATAAGGTTTTGATAAAGAACAACAGGGTCTCACTCAACCCATTTTCCTTTTTTATCAAACAAAAACCTGGTTATTTTTAATTCAGCAATTCTTTTAATAAATATTAAAAATACATCCATTTTCTAAAAATAAATAAAAAGGATGACGTTTGTTCTGAATGAAACCAACTTGTGAGAATCAAACCGATTCTTGCTCATACTGAATGAGAGTTTATAAATTGAGGTGGAAAATCCAATTCGATCAAGTAACCAGAATTGGCCATATAGTTTGGAACTTGAAATAGATTTTGATGCAATAATCCTACGACTTGCTCCCACTGCATCTTGCTGTCAATAGAATAAAACAAGGCAAATTCTCTTGCTAGCTCTTTCAAACGATCCATTTCTAGTTCCCAGTGGACCTGAACATTGAGTTCTTTTAGATCACCCTTATCTCTTCCTTTTCTTTACCTGTGTTGCAATATTATAAAGCAGTAAAGGAAGCCTTTCGACTGAGGGTACATAGTTTTTGATCAACATCGGAAGTGACTCAAGTTGACCATCCAAAGTAACCGAGAACCTAAATTGATTATTTAAAATATCTCTTTGGTTGATCACAGCATGCTCTAGCTGTCGTACTTCTTGTTCACTTTGGGTCATCAGACAAAAGCAGGCACGAAGAGAGACAGGCTCAGATAGTGTCAGCAGACCGAATTGACCGAATTGATGAAGGATGACTTGATAAAAGAATTCTTCACTAATCAACCCCTTGAGTTCTTGTTCTCTTGTTTGATCTCCTTACCTGATCACTGAAGGATTCATCAGATAATATCGATCGTTGTAAGCGGATATAACCAGATTGCTGTCAACATACTCAATGAGTTCATGTCCTGTCAGTAATCTACTCAAGTCTGAAGACATGTAGGATGACACTGAACAAATAAAATAATTTTTTTAAACTTACTTTTATCTTTGGTCTTGTTTATCTCTCTTTGAATGAGATCAATCCTTTTAAAATCTTCATCTTCTTCAATCGCTTTTTCTAAAATTGGTACAAGATCGATATCGTCATCATCTGAAGCCTTGTTCAATCTCCTGACTGATCCTTCCCTTGAATCACTGACAATTTTTTTACTTGTTTCTATCAAATTCCGTGACTTGGAGTTCTTGCCGTGTCTTTGGAATCTGTGTGGGTCTATGTTCTTGGGTACCTCTTGCTGGGAAGTAAGGGGGGTACTCTGGTGATTACGAACACTCTTCCTGGACACTTTCTTAAAGTAATAATCGAGTGTAGCTTTCTAAGAAAGAGAAATCGTCAGGGATGAAAAGGGATAATAAAAAGAAACATGTTATACTGCCTGAGGCACTCTATCCCTATTCTCTTGCTTGTCTTTTAATAAAGGAAGTTGGATTGAATCATGTAACAGTTGACAGAGATCATGAATAATATCCTGTTCATTCAACAAGTACAACTGAAAGCATGGTTTATTTCCCTAAACTTCACTCTTCTTCATCACTTTACCTCTTTCTTTGTTGGATGCACATTGACGTCCACATGAGATGGATCGATCCGTAGGCTGACATATAAGAATGGCGGCTTATAATTTGTTTTCATGTCAGCATAAACTTTATAAAACTGTCTTTTCATCTTTAGGTTGTCAACAAGATGATCTGTTAAGAAGAAGAAAAAAGGGGGAATTAATTCATGCCCCTCTGTCTGGGAAGTCATCTTTCTTACTATTCACAAATAGGATAAAGACAGTATTTTTCTCTTTTGTCGAGTGCATCTCGGTCATATCAGAATATAAAAGTGTACAATTGTATCTTTTATGACAATATTCTGTACGTTTGACGTGAGATGCAACAAACTTTCCGAGCACTCTCTGAATTCGATCGATTTGTGCTTGTACAGGCGGATAATTTAAATCAACAACATCTTCCTATACCAAAGTTAATGGTGATTTTTACACGGAAATAAAAACACCTTTTTTAATATGAAGCCAAGCTGATAATAATGAATAGCATAATTTTGAACACATGTCTGAATGTGACCATATTCTTCTTGACCCGACTTTAGGGCCCTTCTTCTTTGTGGCATATTTTCAAACAAGCCTTGAACCTGAAAGAGAGAGAGAAAAAGGATTCAAGTCTATCTGATGTCTTATGAATCACATCTTACTATCATCATCGTCCCACTATTACTAGCGCATGGTCTTGGTTTATCTAAAAGTTTTCCATCCTTATAATTTGCTCTAGACAAGCAGTGTGTGTGTGTGAAAGTGAGAGAAAGAAAAAGATAGGAAATCAAGATAATTTACTGATATCCACATAAAGCATCCTTTGTTTTTGATACAATGCTTACGTTTGATACATTCGATATACTTGCAAGTGCTTCACCTCGAAACCCAAATGTGCTCAATTGGTTTAAATCAGAAAACTTTTTCATTTTACTTGTCGTATGTCTTTCACAAATGATAGACAAGTCATCTATCTGCCAAATGTTATTTAAAACCAATCAACCAGTTCAATATTACCTGTATACCATGTCCATCATCCTTTACTTTGATCATATCAAATCCACCTTTTGTAACTGAGATATGGACATGATTTGAACCGGCATCCAAACTATTTTCCATCATTTCTTTAATAACATTCACAGGACGTTGAATTGTCTATTATAAATAAATAAAATAATTTCATAACCTATTTCTTTTTACTTCTCCTGCCGCTATCCTTTTGATCACTGATGGATCTAACTTTGATATTCTCATCTAGTAAAGAAAAAGGAACAACTTTTTTTTTTTTTGGTTTGACTTGTTGCCAAATAAAGAAAAAAAAAAACGCGTCGCGGTCATTGAAAACAATCTTTTCTATTTTTTTATTTTTTTTTTATTTTTTCGCGTGTACCTTTTTTTTTAAAAAAAAAAAATTAAAAAAATGAGCGATCGTCCAAAGAGAAAGAGAAGACAGACACCAAAGACTAAAGTGAGGTAGATAAAACATGTAGGTTTTTTGGGGAGGCTTATTTCGTTAAACTTTAATCCTAGTTCTGCTCATTACGTGGGCTATGTTGAAGATGGAGAATCAGTAGAAGCCATTATGAAAAAGTTTGAAGAATTAGAAAGAATCGAAAAAGAATTCTCGGCACTTCAAATGGATACAGTAGAAGAAGAAATAGCGACAAATAATTTAACAGAAGAACAATTGGAAGAAGTCTTTAAACGTACTTCTGCATTTACAGTGAAAAGTGCAACTATCGATACAGATACAATTGAAGATTTAGATGCTTTGGATCTTTGGGAAATAGAATACAAGGATGGAGATACAAATGAATTCTATGAACCAGAGTGAGTCTTACTTTTTTTAATAGATAAACAAAATGTTTACTTTTTTTTATAGTGAATACCATTATGTGGATGAAAGCTTTTGGGATGAAGAGTTTGGTGAAAAACCAGCAAGGAAAGGAAGACAGCAAGGAAGAATAATAAAAGAACCAAGACCATCAGGGACAAAAGGACGTGGCTTGGATCGAGAAAGTATCATTGCAAAATACAAAATTATGCAAGTACAAGTGCAAGATAGAAATGGAAATTATTTTACAATCAAGAAAAGAGTAAGCAATGTGGATCCTAGTTTACCAACCTATGTTAAAATACCACCAAGACCTATTTCAAGATCATGGGCACATTCAATACAATCGATATCAGCAGAGGATATTACGAATGCCAAGTAGGTGATTCAATAAGAAAAAAAAAAAAAAAGGGATCATTGGATATAGTTTAAGACGTATTTTTAGATATTATGAAGTACCAGACATTATTTCAAAAGATTTAAGAGAATATGGAACAGATTTCAGTGCGGTGTATATGGATCCACCTTTTCTTTTACCAGGAGAAGAACCCAAGGCTGGCAAGATCTCTATTGATGCATTTGTAAGTAGTAGAGCGAAGGAGAGGAGGTATCTAAATAGAATATTAAAAACAAGTTGTGTAGAGTGCACTTAATGTGACAGATATTATAAAAGCAGGATTTTTATTTATTTGGTTAGAAAAAGAGTGGATACAAAGAGTAGTCAGTATAACAGCAAAGTGGGGATTTAAATATGTGGAAAACTTTTGTTGGATAAAGAAAGATATCAATAATCAAATACATAAAAGCCAATATAAATACTTTAATAAAAGTAAATTGAGTTTATTAATATTTAGAAAAGAAGGTGATATTGAACTGCGTCATCAACGTAACCCTGATTGTGTATTTGACTTTATTCGTCCAAAATTACCAGGTAAGAATATACTTTTCTTTAAAAAAAACATATTCACAATCAAAACTAGATGAAGTCAGTGAAAAGAAGCCACCGTTCATGTATTCAGTGATAGAAACATTGCTTCCGACTGCAAATTATCATCCAGAAAAGAACCCTCGAGGAGAAAAGCTGATTGAACTGTGAGTTCTATTCTGATTACCTTCACTTCTTAACACTTTCTTTTTTTTCTTTAGTTGGGCAAAAAGAGGACAACAACGTAAAGGTTGGACAACCATTGTAGAAAGACAAAGTTAATGCAGCTATTTGTGAAACTTTCTTTTAAAAAAAATCATTTCTTTTTTGCTTTTTTTTTTTTTTTTTATTTGAAAAAAAGTTTCTTCCCCACTTTTTTTATGCTTTGAGTCACTATATTTTATAGTTATTTGTCAACCTACAAAATCAATTAGTAAAATAAAAAAAGACGCTGTATGAAGATATGAAAGGTAATTAAAAGCATTCTTACCTAAGCAAGAAGTGACTAGATATAAATCAGGCTGTTTTCTTTTTTATGATTGTTCAGTCACTTAAAGTACTACAAGATCCCTGTCCCCACCTTTTTTTTTTTTTTTTTTTTTTTTTTTTTTTTCTGACGGTAACAAATAGTAAGTAAACAATACGAATGCTCTAGATAATTTCACAGACATTGTGTGGTGCATAGATGCACAGGATTATTTCACGGCGATCTTGATTTATTCCATCGAGTACATGTTGAACTATACTTGATGATAGAATTTATTGAATTGAGAATATTGAATGCTTTTATTAAGAATATAATCAAGTGAGTTAAAGTTAAATAATTTTGGTGCAACCTACTTTTTTGAAGGTTTGAAATGCATAAATAGGACATGGAGCCATTCTCTATCTGCTTACATTTTATGCGCGTACTTGGGGGTTAATAAACAGACAAGTGGGAATATTCAATCTAATAATGAATAAATTAGGTCAATCATCAGAACAAGTGGGACACATTCATTCTTTTTTATCTGAAATAAAAAAAAGGGAGGAAAAAGTGGAAAATGAAAGGCAACATCATCATTTCTGTTTCAGGTTTTTTTTTTTTTATTTTTTTAATAAAAGTTTACTTTTAAAAAGATATTTGAACAAGTTCAAATCTTTTTCTTTCTCTCCCTTTTTTTTTTTTTTTTTTTTTTTTTTTTTTTTTTCTCGATTACAAGATCCTATCTTTCAATCCCCTCTACTCCTCTCTCCCCTTTCGAATACTCCCTGATGGAAAATAAATCATTTATGACTGAAAAAAAGAATTCATTTTTTCATTGTATAAATAAATAGAAACATGTCTACACAATAAACTAATGATTAATTCTAGGTGGCAAATTAAAGTATTGGGCACGTCGAAAAAAGAGTTCTCTGAGTTTATTTTTATGCTGTGCATTTAAAAAAAGTTTAAAATCAGAAAGTAAACTTATTCAAAAGAAGCCAGTGATAGTGGAAGAAGAAGATACAATTGAGGAAAAATCAAGCAGTGAAGAAAGAAGTGTAAATAATACAAGATTTGTATTGAATTTTTTTTTAAAAAGAAACTGTAGCATTTATTACAACCAGTAGCAAAAGAATATGAAGGTAAAAAATGCCTTGTACTCGATCTTGATGAAACGCTCGTGCACAGTTCATTCAAGGTAATTTCTCTATTTACCACTTTTCTGTATTAACGTACCAATAGACTGTATCTAGGCCTGATTTTGTTGTACCAGTTGAAATTGAGGGACATAATCATAATGTATTTGTATTAAAGCGGCCGGGTGTAGATGAATTTATGAAACGTATGAGCGAATTATATGAAATCGTTATCTTCACTGCTAGTTTATCAAAGGTAATAGAGTCTAAAATAAATCATAAACTAATTGTTCTCTTTAGTATGCAGACCCTGTGCTAGATAATTTTGATTTACATAAAGTGATTCAGCATCGTTTGTTCAGAGAAGCATGTTGTAACTATCGAGGAGGCTTTATAAAAGATTTATCAAGGCTAGGACGAGATTTAAATCATGTCATCATATTAGATAATACACCAGCCAGTTACAGTCTTCATCCATCAAATGCTATACCAATCTCTACTTGGTTTAACGATCAACATGATTCTGAGCTATTAGACTTAATCCCTTTTCTTGAAGACCTTGCTAAAGTAGATAACGTAGTTGAAGTATTAAATATTTCTTTTATTTAATCGAGCATATATATTCTTGATGCTACATCATTCACCACCCAATTCATGCCTTTTAATAAATTATCTCCTGTTACTGCGCTACATGCAAGTATCGCCCAGTGATGGCTTTTGATTTCCTCTAATCCAAGTAACTATTGACTTTTAGTGAGCACTGCTGCTATCTTTTTTTTTTTTTTTTTTTTTTTTTTTTTTTTTTTTACATCTTTAATCTCTTTCTCACTCAGTGCACCCGCAATATCTTGTTTATTTGCAAATACCAACAAGGTTGCACCTGCTAACCTTTCTTCCTGTAACAATTGATGTAACTCGATCTTGCAATCATTTAATCTCAAACGATCTGCAGAGTCTACAACCCAAACAAGCGCATCTGTCTGTTCAAAATAATTTCTCCAATAAGAACGAATCGATTTCTGCCCTCCAACGTCCCAAATATTTAATTTATAACTTTTTACTTATATTAAAAAATAGGGTCTCTCCTTTATTTTGCTCATGTAAACTTACCTTTCATGCTCAAGTGTTTTTATATTAAATCCAAGTGTAGGTGATATAGTATCAATTGGTTCTCCATTAATTCTTTTTAAAATGGTCGTCTTTCCTGCATTATCTAATCCTCTTGTATACATTTTAATTTTTTTTTTGTTATAAATAGAATATAGATGACTCTTACAACATTAAAATACGCATTTCTTTTTCATTTTGACGATTCTTTTTCAAGATGGTTAATAAACCCATTTTATATAAAGACAAAAAAAAAATACACTCAACATGATTTTCTATTAAAATATCACAAGCTGAGTTTCTTTTTTTTCTTTTTTCTTTTTTTTTTTTTAAAAAAAAAGTCTAAAGCAATGTCATCCAAAGTAAGACAAAGAGAGAAAGAAGGAGGAGATAGGTTAGCGATACCAGTCGATGCAGGTTTGATTCGTTGCATATGTCCATCAACTGAAGATGATGGTTTCACAATTCAATGTGAGCACTGCCTTGTTTGGCAACATGCCTACTGTGTACGAATCACACCCACAAACATACCCGATCACTTTCTTTGCGACCAGTGCAGCAAAAAGCGACCCAAACTTTCGAAAAGAATAGCCATTTCAAAAAAGAAGCTTTCCAAACTCGATTCAGATGACAATCCCGTCAAGAAAAGAAAACAAAAGCCTGTCAGCCGAGTCGTCTCGCGGTACGCCTATGCCATCTTTCACGAAGCCAGAGAGAGGTGGAAGAGGGATTGGAAGTACGACAGTCAGGATCCGTTTATCTATGACATGGGCGCTTTTATCACCATCGATGCCGACACACTCCTGACCAAGGGAGCCCTCATGAATGCACCTGTTTCAAGTCAAGGCTTATTTGCGACCAAGTCTGTTGCCTCGGGTCACTATCTGATGGAGGTTGCTGGAGACGTCTTGCTCAAGTCAGAATTCAAATTTGACCCACTCAATGATTTTGTTATTTTGGGCACACCACTGAGTCACATCATGTTTTTCCCTACACTGGATCTCTGCGTCGACACCAGACAGTTTGGCAATAAGGCGAGGTACATTCGTCGATCGTGCCATCCAAACGCAGAACTTCGCAACATGGTCTTGCCGCGTGATGATGACAAGACAATTCATCTGGGTTTATTTGCGCGTCGGTTGATTGAAAAAGGACAGGAGGTGACGGTCGGTTGGGGATGGCAGAGAGGGCATGTGACGTGGAAAGAGTATATGGATTGGCATCACAAATCGAACAAAGACAATACGAACAAGGTGATTGATGAAGAAGAGGAAAGAAAAAAGAGGACGACGATTCAAAAAATGCTAGAGAGATTTGAAAAGGAGTTTGGAACATGCGCTTGTTTGAATAAGCGTAGGTGCCTGATTGAACATTTGAAACGACAAGTAAAGAAGCAGACAGACAACGGGCATCGTCGTCGTCGTAGCAAACCTTCAGTCCTTTTATTAAAACCTAGACCTGTAATGGATAAAAATGTCACAGAGGAATATGTGGATATCACTTCAAATTCACCTACCTTGGGACCTTCAAAAGACAACCCTTCTGATGATGATGATGATGATGAGCTATTGGACATTGATATTGTAGGCAATGAAACACCTCAGGAGTCACTCGGGGTGGATGAAAATCAACACAGTGATAACGAAGATCTATCCTCTTTGTCCTCTTTATCCAGCTTATTTGCCACAGGAGAAGAGAAAGAACAGGATCATACAATTAGTGAGAATAGTAACAAAGTTATCAGCTCTCCTGCTCTACCTTACAAAAGCATCGCTTTACTGCCCAGAAAAAAGCTATGGGCTCGAGATTATCTTAGTAAACATGTTGTTGATACTCCGATTTCAGGTATAGAAAAATATATATAAAAAAGAGAAAAAAATGCTGATATATCCATAACATTATATAGAAACAACAATTAAAGATGAACAGATAGTAAACAAAGAGGATAATAAGGAAGAAGAACCCAAAGCACCTGTAAAAATCGAAAGCAATAGTATACCAGTTTCTTCCCTTGAAAGCCAAACCAAAGTAAAAGTTATTATTCCCCATGACACCATAGCAGAGGAGGAAATAGTAGACATCATCCCTCAAGAAACCAAACTCGAAAAGGATGAGCCTAAAGAAGATATACCATCAACAACTGACGCTCCTATTGAAAGTGACAATGAAAGTGAACTAAGTGATGCATCTACAGTTTTACTTGAAGATATTTGTACTTAAATCAACCAAACCTTTGCATTCATTTGTATATTAATTTATTCTGTATTTAATTTGTGAATAAAAAATAAAAAGTATTCTTTTATCATGCATTAATAAAAGTGCAACAAGCTCCGGAGTTAATATATCGTCTATTTTTTTTTTTTTTTTTTTTTTTTTTTTACTATTTCTTCCAAATGTCAAAGCATAGAAAAAAACAAAGTATATTCAGCTTTAGCGATGATGAAGAGGATCAGCCAATGGTTTCTGTAAAACCCTTACCTAATCATGCTGTTGAACGCTCAGAATTAATTGCAGAAGAATTTGACCCTGACAGGTTCCTTTCAAGCAGGAGACATTTAGGTCTAGAACGAATGAAAGTCGAGCTTAATGCTCACTTGAAGCAACTCAAGGCTGAGCTTGTCGAACTCATCAATAAAGACTATCAAGATTTTGTGAACCTTTCAACCAACTTGAAAGGTGTTGATAAAGATATTAACGAATTGAAACAGCCACTTTATAAAATTGAGAATCAGGTCAAAGTAAGTCTTTTGAACATTTACCAAATAACAATAAGTAAACATGAGCAAAAAGGATGCACGTCATCATTTCCAACAAGTTATTGACTCTTTGCAAGAACAACTTCAGTATCGAACTCAGTTGAGGGACAAAAAAGTGAGTTTATAAAATGAGAAAGAGAGAGAGAGAGAGAGGGTTTATTCAAAAGAATTCATTAGGCTGTTTTGAAACTACTATTAAACATACATGAGTCAATCAGTAAAGTTGAATATTTATTAGACATCAATACAGAAATTGTACAAGACAAATACAAAATGGTCAGCCAGCTTAGTGGAGAACAAGATAGGTAACGAGAGCATGTACACAAAAAAGAGAGAGAGAGAGATTGAGTTCTGTATCGTAGCAGTGTAGGCAAGCAAATAGAAAGAGCTGCTATTGAATACAATCAAATGCAGCATTTGGTAAAAAGAGGAAAGGACCTTGCTTTTATAAAGGAAAACGAATGGAGAATTACGCGTATTAAAGATACTTTGGAACAAAAACTATACAAAACTTTAAATACCGCCTTATTACAAGTACGTGCAGGAGAAATAACAAGGTCAACAAAGCAATCCTTGGTCCAGTGTCTTAGAACCTATACCTTGATTGATCAAACAAAAACAGGAGAAAGGATCATTCGAGAACAGTTTGTGAGATGGTACTTGGACAAGATCATTCAACCAAAAGTATTACAAAATAACAAGTCAGAGGAGAATCATCTGGCTGAGATGTATAACAAGATCATAGTGTTTGTCACCACAGATTTACAGCCTATATTGGACATCACACAAAAAACATTAAAGGGATCTAATTATGAGGTCTTGGTTAATTCTCTTTGGATAGAAGTAACAGAAAAAATTGGCAAAGAATGTAAAACGATATTTGCTCCTGGACAAACAAGCGTTTTCCACAAGGTATACATATAAAAAGAGCTTCGAAATCGAAAACGTATTAATCTTTAAAGATTAGAATTATTCGACTACCGTTTCCTTTATATCCAACTTGGAAGGTTTATGCCATTCAAGAAAGTCCATGATTTACCTTCGACATCATCCATCCTATATCGAATTTATGAAGAAGTGGCAGTTACCCGTGTACTTTCAATTGAAGTTTCGTGAGATTGTGGTACGTATAGAGGAAGTGCTCAATGATAAGAGCCAGTCCCAAGAGGAAAACATCTTGACTGGAACAAAGGCTACAATAGAAATCATCCAGCAATGCTGGTCAGATAATGTCTATTTGTATGGGCTGGCACATCGCTTCTACAAACTGACGCTTCAGTTATTAAAAAGATACAGCATATGGGCTAGAGATATCCTTCAGGTATGAGTCCTTCTTTTTATAAACTGCAATTTAACGCTCTATTATAGAATGCAAATAACAGTACAAAAGCCAAGTTACATGACAATGTACAACAATTAATAGGCTTTATAAAAACTGAAGCGCCAAAGCTTATATTACCCAGGTTACCAATAAACATGCAGGAGCAATTATCAATAACAGGTAAAAGCATTATCAATTTATTTATTTATCTTTTTGCTAAAAACCAATAATTATTTTTAGAGAGTTTAAATGAAGCTTTAGATGAATTGAGGCTTATTGTTAAAAAATAGTAATAACCTGCTTTGTCTTTTTTTTTTTTTTTTTTTTTTTTTTTTTTTTTTTGAAATAGTGCTGTTACTGTTAGTACACTGTATATTGAATCTTTCCAATGAATTTGCGCATCAAATTTTTATATTTGCAAATGCACAATTGATTACAGATCCTCGTTACAATTGAAGATCCACTGTCGTTCCTTTTAAATTGACTTCAGGCTCGGTTCCCTCGCCTGTCAGAATCCCTAAAACTCATGGACTATTCGATGGTCAGCAAGCTGTAGACTTCTGTTTGAATTAGGCTACTTATACCATCAAACAGAAGCACAGATTGAGCCTATCCATATCGATTATTTCCTTAAATGGTGTCAGAATTTGCCTCGTTGCCGTTAAACACTATATCCTTTTCCTTAAGCACATACATTTTTTGCCCTTAATCCCAAAGGGATCTTTTAGCCCCTCGCTACTTTTCTTTATGTTGGTCTTTTCTGGATGAACAAATATACATATAGCACGCATATGATAGGATCTTTATTAAATAAAACATCTTTTTATTTTTGCGTATAAAAACCATTCAATTTTGCGCATTGAATTTTTCACTTTATTTTTTAAAGCAGGCTCAAGAGCTAAATATCTACCGAAAAATAAAATAGCATGCTCAATTCATTATTAACAATCTTCTACTGTTACTTGTTGCATTGATTCGATAATTCTATTATTGAAATAATCGGTGACAGTAGGACAGTCTCTTTTTACACCAGCTTTGAATCTCGACCAAAACAACTTAAAATTGAGCCAAGAAATGTACAGAGATGGAATAAGGCTTAAAATAAGGGCCTTGACTCTTCGTTTATGTCTTTGTGTTGTCTTCGAATTATTAAATGTGAAAGCAAGCTTGCTGAAAGAAGAAGTGTGTTCCAGAGTACACTTTGGAGCATCCCTCTCCCACTACAGATCAATTAATGGAGGAGACCAGCAAAAAAATTGAAGATGTCAAGCTGTTTAAGGCAAACCTTCATCGTTATACAATTGAAATATGGTGGTTGGCATTCAAAAAATTCAAAAGTAGAACCAATAGAGAGGAACAACGAAGAAAAAAATCAGTTACGATTGAATTGGGCTGAATGCTGGATAAACACTAATATAGATTGCATGAATAATTGTGTCTTTATTGACGAATCCTCATTTCATGTTAACTTGAACTGCGCCCAGACACAGTTAGAGAAAGGAAATCATGCTAAAACCCAAGCATTTAATATCAAAGCTAACGTGATCACAATTCTATGCCCAATCTCGAGTAAGGGTATGATCAAGACTAGCCTTAGGCAGGCCATTATCTAATAATGGATAACATACTTATTCTTGAAAATGCGAGAAAAGGTGGCCTCCCCTTTTTTTTTGTTAGTATGATTTATGATGTTCCTTATGACCTCATGCATTATTTCAACATTACAGACAAGATTCTAAAGTTGAACCAATGAATATTGAAGAATAGCGATCAGAACTTTACGAGGCCGCAACTCTATAATGGTGTCATTGACAAATGCTGGATATGGATAGGCTCAATCTGTGCTTCTGTTTGATGGTATAAGTAGCCTAATTCAAACAGAAGTCTACAGCTTGCTGACCATCGAATAGTCCATGAGTTTTAGGGATTCTGACAGGCGAGGGAACCGAGCCTGAAGTCAATTTAAAAGGAACGACAGTGGATCTTCAATTGTAACGAGGATCTGTAATCAATTGTGCATTTGCAAATATAAAAATTTGATGCGCAAATTCATTGGAAAAATCTAATATCATGAACTTGCTTTTTAGGTTCCGGTTAAATTATGCATAATTGTAACCGTGTTTAGGAGCTATAATGTATGGTTATTTTAAACTGATAAATACAAGGTATTAACTCTTTGTACCGACGTAATGGTTTATTTTTTTTTATCAGGAATGATACTAAGTCATGCATTTGGATTATTAATACTACCTTTCATATTTCCTTTAATTCTTTCTACCAAAAAAAAAAAGCCTAAACTGCAAGCTGAGAAACCACAAAGTTTTTTCACTGAACTCTGGAAGGTTACAACCCGTTGGTTGTGACAGGTTGTTTCTAGTTTGACAACTATCCAAACAATTGTAGCATGACTGTTTAAAGTTTCAGGTTTGTTAAGACCAGTCTACGGCAGATATCCTTCCCCCTTCATTTTCAATATTTACAGATTTATTTGTTTATATATTGAACTTCCCCTGTAATGCTTTTGCTTATAGAATCGTATTGTAATTCATTCTTTAATCAAACATAAAATACATTTTATTGAAGCAACAATTTGTAACGTAACACATGCTCAAATTTAACTTGAATAAAGAGAACCTTATTAATTTTTCTCAGGGAACTGAGTGGACTATATTTAGTTATTCTGTTGGGTTACATTTATGTGTAAGCTTTGTAATCAGAAGTTTTACAAAATCAACACAAAAAAGTTTTTAACAATTGTCTTTTGCATTCTGACCAAGGTTTTTATTTTTTTTAATATTGATAACTACTTCTTATCTTTTTTAACATATAAGGGCTAAATGAGTCCTGTGTTTACTTGGTAAATACTGATGATTTGTCTAGTATCTTTATACTCCATAAAACATGTATAAGGAGCGTTAAATTATGCCTTTTATTCCTGCTATATTATATAAGTATCACCTTTGTTGTACTTCAAAGGTTAAAAATAAGAAAAGTTTCCTGAAAAGGGAATGGTCAAACAATTTGATAATTGTTGTTTGATCTGATTTTCATAATATAAAGTAATTTTTTGTAGTCTGTTTAGTCATGAACAAAAGGCTAAAATTAGCTTCCTTTAATCTTTAATATGGTAGCTACAAAAAGCTTTTAAAATAAGATCCCCAACTTTGTTTAAATCGAATAATTTAATTGGGCTACCAGTAAGACATTGGTCCCCATTATTATTTTCTGGGAACCGCTTTTCATAGAAACTTATCATGTGTAAAAGTCGCAAGTTGCTGCTCCTTTTGATGGTCAAAGTGGTAGGGATTGATCGGCAATTGTATGTTGTAAAGGGTAGAAATAAAGAGGCACAGTGAGATTTTCTTTTATCTCTATTATCAAACAAGAAGATGGTCATTATAGAATTATATTGCCCATTTGTCTTAATTCTTACTAGCTGATGAATATCTTAAATGTACATACTGTAAAGGTTCATTGCGCTAATGTTTGAGCTATACCTGAAACCAAACACAGGATACAACAAACGAATTTTCATCTTTTATTATCTCGCTCAAAGATGTGAAATTTCCAAGATAAAACTTGGTTTATCTTCACTTGTTCTATATCTCATACTGCAATCCACAACAGATTTACTTTTTTTTTTTTTTTTTTTTTTGCCACAACCACCCAATTCGTAAACTTCGCTGACATCAATTCTTTGAAAAGTCTCTTGCCTTGGAGAAGATTGCAATCAATCAAATTTAAAAAGTTGTTTTAAAATTATCCGCTTACAATCCCTCATGTTAAACTTCTAGATTTTTTTTTTGCAAGTCACTAACACATCTGTAATACCCTTATACTCATGTACTCTTTAATGAGTTTTAATATTCACTCTAATTTCATTCATAAAAAAAATTGCATGAATACTACAAAGAAAGCTATAAAAAAGAGGATGAAAAAGAAAGTTAATATAGTAGTTTATATCATATGAATTGTGATTTAAATGCTTTACAAAATACTTGGGATTTTTATTTGTTGCGCCGCGTTAACTCAATTATTTTCGCAAAGTGGCAGTTGTAAGTGATATGATGAGAGTATAAATGCATAATGTTGAATTAAAGGATACTATAACACGCTAAAGTAAAAGAGAGAGAAAAAGAGAGATTAAGCTATTCAAGGTCGGTATGCTCAAAGACGTTTTGGCTAATATCACTTTTATATTCTTGCGAACGACTTCAGGAATCCACCCTTATTCAATTGGGGTTTGTGTATCTTTTCCATTTTTACTCCGCCTGATAAAGAAATAAAGCGGGGCGATCATTTAGTTCTAGAGTAATGATTCGTTTCCAATACTATTAACTTAGTGTCACATAGCAGAGAGCTACATAAACATTTAAAGAATGCTATGTATTTTTAGTATCAATACTTAATTGGATATTTGAATATATCTTATGACTTTTCTAAACCTTCTACTTTAGTATACTTTTAAACATATTTTAAGATCTCTTCATCGAGAACAGATAATTTCTTTATAAAGAAAAATAAATAAAAATAGTTGTAATCTCAATACGGAACACATAATGCATACAACCAAAATTCTGCATAAACATTGGTGAATGACGTTTAGAAAACAAAGCAAAACTACAACTGTTTTGTTATCTCAGGCAGTATTAAATATTTTACTACTTCACATACTATTCTCAGTAATAAACTATCATGAAAAATCGGAGTACAGCAATTTATTCTGTAATTGTGTAAACCAACTGAAAGATGATTGTACTTTTGGTTCACTGTTGTACGAGAGAGATATTATGTGGCATGTACCTTTTATTAATTGAGCGTAGACATCTGTGTTACTGCTTACAGTGAGCAAAGACAGTAATCAATATAGAATTTTGAAAAATATAAAGTCAACGTGTATTCTATTGCGATACAACAATCTAGAGTGTACGAAATAAGCAATTACCAGTTATATCATTAAATGAGGCTGATGTAGATCAAAATGGTGTTCAGATTAAAAAAAAGCTTAGAATTGCCATTCTGGTTTTTTTTCATGTTAAAAATATCACATCTTATAATGCAATTTCATTGTGTCATTTTTCGTCAACTGTTTTTGTATTGTGTACTACATTCGAAACAATATATAAGAAACGTGTATATCGCTGCAATTATATCTTAACCTTATCTTCTTTCTATTTAAACATGAAGTTATCATTCTCTATCTTGCTCTTAGTTGCTGCTGTTCAAATTCAAGCTGCCGTCAACCCTAAATCTGCTGCTGCTTCCAAGTGCATTTCTGGCTCCTCTGGAAAGGGCAATGGTGATGGTTACAAGGGTTACTGCTGCAAGGACAGTGATGATTGCTTTAATACCTGCGTTAAGGGTGTCTGCAATGGATCTTCCAAGCCTGATCCTACTCCTACTCCTACTCCTGGAGGCAAGTGCACTCCCGGATCTAAGGGACTTGGTAATGGTGATGGCTACAAAGGATACTGCTGTGATGATAGTGATGATTGTATCAACAGCTGTGTAAGCGGAGTCTGCAATGGTCCTACCAACACAGCAACCAAGACTACTACTACGAAGACTACTACAGCCACCGCTACTGCTACCCCAGGCAAGTGTTCTCCTGGATCTCAAGGTCTCAAGAATGGCGATGGCTACAAGGGTGATTGTTGTGATACCAGCGATGATTGTGTTAACAGCTGTGTAAACGGTGTCTGTAATGGCGAAGTTAATCCTAATCCTAATCCTGGTAAATGTATTGCTGGTTACAAGGACAAAGGCAATGGTAAGGGTCCCTTCAATGCATGCTGTTCCGAGAATGACGACTGTCAAGAGGCCTGTGTCAGAGGCAGATGTACCAAGCCTTAAATGCATTTTTATAAACATTTCCTCTTTCTTAATTTGACCTTGTTATCATGCTTCACAATAAACAACTAATCATAAATTTTGTAAAATCATATCTCATTTGCTTTCGTTGGAAATTTTTTATATATTATTATTATCTTTATATTTAGTAGCATTTTGTCATCATTTCATCCTCACATTCCATTCTTCTCATTTTATTCAAAGTACACTTGAATTTATATACAGATTTTAATCAGTTCTATGTTTTAAGTTTCTACGGTTGAAAACGCAAAATTGAAGGAATATCTATTGTAGAAATTTAAATATGAATATGGCTCAAGTTATATCTTGTTGACTTTACCATAACATCAAAAATAATTGTCCCCAGGCTGCCTATAATCCACGGTAAATTCTTCAAAATGTAAGGCTGTTCTGTTGAATTTAAGAATATTGACTAAAAAAAGGTACATGTAAGATTATGGACTATATGTACGCCTTATTCCCGTTAGAAATTACCAGAGTAAAAAATAAGTTTCCCAATAGAGTGCAGATAAACATGCCAGAACTCAGTCCTTCTGTACTTTGCTGCTTCCAATTCTTTATGATCTGAGGGAGCCTGCTTCCTGTATAAAGAATCGCACTTGTCCAACCCATCCATTGAGATAAGCCACCGTATGCTATAGAGTGATCATTGTAAAATGGCTTGAAATAATATGTATAGCAAGAGACTGTTATCAAGACGACTACAGCCATAGATCCAATTATGTTTATCCATAGCATTGATTTTGTTATAGGATTATCAACATCATCATCTTGGTCTTGTTTTAATTTAACATATAGTGTAACCTTTCTATAGTAGATCACTTGCCATATCAGACAAATATCTGCCACTGTGTACCATAACGCCAATAGAAACTACCATTTTTTTCTCACGACGTCAATATGAAAGAAAGTACATGATTATCGTTTGGGTTACCATAGTAAACATCAATTTTTCCATGACAACACCAATCATGCTGAATATATCTCCTATTAGCCAAATAATTAAAAAGACAAGGGAAAGCCCGTCCCCACTTTTTCTGCGATAGTTTTCGTATAACTGTCTAATATTGAGAATGAGCATATTGCCAAAAAATTTCTCTTCTTTTCTTTACGGTATAAAAACAATTATCCAAAGTAGAATAGAAATGCAGCCTGTTACTGCTGAAGGCAATGATGTATCCATAAAAAAAAGCAAAAGTAGTAAAAAGGAAAAATAAAAAAAGTTTTGTGTTCCGGCAGTTGAAATCATCCTTTTTTTCTGCGATATAAATTACAAATATCAGATAGCACACTGTCGTTTGTTCCATTCCTTTCCTTTAAGTATAATATTTGAATAAATTGGTGTCCATTCAGTGCCTTTGCTTTTGAATAAATAAGTAAAAAACTACAAATGGCCATTAAACGTTCGTTTAGAATAAATTAGATAAGTCTTAGATCAGTATTATCGTTAGCTAGCTACTTTAAAGTATAATTTTTTGTGCAAAAGTATTATCTAACAGAGGGATTAAGATGATTTTTATTTTACATCAAATGTTTTGCAAATAATTTGATATGTTAACAAAATTGTAGGTTGTGGAATACTTTTTTTGATAGGATGAAATGGATTAAGGTTGTACAGATGGTTAAGTTACCCGGATTAACATAAAAACAGCCAAAACAAAGAAACGTACAATGGGAAACACACTCTGTGGATACATGTTTCTATGTTTACAGGGGAATCTTATAGTTTTGTTTAGATAAATGAACCCCCTCATTTTCATGCTGATTATTTCCAAGTTTGAAGATTGACAAGCATATACCAATTAAAGAAAACAAAAACATGAGCAAAGAAGGCATTGGTTTCTTTAAACTTTTTAGTGATTGAATATATAACTTTTAAAGATGTCTTTGGCCTTTTTTTCTTTCTCTCTTCCCTATTCTAGCTGTTAGCTTCCCATGAAAAAGACAAAGAAAAATAGATTTTGCTTGTTTTGATCTCCGGTAATTATTTGAATTTTGGGTCTTTTCTTTTTTTGCTTTCAATGATCAATAAAGAATGCCATCTGTTAACCATATAAGTGACCACAACGCTAACTTAGATGGATCAGATTCAGAAGATTCTCTATTTAGTACAGGCTCCCACCATTTTACTGATGATCGAGATGATCAAATTTTACTTCCTTTAACACAACATGCTAACACATCTTCGACATCTGTATTTTCTTTTGAAACCATTCCCATGATTCCTCTATCACAAACACAAGCTAGAGGACCAGAGTTACAAAAAAAGGTCTCTTTTATAAACGGATTAGGGCTTGTGGTAGGTTTAATGATTGGTAGTGGTTTATTTAGTTCTCCAGGTAATAAAATGAGAAAGAAAAGAAAAAGAGGAAATATACTAACAATTCATATTGACAAAAAAAAGGGCCTGTTTTGGAATTTGCTGGATCCTATGGTACAGCCCTTGTTGTATGGTTTATATCAGGTCTATTGGCTTTATGTGGTGCCCTGTGCTATGCTGAGTTAGGTACAATGCTTCCTATGAATGGTGGAGAAACAGTTTATTTAGGCAGGGCATTCGGCAGCCTAGTTTCTTTATGTTTGAATTTGTGACAATAGCTGTGCAAAAGGTTAGTGCATACCAAAGCGATGAAAGCCAATATAAATTTCCTTTTTTGTTAGCCTGGAAGACTTGCAATTATTTGTATTGTTTTTGGAGAATATGTGTCTCGTATTGCATATCACACTTACTATTTTAATGTTCCTCATGATTCAGATGCTTCTGTAGAATTGGCAGATGCTATTATACCCAAGTTTTTACCAAAATTGCTTGCTGTAGCTTGTTTATTGATCTTAACTTTAATTAACGCCATTTCAATTCCTGCTGGCATCCGATTACAAGACATATTAACTATTTTTAAAGTACTGACGGCCGTCGTGATATCTGTCATGGGTGTCGTTGTATTATCCAATAAAGGAATAATTGCAGGTGGAAATAGTATTGAAGGAGATCCATTCAAAGGACTAAATTCAATCAGTTTTGGTCAGTTTGCTTTAGCTTTCTATTCAGGTATTGAAAAGAAGAGGATGAACAAGTCAAATTAACTTTTTTTCCCCTAAAGGCCTTTGGGCGTATGATGGCTGGAATAATTTAAACTATGTATCAGGAGAAATGAAGAATCCCCATAGAGATTTACCTCGTGTAATCATTTTTGGTATTCCGGTGGTTATACTTTGTTATATGTTAGCGAATGTTGCCTATTTAGCTGTTTTGAAACCGGAGGTTATTATACATACAAACACTGTTTCCATGGACTTTGGTAAAAAGATGTTTGGTCCAGCAGGTGGTATTTTATTTGCTATTTGTGTAGCTCTCAGCTGTTTTGGGGTAAGTGAATGAAAAATTAACCTTAAATATGTATTTATGCTAATCATCTATTGAAGTCTGCTAATGCAGATGTCTTCACGGGTGCTCGTATTATATATGTATCAGCTAAACAAGGTCACATTCCTGGTTTCTTTGGAAAGCTTAGTCAATCTAGACAAACACCTATATTAGCACTCATTTTGCAAGCAGTACTTACAGTAGTGATGATTATGATCGGTTCCTTTAGAGTGCTTATCAATTTTTATTCAATGAGTTCATGGATGTAAAGTAACGTTTAGGACAACTGAATTCTAATTTACTAACAACCATATAGATTTTATTTTTTAGCTGTGCTCTCCTTATTAGTATTTAGGTACACAGAGCCGGATTTGAACAGACCTTATCGTGTGTGGTTATCAACGCCTATTCTTTTTTGTATGGTTGCGCTGTTTTTATGCACAACACCGTTTATAGAAGCCCCAGTAGAAAGCTTAGTGGCTTTAAGCTTCATTTTATTGGCTATTCCTTTGTGGATAATCCATGTCAGCTGTAAGAATAAAATTTTGAAAGGATGGAACAGTAAGTGTTACACTTCACAAAGAAAGGGAGAAAATGCACATAAGCATTAAAAAAAGGAGAAAAAACAGAGAGAGATTAAAAATTAAACCGTACCTTTAGGTATAAAATCTCTGTTTAGTAAAAACACTGGCTATCAGGGTGTAGACATGGCAGAAACTATCGATTAGAAAAAAAAAAAAAAGCGGTTCTCAATAGATTACTTTGTAAAGCAAGCTTAATGGTTACACGATACCCATTATATAGTAAACAAATATGCCATTTTGTCCAATAAAAAACTTTGGAAGATCACTTTTCAGACAAAGAGAGCAAGGAAACAGGAAAAGAAGACAATTGTTTCTTAATTTGTATAAATTCATTTAAGCATATTCTTATACAAAAAAGGTTGCTTTGTTCTTTGTGCTTTCTTATTATTTGATTGTCTTGTCTTTTTTATTTTATTTTCTTTTCTTAATGATTTCCTCTGAAAGTTTTGAACATTTATCTCTTCCACTTATTCCTAGGCCTAAACACAGATATCAAAAATATCAAAAAACAGCTTCGCATAAAGAAATTTATGATGCTATTACTGAGGTAGAATGTATTAATCTTCAGAATAGATTAAAAATGGCTATGGATAAGATCGTATTAGACTGGGCCGAGAGACATGATCACCTAGTTGACGCACTGGACAAGCTAGAAAGTTCAAAACACAAAATCGAGCATCAATATCATGCTCAATCGCAGCGTTACGAAAAGGCATTACGAGAGGTTCAACTTTACAGAACTCGATATAACAATGCGCTTCAACGAAGATTTTCTCAAACAAGCTCCAATGCGAGCTATTATTCTGAAAGAGGGCTCAACAACTCTAGTATGTTATCCGAGCAATCTTCACTTTCATCTCCTATACTATTTACAGATGAAAGGATTGACCCGGCATTATATCATCAAACCCTTCTTATTGATGAAGAACACGAATTTGACTTGTCTTCGCTTTTGTCTGACCCAGTAATAATTCCTGATACCATATCTTTATCACCAACCTCGCCTCAAGAGAGTACCATCGAAAATGTATATAAAGAAGAAGCAAAGCTTGATGTCAACATTCTAAAATTTGCTTGTGGAGATGGGTTTTGGAAAGCGATTGCGGAAGGAAAGTCAAACAAGGTTGAAGTCGATGCTTTGGTTAGGTTTGTAGTGAGTGAAACACTTTCATCACCTTTTCTAATCCTTTTTTTTTATTTTTTTGCATATAGTAACTATTTACGGCGTGGGGGGAATCCAAATGTAGCCAAAATTTCTGAGACCGTCAATAATGTCAAAGAGGGCTATAGTCTAGTTCATGCATTGATCGCTATTAAAAACACGGCTTCATTACAACGTGTTCTGCAAGCTGGTGCAAACCCGAACGTTTTTCCACTTACAGAAAAAGTAGGAGATATGATTATGCCACTCGTTCTGGCTGCTAAGCTTGGATACATGAACGGTGTCAGATTGTTGATTGAGCAAGCTGGCGTTGATTTACTTCACTCAAAAGGGCCATTGGGTGAAAATGCCCTTCATGCAGCTATTGAAAGTAATTCTGAAGAAATTATTGATTATTTACTGAAAAAATCGCAAAACGCATTACTTTACAAAACAGATTCTGTTGGTAAGCGCAAATAATAAAGCTTCTTTTTAAATAAAACCTTTCTTGCATTTTATACAGGCGCTACTCCTTTGCATTATGCAGCAATGACAGGTAGGGCACGGCTGATTACATTAATTAACAAACACTGCCCTGCCAAATTGGATATCAAAGACAACAAAGGCGAAACACCACTTCATTATGCAGTTCGTAACCGAAAATTGAAAGCTGTCACTAAGCTGATCGAATTAGGTGCTTATCCAAATAGCTATGTTCCAAAATTGGTACCTACTCCACTTGATATAGCCAAAGCCGGGGGGCTTGTGGCTATTGCTGAATATCTAAAGCAATTTGGTGCCAAAACCTCTAAGGATATTGGAAGGAAGATCTCAACAGTGACTAGCAGCAGCAGTAGCACATTCAGTGGTGATAGTAGTGGCGGTAGTGATGTGTCCATTTCAACCCGATCCATTAAACATTATTTGCAGATGAAAACTTCACGAATTATGAAAGGAAAATAAATTTTATTTACATCGTTCTCGGCCCTTGAAGGATATCCTTGAGGTTCCCTTGTGCATCTGAAGCTGCTCGCTCCCAGTATTTTTGTGTTTTTTCCAGTTGTTTTATATCTTCATCAGATTTGGTAACTGAATCAACGTACTGCTGCTTCATCTCACTTAAAGGACTTTGGATGAACCTAAAGAAAAAAAAAAAGTTACTATATTTCGATTGAACATGTTTTGAAAATGTACATTTTTCCGACTGGTTTGTAAGTTCTTGTTTCGGAATTTAAGGTGTCTAATTCGCGTCTAGTTAATTCAGCCATCTTACGCTCACGCTGTTTTGATTGAATTTGAGTTTTGACAGTATTAACTTGTTGCTGACTGTGGATAAACTTGGCTTGTAATTCAACAAAAACCTAAATGTAATCCGTCAGGCAAGAAGATTAAGAAAGAATCTGATATTATACCTTACGAATTGCTTCATCTGAAAGAGTGGCCATTTTAATTAGTGTTTCTTTTTTAAGAAAAAAAAAAAAAGCAACTTGTAGTGTCTTCCAGCAGCTTCTGCTTAGAAATTTATTCTGAGCTTGAATTCCGTAGTATTTAAATTCATGTTCCTGACTTCGTAATTTGGTTGCCTTTTTTAACATTTTGTAATGGAATTCCCTGATCTCGGAAAAAGATGTACAGCACCAGCTTGCAATATTTATGGTAAAATACTAGACACATATATACTGTTTTCCTGTATTAAGCTTATAAACTTACTTTATTTTCTAAAAAAAATAGACTTTTTACCTTACTCTTGTATATACTGTAAAAATATATTCTGGTAAGTATATAGTAAATAGAGCTACTTCTTTTAACGATTGTTTGAAACATTTAGTCAGGATCATTTTAAATTACAAGATCATAAATGTTCGAGTCTAAACGATCCTAATATGGATGTTCGGTAAAACAAAAAGCAATGGGTGCACACGTTTTTTCTTTATTAATTACTTGTTTGTAGTGTGCCAGTATGTCCACTATGTGAAAAACCAGTAACCGTACCAAGAGGACAGGATCCAAACATTAGAGTATGCAAAAAGGAGAGAAGATTAATAACGGCAAGGAACTAATTATTAAATAGATGAATGAGCATATTCAAAACAATTGTGCGGACTTGCAACCTAAAACTAACAATACATGTCGCAGGAAGGGCTGTACTACGAAAATGCTTGTGCCTATGCAGTGCCCTGATTGTGGGTGCTCCTTTTGTGTGAAACATAGGCTGCCAGTTGATCATGTTTGCAAAGGAAAACAAGCGTCTGGAGGGGATTCATCAAATAATTCTGTTTCTAGGGCAGAGATGGAGAGGTAAATAGATTAAAATAAAGTATCTCACATCATTTCTAATCCTTCTTGATACAGACAAAGAAAAGAAAGAATAAGGCAAAGAAACCAGGAAATCAGTAGACTACAATTGAAAGCAAAACAAGGAGTAAGTTTTCGCTTTTTATAAAAAATAACGTCCCATTAAACACTTATCATAGAAAATTACTGAAGGAGAACAAGTACAGTTAGCTAAATTGATATCATTACAAGGAGAAAAGAACGGAAAATGTATTATTTCTTAACATTGTGATTCATAAAATAGCATTTTCATAATTCTATTTAACCTTTTCTTTTCTTTTTCTAAGAAGCGGTTTCTTCTACCTTAAAAATAATGTATATTTTAATAAATACCTTTTGTTTTAACCATTAAAAAAAAAGAGGGAGTAGGAAAGAGAGAGCATTTCTTACATGCTCAAATCAGTTTAAGATGCATAGTTATTTCTTTTATTGTTTCCTAATTAGTACCCATGAACTTCGACTTTTAACCATTTTACTTCATAGAACCAAACAGTGCTCATTGTTTTTTTTTTTTTTTTTTCTTGAAAAATCGAGATTTTGTTCTTTCTTGATTGTTATTAGAAGGTATCATTGAATGATTGAACTGGTATCTTTTCACGACATCTGAAAAATGTTTTTGATAGAATAAGCGGAATGGAGAGGATGGCTTCCAATGCTGGTTTCATATCCTTCGCACATGTCTGTTTTACAAAAAAAAAAAAAAAAATTAAAGGTATGTTACCTTGCTTAAAACACATTTAGTCCCTACCATGTATCGATCGGTGTCTTCCAAATGATTCAGCTCTTCCCAACTCGTAGCAGTTTTCACAAGCTGCTTACATATGTTTATAAGATGTGATCCCTTAATGCTGTAAAAATCATCCATTGGTTTGATTTCCAGAATAATTGGAATAAGCATTGGATCAATGGAGAAAAACTGCTTATCTGAAGCAGCAATGGAACGTGCAGCATACTCACATGCTAAAAAACATGTATTATATGTTCTAAGCACGTGTTGTGTTTCTTTGTCAACGCTGAATGAGTATTGATGACTAGAATTCAATCGAGAGGCTAGCTTACGAAAGCGATCTGCACATACTAACATTAATTTACATTGCTTTGTTAAAGTTGTGGTGCCATGCAAATCCATGCTTAAGATTGCTATTGCTTGCTCTGTAACAAGTAACATTTCCATTCTCATTAGAGCAAAGTAAAGTTGCATTGGTACTGGCTGACCAAATGCCTGTAAAGTCTATAGTTGAATAGCGATTAGCGGATTCTTTTGTATACGTTTTAATTTTATTTACTCTCATTCTATGGATTGATTTAGAAAAATGATTGATTACCAATAAAAGGTATTCTTTTTTAGATGTATATGTTGTGCTAGACAAATTCCATTCGGCTAGTGCTATGGATGACAGTGTCTGTAACCAAAATAAGCACGTTTCAGATTCCACCTTTTTCTAACCTTTAATCATTTCCGATATGTTTTACATCTTAAAATAAACCTACCTTCTTTTGTAAATCTTTCATTATTGTGTACATCAACTCGTACCATCCACTACATCCTGCTTCTAAACCTATCACATAAAGATTCCAACAGTTGCTAGTAAATGTCTCGTTGATATTATTCCAAGATCCGTATTCACGTAACAAAGAGACAATCTTTGATGTAAGCTCATTAGAGCTAGGTGTTGTACGAAGTAATAGTTTCATTAAGTTGATCTTTTTTGTAAATTGAGTGAATACCATCTTTTATGCAACATAATAAAACTTACAAATACAAAAGACCTATTCATCCTTTTTTTGAGTTCCTGAATAGCATTTTCTGGGAACCACCGCGGTAATTCGCGGCATTTTTGCAAAAGAAAAGACAAATAAGGTAAAAGAACTGCAGCAGTTTCATCTAATATTTAAATGTGGGTTAATGCACAGGGAATAACATAAGAAAAGTTTCCTTACCGTTGCCCCTTGTTAACAAGTTATAGGCTACTTGGAAAGAAGAATCAAAATCCCAGTCGCTAAGCAAAGTACAGCATTGGGCTTTAATTTTTAGAAGCTCCTGTATCTATTTTTTAAAGGTAGTTATTAGGACGCTGATTTAAGCTTGCTCACCATGTCCTTTTACTTACGCGTCCCAAATAAACCTGATCTGTGTTCTTTTTTGAATGTTCTAACCCTATCTCTACTTTTGAAATGATTTCAATGACCATAGTAACCATTTGTCGTATTTGAAGCACGACTGGCGTGTCAACATCCATAGCATTGGGGTTGTGGGTTTGTCTTGAAAGTGCTATACGCGCAATTGTATAAAGTAATCTTCCACAAGACACAGAAACTTTGTAATGCGCTTTATCCAGTGTTTCTGTCAATATTTGTTCACATTCAGAGATTGATTGCATAAATTCAGTTAAAATAGATGAATCAGCATCGATGATACGAGTAATCAAATTTTGGTGTGTGTAGATTAAATTTCGCGTGCACTGAAAAGCTTTTTGCTGTAGCTTTGCGTTATTCTTTGTCGATCTAATTATCAATAGCAATCTCAAAATGTGTGTTTCGTCAAACATGGTTCCCAATAAAAAGATTTAATTTAACTATTGGCTTATTTTTAGGATGAAAATCCTCTGCTTGTCTAACTTCAAATGATTGGCCTCAGTCATTTTAACGGGCGCCATAGACTGGTTTACCTGAAAGAGGAAGTTTGTGTTTTTATTCAATGTAGAAAAGAAAAAAAAAAAAAAAAACTATTACAAAATGAATCATAGTTATAACGCATCAACTATCTCTGATCAGGAAAAAGCTCATAAAGCACTTTTAGAATTAGAAATTAAATTTAACAAAAAACCTCGAACGGGCGCTCTAGGTATTCAGGGCTCACAAATACAAGCCCTCACAGGTTTTAATCGTATATTTGAGCAATATCCTTATCCAGTTGTTATCAATGCTGCCATTCTAAAACTCGCCGATTGGTTTCGTACCCAGTAAGCTATTTCTTGAGGTTATTTTATTAAAAAAGTACTTACTGATCCTAGCAACAATGTTGTAAAGTTTTACGTTTACAAAGTCTTTAAAGAAGCATCTCATCAGCACTTGGAAAAAATTATTAATGTTGAAGAAACCATTAGGCGTATATTACCCATTCTTGGTAGTAACGATACAACTGCTCGATCAATTACTTTGAGGTAAACCGATTTACCTTTAGGCATTTCGTTTTTTTTTTTTTTTTTTTTTTTTTTTTTTTTTTTTTGTATCCATGTTTTGACGCGCCACACTTTAGAGTCCTTGGTTGTATGTCTATCATCATAGCAGAGAAACTAGACGTTCAATTTGGGTAAACATGAAAGTTTTAATACTCAATACGACCCTCCTAAGATATATATTGTTTTTATATATAGCATTGTACAAAGGTTTGAACTGGCAACAGACAGATTAGAGTTGCAAGCAGCTATTTGGGCGAGCGATCAAATATGCGCAAGATCAAATAGATTTCCTGCTGTCATATTTTCAAAAATTGATAAAAAGTTGAGAGGTAATTATTGTAAAAGCTTAGAAAGCAAGTCTCAATTATTAAAGTTTGTAATCTAGATCCATCTACCTCTCTTGATATAAAGTTACAAGTTGTTAAAATATTTAGACACATGCATGAGGATATTGGAATGACAAGAGAGGTAACAAATATAATAGTATTCGAATGATATATTAAAAAAATTCCTTATTAGGCTCAAAAAACATGCTTAAGTTTACTAAATGATCCAGCAACAGGTAGTGAATTAGTAATAGTAACTCTGAGGACTTTGACATTGTTGATTAGTAAAGCAGTAATCGATCAGAAGGAGCAGGTAAAATTCAATAATTATAGGGACAAAAATTTGCTAATAAACAGATAAAGATTGATAGATTACTTGAATATGCTCTGAACGACACTAGAGACGATGTCAGGTATAGCGCGTTACATGATTTATCAATACTTCAAAAAACTCTATGAGTTCCTTTATACCTGTTAAATAAGTCTGCATTATATGAACATATATGTTATGAAACAAAACTCTTTCATTTTTTATGTTTTTTCTGTATTTTTAGTTAATTTATTTCATGTGCTTAGCTTCACTTGTTTCTATGATTAGATCTATAAGCTCATGTCAGAAATTATATTTTTGTATCAAACTAAAAGAAATTTTAAGAGAGAATTTCTCGAATTGACGTAGTCTAAGTGTACTTTTATCTGTTTCTTAAAAAAGAGCATTTATATTATATGCGTCGTTTTTCATTATACTGTCATTTAAGTTTTCACAACAAAGCAATGAAAAATTTGTTCCATTCTATGATCTATATCTCGAATTTTCTACACCTTTTTTTTTTTTTTAAAAAGGAGGGAATGCATGAAATGTTTCCTTAAGAGAGTAAAAACAGTACTAGTATAGGGTGTTTTCATACTTAGCTTTTACAACTTGAACGCTAATCAGTATACTATCATTATATTCGCAATACAATACTGTTTGCTTTCACATGACCAAAATAGAATTTCCTTCATTTGCTTGGCCAATTTGCTACACAAAATGTGATTCTTGTACTAACCCTGAGTATGTACTAGTGTGTTTGGGGGAAAGCTGGAAAAAGTAGTGACATCTGATTTATATACCTGTAGGCACTAAGATTTTTTGCGACATCTTTATGTGAAAAAGCAATATCAATGCTCTGTACCTATTCAGGATTTTGAAAACATTGTGATGCGCGCTAAAATAATGTTTGAAATAATGACTTATATTTGGAAAGTGCGACAATCATTATTAAACAGAAGCAATATTTTTTAAAAAACAGTATATGTTGCTGCTCTCAGCCAAGCCACATCAACTAAAATAATTTAGTGGACTGAACTCACTCACTTTATTTGACTAGTCTTCACCTATGGTTAAAGTCACTTCAGAATTCATATCCATCGGCTGTAACAGAACAGCGCATGCTGCCTGCTGGGGTTACAGTGGCCTCGTGGCTTTTGGCGCTGACAAGTTGATTGCGCTTTATTTACCTTTAGTCTGTAGCATTGTTTCAAAATAATCAACCTGTCATTAACCGTACGTGTTTTAGGACGAACGTAGCAAAGGTGTAAAAGAAACATTACCTGGACATACTGGAAGGGTCAACTGTTTGACATTTGTTGAAAGAGGTATGAACATTTCAACAAAACAGTAAGAGAGATTTTTCATTAATACATTTATACTTAGGCCATGGAGACAAGCTTCAAGACGTTGCCTTAGTATCAGGTTCTGCCGACTGCACAGCTAAAGTGTGGAAAAAAAACAAGGAAGGACAGGTAAACTAATCTGTCAGTAGTTAATAATACGGATTAATGTATCTTTGTATAGTGGATCAATTCAGCAACAATGAGTGGTCATACGGGATCAGTTGAAACCATCGCTTGTATGCGTGCCCATTCTATCAAAACAGAAACAGATATGATTATTACTGGATCGTCCGACGGTACTATTCGAGTTTGGGAACGTCGTGTTATTGATGATAATTCAGGTTAGAAGATAAAAGAAAAATATGTGCATAATATTTTAACAAAAGTATCATACGTAGATGAGGTTACTTGTAAGCAAATTATAAACAATGGAAACAAATATCCTATGTCATTAGCCCTATCCTATCTCCCCAACAGTGAAGGTATAATGAAGCAATCAACCAGCATATCGAAAGTTTGATATATTTACTATATTCTATAATAGTTCCAATAATGGCCAGCGGACACACAGACAAATTAATTTCAATCTATATTTATCAAGTCAACACGAACGAGTTCAAAAAGATGCATACACTGCAAGGACATGATAATTGGGTTCGAGACTTGTCTTTCGCAACTTACACAGGACAGTATGAAGTAAACGCAAACAATTCTTTTGAAAAGGGCGATCTCATGTTGGCCAGTGCAAGTCAAGACAAATACATTCGTCTTTGGAAAATATCATCTTATACACCTTCTCCCAAAAAGCAAGTTGAAGAAAGGACAGAAGACAGTGGTTTAAATAGTGAGCTACTGAACGCTCTGAAAGAAAGCTCATTGCAAGTATCGTATAGAAAATGATTCAAATAATAGCATATTAATTTATAGACACTATAGGACTGGAGAACAATTAAGCACCAAAGCACACATAATAACTATCGATTCTTTGCAGTACTCGCTCATGTTTGAAGCACTATTAATGGGTCATGATGATTGGGTATTCAGTGTTCAGTGGCAAAAGCCTTTTGTGCAAGCAGGTAAAATAGGGATATTTCAACAATTGTTTACAGATATTAAATTCTAATTTAGATACAGATGGTAGCAAGGCATTCATTCAACCTATGCGTTTAATTTCTGCTTCTATTGATAAATCTATGATGATCTGGAGTCCAGAAGCTACTACAGGTGTTTGGGTCAATGAAGTCCGTATGGGTGACATTGGCGGCAGCACCTACTTAGGTTTTTGTGGAGCCTTATTCAGTCCTGATGGAAAGCATATAGTCTCTCACGGTGCCAATGGGTCCTTCCATCTGTGGAAAGACAATTCTGAAGTCAAAGGAGAGAATAATTGGTCACCTAAAGTTGCTATTAGTGGTCATTTCAAATCTGTAGAGAGCCTTGCATGGGATCCTAAATCTAGATATCTCCTTTCAGCAAGGTAAAGAAAAGCAATATTATATTATATTTAGGATGGTAGTGACTAAATTTCACCTACAGTTTAGACCAAACAACAAGATTGTTTGCACCATGGAATCGCAAAGAAAACGGAACAACTATATCTACATGGCATGAGATGGGTCGACCTCAAGTGCATGGTTATGACATAAAGTGTATCGCCTTTGTTCACGACTACCAATTTGTAAGCGGCGCAGACGAAAAAGTTCTTCGAGTCTTTGATGCACCCAAATCATCTGTTGAAAGCTTGGCGACTTTGACTGGGGACGATAGTTTCAGGGAGAGCATTACAAGCCGTCCTATAGGTGCTAATTTGCCAGCATTAGGTCTATCTAACAAAGCTGTTTTTGAAGGAGATGTAGGCGAAGAAGAAACTGATATTTCTAACGGTCTAGGAAGCCACGCATATACCTCAGCTACTCCAGAAAATTTAGCAGAAGTCATGCAACATCCTCCTTATGAAGAGCATTTATTGCAGCATACATTATGGCCAGAAGTAGAAAAGTTATATGGTCATCTTTACGAACTCATTTCTGTTGATGTTAGTCATGATGGCAAATATATCGCCTCTTCTTGTAAAGCAGCTACAGCAGAGCATGCTATTGTCCGTTTATTTGATGCATCCACATGGAAAGAAGCCAAAAATCCAATTGATGCCCATTCTTTGACCGTAACAAGAACCAAATTTTCTCATAATGACCGATGGTTGCTTACCGTTTCCAGAGACCGTTTGTGGGCAATTTCCGAACGTAATGTAGGAGATGAAGAAATGCCGTATAAACTGGTCGCAAAGAATAAGGCACATGCTCGCATCATTTGGGATTGTTCATGGAGTCACGATGATAAATTGTTTGCTACAGGTTCCCGTGATAAAACTGTTAAAATTTGGATTCAATCTAATGAGACTGTTCCAAACTGGACCTGTGTTTATACAATCAAATGCGAAGAAGCTGTTACTGCTGTTGATTTTGCTTCTACTTTAATAGATGAAAAGTAAATACTATACAAAGAAATATCTAGCGCTCTAAATACTGACACTATTTAAATTTTAGATATGTAATTGCTATAGGATTGGAAAACGGGAGGATTTTACTATATTCATCTGAAAGTACGCAACAACTTGACAAATGGGAATTATGGCATCAATTCGATGAAAGGTAAAATAATATTAAAAAATAAGGTATCTATTAATCCACATTTAGACTTTGCCATTTCGGTGTCGTACGTTCTTTGACATGGCGTAAAATTACTCTTGATGGACAGCTTCAATTGGCTTCCGGAGGTGAGGATCATTCTGTAAGATTGTTCAATGTTGAATATTAGAAGCTTTTTCTTTTTGTATAATAAACTTTTTTTTTTACCTTTTAATCAACACTTTCAAGTACTTTCTTTACAGTATTGAATAGCTTGATACGCTCTGATAATTGTTCTATTGTCCTTTTATCAATATGGGAATCTGCTTGCCATAGTTCTAGCAGACCGTATGCCTCCTTGGAACTTTTTAAATGAGAAGAAAGGTTATTGAAAAGGTTTAATTTATAGTTGCATTCTTGCTTATATGAATGAGCTAAGCGGCCCACCATGTCATATAGATCAAAAGGATCTACAGTAACTACTTGCAGCATGGATTCGGTTGAAAGAGGCTGTAATGTCGGCTCAGGTCTTTGGAGTACCTTCACCATGAATCCATCTACTTCATTTTTTAAGTTGTTCCAGCTAACTTGCACATCTTTCAAAAGATCAACAATTGATTGTAGCCTTTCTATGAGATTTCCTATAGAATCTGCTTGCTTGAAAACAAGACTCTGTTGATTTACACCATGAGTTTCTACAATTTTTGGTAAATCAAGAGTACTTCTCTGTTGTGAAACTATGTTGCAAATGGCATGTATTATCGATATTGATTTCAACTGCACCTCTGCCCAGGTATTACAAAGTATTTTTGCACGATTCAGCAAGGATAGCGTAACATTTCGTTGCTGTATGAGTTGCTGCATGTCAAAGATACAAGAAGGTTACTTTCAAGCCACCACTTATACTTACAGCCTAAGCTGGATTAAAAAACGACTGGGTGTGTACAGATGAATTTTGACCACCGCCGCTGCTTCGTCAGTTCAACCTCATTGCTTCAGGCAAGTAGTCGAATCTTCCTCTTCTCCTCCCTACACCTAATTAAGGGTTAGTATCTAAACATATTTTATTTTATGAAAAAGGATGGATGATGGATTATATGGATGAATTACATATGCGTGTGATACACTCATTTTTTAGAAAAGCTGGAGATTTTGCGGGGAAATGTCAAAGCCAATGGTTATTAATGCATTTTTTTAATTATAGATTTGATTAAAAGATGGGTCGCGTAATTCGTGCTCAAAGAAAAGGTGCTGGAAGTATCTTCAAATCTCACACTGTCGGCCGTAAAGGTGCTGCCAAGCTTAGAGTCTTCGATTTCGCTGAACGTCACGGCTATGTTCGTGGTATTGTTAAGGAGATCGTTCACGACCCCGGAAGAGGTGCTCCTCTTGCCAAGGTTGTCTTCCGTGACCCTTACAAGTAAGTTTGATTGATAATTTGGAATGAATCGATATATTGATGACTTTTTAAAGGTACAAGCTTCGTACTGAAACCTTCATTGCCACCGAAGGTATGTACACTGGTCAATTCATCTATGCTGGTAAGAAGGCCTCTTTGAACATTGGTAACGTTATGCCCTTGGCTTCCATGCCTGAAGGTACCGTTATCTGTAATGTTGAAGAAAAGGTTGGTGACCGTGGTGCTATTGCTCGTACCTCTGGTAACTACGCTACCATCATTGGTCACGGTGATGATGGCAAGACTCGTATTCGTCTTCCCTCTGGTTCCAAGAAGGTCATTCCCTCTACCTCTCGTGCCGTTGTCGGTATTGTTGCTGGTGGTGGTCGTATTGACAAGCCCCTCTTGAAGGCTGGTCGTGCTTACCACAAATACAGAGTCAAGCGTAACAGCTGGCCTAAGACTCGTGGTGTTGCCATGAACCCCGTTGATCACCCTCACGGTGGTGGTAACCATCAACATATTGGTAAGGCTTCTACCATGGCCCGTGACTCTCCTGCTGGTCAAAAGGTCGGTTTGATTGCTGCTCGTCGTACTGGTCTCCTCCGTGGTACTAAGAAGGTCAAGGACGCTTAAATTTCTTGATTTTACTAGTAATAAATGTAGTATATTGTGTATCTTCATTTCTATTTTATATATCAGCAGTTAACAAGAAATGAGTTTCATGATTTCATTTTTCCACTCTACCTTTTGTTCGACACAGTTAAAAGCAGCAGATCGTATAACTAATGAAACCATGATTTCAAATATCTTTTTAAGGCAGTTTGTATAGAATTTACACCATTAACCAGAGTTTTTTATTACATAACCAAAAGATATTGAATTGTAAAATACAGAAGGTGTATATAACGGACAAATTTAAATAAATGTTTTCATAAATATTTACAGTACAAGCAATGCACCTTTTTTTTTTTTTTATTGAGAATGACATAGCTTTCATTGCTCAAAGTAATAGGCAAATAGGAAAGCTTTAAATTAATATACTTTATGACCACAGATCTGCTGCACGCAAGCGGCCTTCTCTTTTTCGATTATCGTAATTATCAGTACTATTGTAATTGAGTACAAGCTCTTTTTCAACCCACATTCCTTCAAACTCATCCTCCGTATGGTCTTTACGTTTATGCTTATGTGATCTATGCTTTTCACTTTTGCTCTTTTTGCTCTTTCCTTCTCGACTTTTACTTCTCTTACGGCTGCTTTTATGCTTTCTCTCTCGGCTTCTACTTCGTTTGCGGCTACTACTATGTCTACTATCTGGACTTCTACTCCTTTTCCTCGATGAACTATAGTGTGATTTGTGGCGGTATTTGTCTTCGGAAAGTGGCTTTCTGTCTTTGTTCCTTTCGTCTTCTTCATCTGATACTGACACTCGACGTCGTTTACTAGCTGTAGATCTAGGTTTGAATGGCTGAACAACTACTTCCTCAGATACAATGTTTGTGAGTGCCGCATTTTGCTCTTGTCTTTCTAAAGGACGCTTGAACATTGGTCGAAATACTTCTGTCGTCTCGAGAGATTTATTGGCTTCAATGGGTATATCGGCAGTAGGTGCTTTAGGAGGAGGTACAGGCCCAATAAAACTGTCGTCACTATCGTCTGCAGCCGCTGATGTTTTTCTAAGCTTAATATCTTTCTCCTCTTCCTTCTCTTCCTCTTCCTCTTCCCCTTCCTCTTCTTCTTCTGAGTCGTCAAAGATGGCCTTAAAAATATCCATAGACGGTCTTTCATAATCCAATTCTTTGCCATCATACTGCTCGTCATTTTCTTGTTGATCGACATTCTGCTTCTCCTCAATTCCTGTTGTTGGCGCTTTGCTGTCATCGGAAGGTGCTCTTTCTGAAGGTTTTGGTATTACTGATTTTAACAAAGGGTCATCAGAAGATGCTTCCACAGAAGAGGAAGAGGTAAATTTTAATGGCATTCTCTCGTTTAATATTGATTCCATTGCTTCTTTACTGAGTGCTTCTTTAGATCCTGCTAGAGATCTGCCAGCATTTACATCAGTAGTTGTACCAGAGTTAGGATGTGGATTGGGGATATTAAACCGCTTACACACCAAACGACTTGGGTAAAAAGGCTTTATTGTACGCGTAAGCGCGCCAAACATTTTCATAGCCGCTGCTTCAGCTTCTTGCGTTGGCTAAAAAATAGATCAATTAACAGTCAAATTTTTAAGGGTATATTATGTTACCTGCTTCTTCTCGGGTTCAGGTACAGTTTTTGCTTTTTCCTCTTTCTCTTTACGATATTGCTCTTCTGTTTTTAGTCCACCTTCAAAAGAAGTAACTTCAATATTCTTGGAAGCCTCTGAAGCAGAAGTAAATCGACTGCTCATCATCGCACTAATTGGTCTAAATATCCTAGCAGCTTTTGCAAATTCGTCCATTTCTTTCATTGCAGCTTCATAAACTAAACCTTCAGGAATTGGTAACACTTTTTTGGGAACACCATCCTCCGTCAACATTCCTGCATGGTTTTCCAAATAACTTCGATATCGACTTTGTTTCTTGGGATTGTCACCAAATGGCATGAATCCCTTTAAAGCTAAAAGAGCAACATCTTTGGGTACAGAAGGAAAGTCGGCAAGTTGTGTTTTATCTTTGCCACTATCAACAAAAAAGCGAAGAGTTTCGTCAAGTTTATCCTTTGAGCGTTTTGGCATGTAATCAAAAACAGAACGCTGTTCTATTGGCTTTTCTCCTAATGCCATGCCTCTTTCTTCAAATGAGAATATGCTTTCTTTTGTAATATTTGAAGGCTTTATATCATCTTCTTTGGATGCATGATGACCTGTAAAATCAGCAGGAACAACAGGCGGTGGATACCTAACCAAAAAAAAAGGAAGCATTAGCAAAGATATAATTTATCTATTCCTGCTTACCATTTTCCGATTTGCTGTTTTTGGTTGGATACGCTAAAGCCTTTCAGAGGCAGTCTTCCATCAGAGCACTTTGACTTGCTAGCCTCTCGACGATAGTCTTCTTCCTTTTCTCTTTTTCGCTTTCTCTCTTGTGCTTTAAGCTCATCTCTTGTCATACCACCTTCATCTTCATAAAGCACTCGATTGTAACCTTTCATTCCTCTATCTCCATAAACATCTTCATCATCGCCCTCGTCTTCAAAAGCACCAAGTCCAAAGGCATCGCTACTACGGCTACTATTAAAAACACCAAACGATGAACGCTTCTTATCATCTTCTGCCTCTTTTTTCTTTGCCAATTCACGTAATCTCTTCATTTCAGCAATTTCAGGTACGGAAGTTGATATATCATAGCCCAATCCATATGTGTCTTTTTTAATCTGAAAATTCTCAATAGGAGTGTCACGAGGAGCAAATGTAATATCTTTTGTAAATGCATCGTCTTCATCTTCATCTTCACTTTCTTCTCTTGGACGTTTAATCATCCTTGGACCAACGCCTTGACCTGGACGCCACCCCATTTTTCGCAATAATCGCACACCAACTGAATCTCTAGGAGGACCTAGCATGTCGGCCAAACTACTTCCAATAAAGCTCAATTCAGTTCCTCTTTTTTCATCTTCCTGTTGCTGCTGCTTTCTGCGATTAGCTAATTCTCTTTCAGTTCCTCCTAATATGTCGAATTCCTCAGTAGCAACAAGTTTACGAGAACCTGCCAAATCCTGCAATTAAAAGAAAATGATTAACTTACATGTATTCAAATATAAAAAGAGAGAGTGCACATGCCTGTAGATCTTCTTCGTCCATGAAGTCCTCTGGTCTAGCCTCCTTTCTTTCATTACGAGCATTACGTGAGGAAACATAGTTTGAGGGCTCCCAACCTTTTAATACAAAATTTCTTTTAGTTGTGCATGAATAAAATCTTCACAGGAAAAAGAACAGCAAAATTACCTTCTTTTGAGCCTACTGTATTAAAATAACCAGCAGAAAAACCACCTGTGAATGCACCGTGAAAACGTCTTCTTCCTTTTTCATCTCTAGCTTCTTGTTTCCAAAGTGGAACAAATTGCCCTGCATCAGAGCGCCCAGCTCTTCGGTCTTTATCTGTTGTTTCAGGAAAAGCTGTACCAAATATAACAAAATTCTCTGTTGATCCTTTTGGCTCACTGTTATACATGAGATTATGCTGAAAAAACTGAAAAATTAAAATTGTCAATGAAAAACAGATTTTTTATGTTCAAAACTCCGCAGCAACTGCCTCAATCACTTTCTACTTCATATATTCATGAGCATGTATTTTTAAAAATCGAATTGGCATGACGTATTATAATATTGTTTAACAGATTGCATTACATTCTTGATTGAATAGGATTCATAACAATGGAGTGAAGTACAGCTAGGCCAAAATCTCTGCTTTTAATTGAATAAACAAAGTAATTATGAAAACATTAAATTTATACTTATTATGATGAACAAGACGCTGCAAGATTTTTCTGCAAAAGCACTTTTATTTCGAAAGCTGTCCAATTTCTACAACTGAACGATACATTGATGAGATTCAACAAAGTTTTATTTAAAGTTTATTCAATTTAGAGATAGGCAAGGGCCACTATTGTAAATGTATATCATCTTAGATATTGAAACGTACTTTATTAGTTAAAGAAAGTTCTGTTAGGGGAATGATCGAATAAAGCTACACGGATTTGAGGCAGCATCTATACATACAAGCATTAATATACAATAACGAGCTTTTCTTATTTTTACCTCTTCTTTAGCAATTTCCAAACGGGCATCAAGGGTGTTATCGACTGTGATTCTTCCGTTGTGACCACTCAAAATAACACCACCGGCACTAGAGATCATTTTAGCTTTGCCTTTTTTTTTTTTTTGCAAAATAATTTACCTTGATTCAGGAAGATATTCTTCACTAACAATGAAGTTTGGTCTGGACTTCAAAGCTTCTTCGTATTTATCAGAAACAACATCAATAGCAGAATTTACCTTATCAACATCTTGTTCACGACAACGAATAACAATTTCAGGTTCCATAAGAGAGTAAGCACCTTGAAGAATAAGGTTTTCAATCAAAGTACTATACTTTTCTTCATCATTTGATACATCATGAATACCCTTGTTTGCTTCTTCGAATAAGTCGTCAAGGACTTGTTGACGCTCTTGAAGAATTCTAAGACGAGCTTTATTGATGTGATTTGATTGAGCGCTTTTCTAGAGTCAATAACAAGTAGAGTCCAAATAAAAAAAAAACTTACATTCTTTTCTGAACCTCAGCTTGTTTAATCTTTCGTTCAAAAACAGCTTCAATATTCAAAGACTCTTGACGAACAATTTTTGCCTATTTTTTTTTTTTTGTCAAAAATAAGCTTCATGTAAGCAGAAAAGCCAAGACGATAAGCGTATCTCAAAGTATACCTTTTCGATGTTAAATTCTTCGTCAGCCTATAAATACAAGTTAGCTTCCGTGTTTGGTGTCACTTTAAGCCTACATACCTTGACTTTTATTTCTCGTGCCTTTTCTAAAGCTTCTTGTTTAATGAAGGCAACCTAGCGTGTGGCTTTTTTAGTTGTGTTTTTTCGTTTATTTGACATGAAACACTTTATTTACCATTTTCTTCATCTCAGTGAAAACTTCGTCATCGTTAAGAGGTCTGGTTGTGGACATGTTAAACTATACAAAGTACTTATTACTACTAAATAAAAGATAATTTTTGTTTACTTACGGGATATCTAGCTTCTTAAATAAAATAAAGAAAATAACAAGAAAGAAAACGAAAAAGAGGGGAAAATTTATTAGGGAAACAGTTTCAAATCGCAGAAAAGCAGTGAAAGCAAAGAAGAGTTCGGATGCCGAACTTTCAGATGACGCAGTGTCTGCTGCTTCTTTGAATCGCCGTTTCACTTTGTTTTATGCTCTTACAAAATGATTTGTATCTAAATTCTGTAGTTTAGACGCTTTTTCTGTTTGAAAGAAGAGTTATAAATCCAAAAACACCAAAAGTGTTATGTCGCTTTTTTTGTGTAAGTGCCAGTAAGAAGATTTATATTACAAGCACCAGCATTTGACATGAATGCAAATGGTGTACTAAAATAGCTATTGACATATTCTTTATTAAAGCAGTAGACTATACTAAATTTCAAAAGTTCAAAAAGCTTAATACTTGATGTTATCACAAAGTGAAAGACCTGCTTTTTAGATGTGCAATCAAAGAGAAGAGAGAAAGGGAAAAGGAAGTTTGAGTATAGCAAACAAAATATAGATCAACTTTATTCTTTCAAAGAGGATATTGTCTTCAGATTTTTAATTCATTATAAGTTATGCCTACATAAAAATCAAGAAATATCGCACTTGTCTATTAATGCAGGAATTTTTATAAACCTTTTAGTTAAGTATAAGCAAATAAAGTTAAAATCTCGAGAAAAAGCCATATTAAAGCAAGGTACAACCAAGTGATGATGCTTAAATAGCATACTGTAAGTCGCTGAAAGCAGTACATATATAAAGCCCATATTCTTAAAAGCCATTTTGTTTATTGTTACTTTTATCTTAAATAAAACATCTTTGTAACGATTTATTGTCAAAGGTAGATAGCTTTTAAGTGCCGCTATTTTTATTGTAAATCATCCGAAAAAAACTAGCTTTTCACATTTTATTTTTTCAATTAAAAATAGACGAAATGTCTGCAGCGTCCGCTTTGACTCCAACAAAAACAGAATCAGCAGAAGCAGATACCATATTAAATGAAACAATAAATATAACAAAAAAGCCGCATCTGAAAGGACATTTTTCTCATCCAACTCCTAATGGTCGACAAGACGTACTAGCCATTAAACAACAATTAGCAGACGCATTGGGTGAAAATGGACCACTCTATTGGGATGCATTAAGAGAATTTGTCATGGGAAAGCTAAATCGACAAGAATTTGATTTTTACGCTAATCTTTACTTGAGCAGACAAAATGGTACGCACAAATATTCAAAAACCAACAAATAATACTGAAATCACTTTTTTTTTTGTAAGCTCATCTTCATAATGCTTTTATTTTAAGTACTGTACGTAACGCACAAACAAATACACTGCCGCCTTCTAAGCATGGCCTGGTGGGTTGGGCTAAACGCAAAAGAGGAAAAGATGGAAATTTAATAGGTGAAGGAAGTCAAGATACGGACCCAAAGAAGAAGAGACTAAAGATGGATGTCATGGCACTGAGTAAAGCAGAAAGAGAAAGATTAAAAGCACTTGTGAAAGTAAGTACCTGCGGAAATACCAAGATGTAATGAAGGATATTAATAAAAGAAAGTCTGGAGATAGAAATAGGCTGAAGCCATATGTGAATCGATTGATGAGTCCAAGAGTTAGCCGACCAATATCACTACCAATTCAATTCAATCAATTACCTCAAAGTATATACACTAGTATAATAAGATGACTTCAAAAGAATTAAATTGAGATAATATAGATTACAGCCAAGAATATTCAAAGAGTCTAGTGGCACCATTGTGCATTGATATGAAGGAATTACCAACACCAGAAGTATTACATACCAGAATGACAGGAATTGCACTTGAAAACGGTCTTTTGGGAGGAATAGGAGAGGATGTGGTTAATATTATGCTGTTTGCAGCAGAGGTAAGATTCCTTTTGCTCTCCATTATACACATTTTCTGAAATCTAGATTAGAGTTACATAAAATCATCAATTACAAGTGCAATCACAAAACGAAGAACAAATCGATGTATTGGCATCAAAAAAGCAATAAGTCAAGACGACAATGCAATGCAAATAGACGATTCATCATCTATCAACTTACATGATTTAGCATTCTCATTCAACATCACACCTTATGTCCTAGTAGAAAAGCCATTGTTTTCTGAAAAATTAACAGCCTTATTGAGTGATAGTGAGGATGAGGTTGTAGTAGACAATTTGAATGAAATTGACTCTGATGAGGAATACAACTTGTAGCATCTTATAAAAAGACAATTAAATTAAACTACGTTCTATTTTACTGAATAAATATGAATGCAACCCGAATTTATTTTTACAAAAAATCTATAAAATAATAAATACAAAATGAAAGTTTAACCCCAAACGTCTTCGTTATATCTCTTTTCATCCATTAACTTGATTATCAAAGCTTCTGCTTCTTTATCATTTGTGGCAGCGCCAAATGAAATTGCCATACTATAGAATGTACGACGAACATCTCGACTCATAGCACCACTACCACAGATATAGACAGCAGCTGGTTTGCTATTATCATCAGCAGCAGGGTAAAGCAAGTTCCAAATTTTGGCTGCATTCGCAAGGATTTGGTGTTGAACGTATCTGATGGAGGATTTTTCATCACTTCTTGAGAAGGCAACGTGTAGATCAGACAAGACGCCATTCTTTGCATAAGTTTCAAGTTCTTCTTGATAGATATAATCTTGGTCTGCACGACGACAGCCAAAGAAAAGAACACTGGAAGCCACCTTGTCTGCGCCCAAGTTATCAATTTGAGCCTTGCGCTCTTGAAGGAAACCACGGAAGGGAGCGAAACCGGTACCAGCAGAGATCATGATCAAAGGAGTAGCTAAATCTTGAGGTAAACTGAAAGTGCTCTTGGAAGATTTGAGGATAGCGCGAATAGGCAATTCGTGAGCACCCTTTAAGAAAGAAGAGGAGAGACCAGGGTAGTGGCGATTGTTGACCACATCATCTACAACACCCACAGCCAAGTGAGCATGCTTAGGGTAGCTCAAGGGTGAAGATGCAATAGAGTAACGGCGAGGTTGAATGACAGGAACAGCAGCAAGGAACTGACGGAGGTCAAGGCGGTTGACTTGTGGATAGGCATGAATCAAGTCCAAAAGAGTACGGTATTGCTTGATAAAGTCAGGATATTGATCTTGATTGTTAGCATCGGGCATAATCAGTTTTTCAAACTCGCTTGCAGTTTCGGGAGCAACCAACTTCAATTGAGCAGCAAAGCAGCCAAGGACAGCGCGAGAGGGTGGAGAGGTCACGTCGGCATAGTAAGTGAGCATGTTTCGAATGGTGCATGGACCCTTAATATTGGCTGCAAGTGAACGAGGAGAGACATCAGAAAGTGTTTCTTGGTTGATTTCAAAAACTGAATCGAGAATCCAGCCAAAGCTCAAAGCAATTGATTCCACAGATGCTTTACTGTTCTCAGGCATGACTTCTAAATGGTCACCTGCACTATACAATTGGCCTTGTTCACCGACACCAGACAACTTGGAGATATCAACTTCAATATGGCGCGTGCTACGAGGAGATTGATCCTTTTGCAATTCACTATTGGCGACGATAATAGCGTTTGGATTGCCATAATGATTATTTATAGCACTGTTCCATGCTTCTTTATCACTAGGTTGAATAAATTTGACATCAACAGAGCTCTCCTTAGTTGCAGCAGAGGGGACTACAGGTCTAGATTCACAAGCAGTGATACCATGAATCTCCAAAAGGTGAGACCAGAAACGAGCACACCAATCATTGAAGGCAGCATCCATATCCTTATCATTGTCGCCTTCACCACTAGCAAACAAGCGCTCGGCACCGAGTTCACTGAGACATTGGCTGACCTTGATAGGGAAGTGTTGATAAGTTCTCCAGTTCTTGTTACCGAGACCAAAGACTGCATAAGAAAGACCCGTCAAGATGTTTTCGTGATCGTCTTCTCTCATTTTGCTATCCAAGAAGGCGTCAAATTTCTCTGCAGAATCAGGAGGTTGGCCGTTATAGGTAGCAGTACAGATAACAACCAATTCCTTATCCAGCTTTTTCTTGTCCTTGTTGTCAGAAATAAATTTGCCATCAGCAAGAACCTTCCACTTGTCCATTTCGCACAAGGTTGTGTTTTTAAAACCAAAGCCTTTGGCTTGACTGGCTAAAACAGTAGCATAATCCTGAGCCGTACCAGTTTGAGTACCATACAAGAAGGTTATAGGAGGCAATTCGACATCAGTATTCTTTTGAGCAGAGATGACGGGCATTGCAGTAGTTGTTTTGCTTTCAGCTTGGTTTGAACTAGCATCGGACTTTTGAGGAGGAACAGAATCGCCGTTGGGTTTAGGGAAATTTTCACGTGGATGAATTGTCATGAATAAATCAACAGGTTTAGTAGTGGCCGTCTTAAAGTCCCATTGAACATCTGGGCCATCGTACTTGAAATCGAAGCGGTTCAAGAACATAGCCAATACAGTCTTGGCTTCTTGTAAAGCAAATGCCATACCAATACATCCACGAGGGCCAGTGCTGAAAGGTAACCAAGCAAAGCGAGAACGTTTTTGTTCTTCTTCAGGAGTCCAACGATCAGGATCAAAGCGTTCTGGATCAGGGTAGACATCCTTGTTGTGATGCATAGCGTAGACTTGAATGGAACAGGGAGTATTTCCTTTTATCTTGTAGCCACCGGGAAGGATACAATCATTTTTACAATATTTTGAAAGAACACGAACAGGTGGGTATTTACGAAGTACTTCCTTCAAAACCTGATGCATATATTTGAGGTTGTTGATTTGTTCAGTATTCGGTAATTCATCGTGTCTGATGTGATTATCAGCAATTTCTTGAAGCACCTTTGCTTGAATGTCAGGATGTCTAGACAATTCATACAATGTCCAAGCAAGAGTGTTGGCTGTAGTGTCGTGACCAGCAATTAAGAAAGTAACTACTTGATCTCTAATGTTTTCATCGGACAAGCCAAGGTTGTGCTCATCACAGGCATTCAACATGAAACCCAAAAGATCCTTTTCTTTGTTTTTAGCATCAGGACTGGCCTTACGTTCACGGATCACATTCTCGACTACTTCATGCATCAAACGTACTGAACGATCAAAACGACGATTGGCTTCGATAGGTAATTGCTTAACAAATGCAGCTTGTTGCATTCGTTGAACAGCTTGTCTCAAACAGTATCCCATAGCTTCGATAAAAGCATTTTGTTCTTGATCACGATCAACCAATAAGTTGAATTCATATCCAAAACCAATACGGCCAATGGTCTCAAATGTCAAGTTGGTTGTCCACTCGAGGATTTCAACAGGCTCATCAGGACGGTATTGTTCAAAGATCCTCATTGTTTGTTGAGCGATGATACCCATCTCACCTTGATAAGCCTAATATTTTCATTGTTAGCTACCAAAGTCTGTCTTTAGTATCCTAATCTCACCTTAATAGCACGAGGACTAAATGCAGGCATCAACAGTTTATGAGCAAGCTGCCAATCCATTTCATCTGTATCAGTAGTAAACAAGCCTTGTCCAGCAAACTCTTTGACTTCACCTAAACCTGACTTTGTAATCTTTTTTGTAAAGTATTCTGATTCTTTAGCAAATATTTCGGCAATATTAGGATCGTTTGTGCCAACGATTATTTTTCCCAAAAGAGAGATCTCAACCAAAGGACCAAAACGATCAAATTGACGCATCCAACCTTCAGCGCTATGTCATGAATGTTAATACCTTATATTTTTTTTTTATTAGATAGAAGCTTACAGGTTTGGAAGCATTTCATACAAACTACCCACGAATGGAAGTTTGGTTGGACCAGGAACAGTTTCACGAATAAGTTCTTTTGTATCAATATAGACTACCTGCTGCTGTCTTAAATCGTCAATTCCACCCAATAATTCACCATTTGAATTAAAAAGCTGAATGTTGGCATAGCCACCCGTAATAGCTAATTTTTCTGCAGCAAGGGAACGAATGGTATCAAGGTTGGCACCATTACCAAAGCGAATGATGCGCCCATCTTTTTCTACATCTGACGTGTTACGAAGTACAACAATCAGTGACGTTGTATTATCTGTTGACATATTGCAAGTTCTTTTTTAAAAGTTGAGGGGAAAAGACTGAATTGTTGTAAAAAAAAAAATGGCTTTTTATATAAATCAAAAAAATAAACAACTTTCCGGAAAAACGTGAAAAATGTTCAACCGACAAAAAGTATTATTATAATCAACTTTTAACCTTTTTTGGAATTTTTTTTTTAACGTGCAGTAAAATTAAAATGAGATCTGAGCACAAAATTGATCAGTTTTAAAAAAGTGTATTATTAGATTTGATTAATGGCATACATTTATACTTGCCTGAAAAATATATATATATGTATATATATATATATATATTATTTGGTTTATTGTAGTTTCTTACATCTCTTTTTGTTATTTAAATAGTAAATAAATTAAAAACGTGAAAAGCATTTTTTTTACTAGTAAACTATTTTTAGTTAAACTAGATCAACGCAAGCTTCTATTATGCTTCAATCCGTAATTCTATTGGTCAAATAATTCGGACTTATAAAGTTTTGTAATTTCAAATGACAAAGATGAAATTCATACAATACTCTCGGAGTCATAATACATTTAGGATAGTTAACGAAAACGTTTTATATTAAAATTCGCTTACAGAAACATATATTACCTAAAGAAAGAATACCTAAAAAGAGCTTGTTTACAAATCATAATTTCTGTGATAAAAAAGCTAGTATGAAAGCAATGATGTGAATATACATCATTCATAGCGAAAGTATGTTAAAATTACTGTATTTTATTGATCAAACTTTGGATTAACTTGATAAATCCAAGCTTTAAAATTTTGTTAAATGCAAGTACAAAAGTTCTCAAATTGGCTTGGATCTATCATATTCGCCTTTATAAAATTTCTAGTAGATTGATTTTTAAGTTATAAAACTGTCGATTAAAAAATGAGCATTTTATCGATGCTAAATGACCTTTGTTATCAAAATTAGTTTCCATGGTTGGTCCCTATGGCTACACAATGAAGCATTGGTCTACATGCATTCAGTCCCCATATATTAAAAGTAAGCATTGATAAACTTTTTAAAAAAAAAGTTTATTAAAACTCATCAAAAAGTAAAAGGATTAAACATAATAAAAACATATTAAACAATGATTTCTTCACAAGTTCCTTCTTATTCTCCTCTCTGTTCTTTTTTTATTTATTTTATTTTTACTTTTTTTTTTTGCCCCTGTTCCCATAAGGGTGATCTTTTAGCTTCTTTTACGTTTAATTTTAAATAAAAATATTGTTTAACCGTATTAAACAGTGACCCAAAAAGATTTTAGTCTCCTTTTTCTTTTTTTATCTGTCTCGGACGGAAAGGCGATATATACGCTAAATATTATCCGCTTAAATGAGGATTATTTTAAATAAAATTCTCTAAACATACTAAACAGTGACTTGTCACAAAAATACAAAAAACATTAACATAAAGAGTTGTGAGCAAGTAGGCTTGATAGTTCTTTCTGGATTTGATGGATGATAATTTGGTTCAAAACAGGAGTCTATTCAAAGAACTGTTGCCAGGGAGTTTTTCATATGAATCGGATGACTGTGGCAAAAAAAATATATATTGTAAACTTGTCGTGATAATGTAAGATGTAATACTTGAAAAGTCTAAGTGTAGATAAATCCAGGAATATTGAGCTGCAGTTAGAACCAATAAGATTTCACAAGTATTTTTTGAATGCAAGTAAAAGGCATATGTTGTTTTGTTTTGGTAATTTGCACAATTGATAATATTCATCGTCTACATTTGTTGAAATGATTTTATGCAAATTGGGTCGAGTAAATAATTTTTTATGAAGACATCTGTACCATATATTTCTGAGACTGTGGTGCAAAGGACTACCAATAAAAGCTTTTTCGGTTGTTATTACTTATATTTGTGAATTTGTGTTGAAGCTGAATATTATCATTAATTGACGATTGTATAATGCTGTCATATTGATATTATCGTAGCTCATCTGTTTAATGAATGGGTCAAAGCTGATGTTTGATTCAACTGGACGGTCTTCACTGTCAGAATCAAGGTCCTTTGGTTCAAATGACAGTAAAAATGCAAAAATGCAAAAAAAAAGAATACTATATTGGCTTATGGTTCAAACAGTCTTCGAATCTAGCAGCTGAATATCTACAAAATCCTTTAATATCGCTCAAAAAGATTCTGCTGTATGTATCTTCACTTCTAGACGATCATGCCTTTTCCTGCGAAAGCTCTTTTCTTTTAAGCTTACTTTTACATACTGACCAAAGCTGTTCAATCAGGTTGAGCTCAGGGGAGTAATCCGGAAGATAAACACAGTCGTAGCAGCGTTGCTCGATGCATTTTATAATATCAGTATTCTTGTGAATAGGAACATTATCCATAACAATGTAGCTGTTCTTCAATCATCCTTGCTTATACAAAATATCAACAGCATTTGCAATGGAATTATAATATTCAGTAACTGTTCCCCTTTTGGAATTTTCAAAAGTCTGTGCACTTCTTGCTGTCTTTCTCTTCTTCAAAGGGACAGGTGCTCTTGGTCTCTTTACTTTGACTTTTACTATACCATAAGGAGAAATAGCATACAAATAGTTGTTGTTTTGGTCCTTGTCTTAGGTACATATGCAAAAGCACAGCTTTTTTATTTATTTTTTATCATGTTACAGAGTGTCTTATGTTCATTTAGCTTTATTCACTTATTGGTGCATTCATAATTATGTTTAATCATTAGTTTTGTTATAATATATTCCATAACAAAGAACAAGCAATGCTATTAATCAAAGTTATATTATTGCCGAAAAATACTATATAAAACCCCGTCTATTTCCTTCTTTCTCTTACTTTTATCAATCCTACATTCATACCTTGTTAATTTGTGACAGTGTTAATTATATACATATTCAAACAGGTAAATCATGCTTGATATAAAATAATAATTGATCTCTCACAACTTTTTTATTCCATTAGTAATACTAGCTTTTATCATGAATTAAGATTCTCAACCGAGTACTCCAGCTGGCACCATGAGTACTACTGGGACTCTTGTTTCTGATGATAGTATTTTATCTGTGAAATCATCTATCGATGGCATTGGCTGGAACGAGCAGTATCGAGAGCGATTGGAGAAGTTCGTAAACATCATCCATGCTACTACAACACATGCGTACTCCTTATCCAAATTCATATTTCTCTGCACACTTCAAGATGATGCCAGTTTTGATATCGCTTCTTACATTAACAAAGGGTTCTTTTCTAAAGTATGATTATCCTTAGTGAATTATTGTCAAGGCTGTGTGGGTGAGGCAACAGCTCGCAGACGTGCATTCATTGGTCAATATATTCAAAAATATCTCAATTTTACTTCATATATAAGGCCCGGGCTTAAATATGCTCAACAATCATCTTCAGTGGAAGGACTGAAAATGTACACTGCTTATATCAATAATATTGGAGCTCATTTTGGCAATCATTTTCGTCGTGCAATCAACACTTTATTGCAAATTCATCAAAGAAAAGCTGACTTGATTAGGAAAAGACAAGAAGAAGGTATAAACACTGAAGCAATCTCCAACGAGATATATGAACAAGCCGCACTTCCAGCAAGACAATTTAAAGAACTTTTATTTTCTAGAATTGTTGATCCATCTTCTATCGAACTTCTTTTTCAAGACCCGATTTACAACCAAGCTTTGCAAAGACTAACACCCATCTTGACTTCGTATCCAGTCCGATACACATTTGAACAGAACAATATTTACTACGATGCCAAAGCTAACCCACATGGGCTCATGATGGCCTTTTATCATCTTGTTCGCTTATTTGAAACTCTCACATTACCTATTTTCAATTGTTTTCCTCTTTGCAGAACCTGGATACATGGCTATGCAACAATTGATAGTAAAATTCTCTGTCAAAATATTCTTGAACGTCAGTGGAATAATGGAATCAATAAAATGAATCTCTGGGTCGAGATACTTGGTATGAATTCTGCAGCTTTGAAACCTCAAGAACTTCATGTGCTTCGATTTCGTGAAACAATCCAAATAGATAGTGTGGGTGTCGCAGTCCTTAAAAAAAGACAAGTTAGAAAGCATCAATGTATTGGTCTTCAAAATATGTTCGTAGAACCTGAGCCTTACATAACAGACCTCAATGCTCAACAACATGGAGAAATTACTGGGCGCTGTGTCACCATTGACTCTGGAAGACGAGACCTTTTGTACTGTGTACATGGAAATTCTACTATTAATGTACCACGCACATATAGATATACCAAGTCTTGCCAAAATAAAATGGAAAAAACAAAGAAGTATCATCGTATCTATGAAGCCGTTAAACCACAAGAAGTACAAAATGCTGAAGGTACTCTTGTAAATTCTCGATCTTTGGATCTACAAACTTTTGAAGAATATCTTAGAAACCGTGCAATGACCACTGAATTTTTGTAAAGGCATTATACTGAAACTACAACTAATCATTTGACTACTCATCCCTTGCATCGAAAATTGAAACTGTCCAAGTACATTAGAAGGCAGAAAGCTAGCGAGGATATGGTCGCTAAATTGAAAAGCAAGTTTGGAAACGATGCTATTTTTGTTGTGGGTAACCATTCTGCTCCAAATACCCGATATCAATAACCTGCGAGAGGCGTCGGATTCAGAAGGCTGCTGAAAAACCATGGATTCTTGGTGTATTTGATTGATGAGTTTCAAACAAGTCAGTGCTACCCTCCTTGTGAGAATCGTAGTCCGATAGCCTTCAAGAGAATACCGAATCCATGGCCGTATCAAAGACAAAACAATCCTGAAGCCATTTGTCATGGTTTACTTAGGTAATCAAATACTCTGATCAATGATTATCAAAATTGTTCGCTGACTTGTTCTTTTTTTTTTTTGTCTCTTAGATGTACAAATCAAAATTGCAAAGTGACTGTGCAAAACATTTCAGGTGCTGAAGAACTCTGTGAGCTTTTATGGAATCGAGATTTGGCAGCATGCCTAAATCTGATTCATATTGTTCGTAACCTTCGCTTGAATGGTGAAATATCAGAGAAGTTTCAACGTGCTGGAGATGAAAGAAGTGGCCCGACTAGAAGAAGAAGAAGAAGACGATCTGAAGAGAATGCAGAACGACAAGTTTTACCTAGAACCTTGTAATTTCCAACAGTTATCGCAGTGTTACCCTAGATGCAATTTGGTAAGCTTGAACTTAAATAATTTGGTACTTTGTTTATTAACCTTCGGTTGTTGCACATTTTATCATTTAATGTACTTTTCTTGTTATTGGTAAGTTTCATATTGATATATTATCTATTTTCTACCTACTAGTTTTTTTTTTTTCTTCTTTTGTTATATGTACTCATTATTGCTATTATTCTTATTCTCAAAATTTTTTCCTGCTTCTACGCTAAATTTGTTCTTTTGCGCCATTTTTTTATTTTATTTTATTTGCACGAATTTTTTACTCGAAAGTATACTAATAATTTCGGAATAAAGTGTAATGCAACTAATTACAAGGTATATGATGTAACAAAATAATTTATTATCAAGTTATTTGAAAGTTTTAGAGAAGCTAGGACGAACTTGAGCACACTCATAGTAAGCCTTGAGACCAAGACGATTTTCAAATACTTGTTCAGGCTTGCGGACAATTATGATACGGAAGAGGTAAGGCGCAAAATGAAGATCGGCAACAGAATGCCTACCAAAAAGATAATCACCATTTGAATTCAAGAGAGATTCAGCTTTGTCTAGAATTTTTTTTCCTACTTCCCAAAGTTGCATATTTCGAGCAAACATAGTCTTGGTATCTGAAATCCCTTGATGGACATTTAACACACTTTGGGACTCTTGAATCGACTTGTGATAGACATCAACATATTTTGAAACCTCTTTCAAATAAGCTTGCAGGTATTGGATACGATTCTCGAGGAAACCAGTCTATCCAATTTTTTTAACTTCTGATTCCTGTTTGCTTCCAGATGTCAAAAAAAGAATGTTTCCTATATCAGCTTCTTCGTGCATCTCTCTTATGAATTTGTCAATTTCGGCTTTTTTCTCGGGAATGGATAGTTTGCTACCTGTGATCTCATTTAAATAATGAATGACAGATGTTGTATCATTCGAATACTTTTTACTACCATCTTCATCAATTTCCAGTGCGGGAACAGTATGTTTAGGGTTGATGTGCAGATAGCTAGGACTGAAGTTTCTGGCATTTGATATGTCTATTTCAATCTGTTTAACATTGCTTATATTGAGTTCATTGATGGTTAAGCGTGGAGCGGCTCCCCAAAGAGAGGCTTTGAATGTGTAAAGAGTGAGGTTTAAGGTCATATTGAAAATAGAGATGTTTTGTAGATAGAAAAGAAAAGAAAAACATTCAATGATTCTTTCATTTCCATCTTTTTAAAGAGCAATATAATTGACTTGGGCTTCATCTATTTTGAAGTGAAGAAATGTATATCCTTTCTGCTTAGTCATTCCAGTCTTTCACAAGTAACTAAATTCAGAAAGCCGCATCAAAAAAAAACAAGTGCTTAATTTCTCATTATTCAACACTTTCCATTTTTGTACAATTCATGTCCAGTTGCAGAGCTTTTCACGATTTAGTTTAATTGAAACTTGCTGCTGTGATTTGTAGTTTTCACAAAACTGTTTATCATAATTTCTTCCAATGCAAGCACTATCAATATCTCGCCATTTTTAAGTAGTATTTACACCTGTCTCCAAAGTAGATACAGTCATATTCTGTCAGTTTAACAACGTAACGCCTTGTATAAGAGCCTTGATTTTTTCGTGACCACTGCATATAATATGTATACAATGCTGACATAAACATATAAAATTGATAAGAGCTGCAGTATTCATAGATTATTCATGTAAACAGTCTGCCATAGACATACGACCCTTTAAGAATGTACGGTTATTATTCAGTTGAAGCATTTTTTTTTCTCAATAAAAACTTAATAAATAAACTTTGCTAATTTTATTTAATTACTATTCAATCTATAAAAGAAAAATAATGAAATATGAAATCAAGTGTGCATTTTAGATGTAAAAGAGAGAAAGCACGTTTAATGAAGCTATTATATAAGCAAAAATATTGATATCTAAAGCTAAACAACAATAAAAATACATTAATTTGAAATAGAGAGGCTGTTTCTTTAGCTTTCATTTTTTTGAAGCAATCATCGACAGTGCGAATCACTTATTAGTAAATTTACTATCTATAGCATTCATCAAAATACATTGGGAATAACATCAGTTTATGTTATTAAATGATGACATTGGCCTCTATTTTAATGTAAAAATATACCTATTCTCATCTAAGAGCTATACTTGATACGTATACCTATAGTCTTGGCTTGTATGATAGATTAAATATTGCATAAACCAAAATCCTATTTTCGGGAATTATTTTATTCTCCGTTGTAGTTTCTTAATAAAAGAAAGTATTCATACAAGTTTATTATAACTGATTCAAATAATAAAGTAAGCGCCTTTTTTTTCTGGCTTTGTAATTAAAGGAGATGATTTGATACAAGTCTGCTACATGTGATGATAGTGCAAATAAAATCCCTATTTTTCTGCCTTTTTTCTTTCTTTCTTTCTATTCCTTTAAAAATGAGTTATAAAAGTCAAGAAATGGACCTTATGACAAAAGATGATGACTTTGCTAAAGAGACAGACGGCGATCAAAAGTATATAAACACAAAAGAAGAGAGAGATTTTGTTCGAAAGTTGAATTGGAAAGTGCTCCCAACCATCTTTTTAATTATTTTTATTCAAGTAAGAAGGCATCCTTGTTTTCACCGACTGATTTAGAATAAGCATAGTTTTGTGATAAATCGGCATTAAGTGTTGCTGCTGTATTAGGTATTATGGAAGACGCCAACTTATCTGGAACACAATTTAGTTGGTTAGGTTCAATATTTTATTTGGGTTATTTGATTTGTCAGGTACATGATTTACGCGTTCAGTGAATAAGCTCATCTTATTGGTTTAGATTCCCAATAATTATTTGCTTCAAAGGTTACCCATCGCTCGTTACCTTGGATCAGTTTTATTACTTTGGGGAATTGTGATGACCTTGACTTCCCTGTGTCAAAATTTTGCTCAATTGGCCGGTTGTCGATTACTGCTGGGTTTCTTTGAAGGGGTGACTTATCCTTGTATTTATATCTTGTTGAATACACTTTATCGCCGATCAGAACAGTCCATGTGTTGGGGATTTGTTGGTCTCAGTACTAGTATAGGAACAGTGCTAGGTGTTGTTGTTGCTTATGGTTTGGCACACATGGATGGTGTAGCTGATATGCGTGCATGGAGATGGTATGAATGAATTCAATTGCTATGCTTATCTAAATGATAATAGGGGCTACATCGTATTTGGTATTGCTACTATCTTGATAGGTGCCTTGACCTTCTTCTTTCTAGTGGATGACACACATCATCAACGCTTGAGGCTGACAGAGATCGAATTAGAAATTGTGAAAGAAAGAGTTCAAGATAATTGTGTGGTAAGGAATAGGACGATTAGATCAAAGCAAATATTGGAAGCAATTCAAGAACCTCGATTGTACCTTATTTCCTTTGCCAATTTATTGAATTCAATAGAAAATGGTGGTCTGGTCACATTCAGCACATTATTTGTCCAAGGTCTTGGTTTTTCAGTAAGTTGATCATCAAATAATACAAGTGTTTAATTCATTTTAGAACTTTACATCCGTCATTCTTCAAATACCGAATGGTGTCTCTGCAGCGCTATTTGTAATGTCTGCTATTTTAATCGCCAAGAGGTTTCAACAAAACACGTTGACAGCTATTTTGATGTCAATCATTTCTCTTTTAGGTTGTATTTTAATGATAGTGATACCAGGTAAACCTAAACTGATTGGATATTATCTTGCTTGGGCCATGACAGGTGTGAGTGCACTGATTCAGACATTAGTATCCAATAATGTATCCGGCTATACTAAAAAAGTATTTTATAATGGCGTTAATATGATGGCAGTGACAGTGGGTAATTTTATTGGACCACTCATGATGACAGAGAATCAGGCACCTTATTATACAGGTGCAATTATTGGCTACATAATTGCTAATATTGTCTTGATTGTTTGTTTGCTTTGTGTTTATTTTATTATGAATAAGGAAAACAGACATCGTTTGAATCATCCGCCAGAATTCGAAACAGATGTTTATTTGGATTTGACGGATAAACAAGATCGAAATATTATTTACAAACTATAAAAAAAATTGGCCTAAATTCATGCAGCACCCCCTTTTTTATCTTATTTTATAAAGCTTTTTCTTTCTTCTTTTTTCTTTATTTTCTCATGTCAAATAAAACTCTCTCTGGCTCTTTATCTTCATTATTAGATATTAAGGTAGATGATATCACATCTACTTCTCCACCAAAGACACCTCCTGAAGAAGAAAAAATTTCTTTTAAAGGTGAAGTACGTCAGTTTGGTCAAGGTGAATTTGAATCAGAGCAGCATTTTTATCCAAGAGTGCTGAATGCTCAAATTCATCCACTTGTTCAATCATTTTTCGCTTTGGGAAATGAACGTATCATTGCTCGTTATACTCATCTGAACCCTCAAGTGAAACCAGAGTTGTTGAAAAAAATATTGTCCTATACACCAAATCATTTTCAATGGGCAGGTAAATAACCACTAAGTAGTAGAATAATTCATTCAATTCGATTAGGCTCTGATCTATTTAATGTAACTACCGCTTCTGGTCATCGTCAAATGATCGTGATCGAAACAAACTCTTGTCCTTCTGGTCAAAAATCAATGCCACTTTTGTCCGAAACAGATGAACATAACGAACACGGTGGTTATCGTTTGGTGATTGAATCTGCCTTTCAGCATCAACTTTCAAAAGCAGATCCTCAACTGGGTGGACTGGCTGTGGTATGTGACAAGAACATGATGGAATCCACAGGCTATGCTGCTGTCTTGGCTGATGTAGCAAAAGAACATGTTTGGCATGTAGAATGGCATGTGGATGATCCTGATCCTGACGCCAAGTGGGTAGACAAAATACTTTACATTCGTGATAAAGAAAAGAGTAGGTGAATTCGTCTTTTTTTTTATCTTTCTAATCTCTTTTTCATCAGATTGGCATCCAATCCGTGCTTGTTTTCGTTATGTGACTCAAAAGCCTTGGAATCGATTTCCTCTAAAGACAAAGACGATCGTCATGAATCAAATCATCAGTTGTCTTGCTGGTGGTAGAAACAAAATGATGGCTGCAAGAGCTTACGATTTTTATAATTCAGAGATTGTCGACACAGGTTTGGCGATTAGGACTCCAGAGACAATTAACAATGTCACTCGGGGTGAAGTTCCCCTGTGGATCCGTTCGATGGGAGGACATGCGGTTCTCAAGGTCCCTTACAGTAATGCCGGTCAAGGAGTCTATACGATCACAAATAAGAATGAGCTTGATAACTTTTTGAGTCAAGATCATCACTATGACAAGGTAAATCAGAGTTTTCATAGGGCTTTATTGATTTCATCCTAGTTTATCGTTCAATCACTCGTTGGAAATGCTTCTTGGTCAAGTGTGACAAGGGCAGGAAAGTTTTTTCATGTAGGAACAATTCCAAATAAAAAGAGCAACACGTTCGTAAGTGATCTTCGTATGATGGTAGCAGGTAAACAAAGAATGAAAAAGAGAAGAAGACAATAATCATCTTTATAAATAAATAGGAAGTAAAGAAGGATTTAAGCCTATTTGTATCTATGGACGTAAGGCAAGGCTCCCATTGCAAGGGGAATTAAAAGAAGATGGTAAGAAACAAGTTAATGAGGATGATCACTTACTTGTCATAGCTAATACTTGGGATATGCTCGGTACAAATCTATCCATCAAGTTACCAAGCGGAGGATGGACGACGGACACGGCCAGGTTAATCTTGATGGACCGTAAAGATTTCAATCAACTTGGCCTTGGTATAGATGATTTGATAGACGCTTATATACAAACTGTATTAGCCGTGATCGCTATTGATCGTATGGCTTCAAGATTAATGGCCAATGGGAATTTTGATTATCAACTGTTTCAAAGCTTAAACCCTGATAACGCTTTATTGAATGAAATCAAGGAAGCCAATGAAGATTTTTGATTACCCTTATTTCATTTAGTTAAATCCCTCCCCCTGTCCTCTTTCTATTTATAATCACAAGCATGATCGCCTTATTTTGTATCATCGACTGCGATTGTTTTTGAATTTATTAAAATGATATGAACTGGTAGAGAGCTTTTAATTTTTTTTTCTTATTTATTATTATTACTGCAATGTACTTTTTGGTTATGTAGGATTGGATTGGATACCAAATGGAGCAAAAAGTCATACGAGCCCAATGAGTTGCATTCAATAAAAAAGGTATACAGAAATATTTTTATTATAAATATTTACATTCATTTCTGTTCGTGAACAAAATCATACTTAAGGGAGAAAGGGCTTAATAAAAAGAAAAGTATAAAGAATGAACGGGTAAGAATGTTACCTTTTATTATAAAAGGGTGGTTCAGGCATATTGTTATCAGTAGTGTTGTAATTATTTTGTAAATCCATAAGGTTATAATCATCTTGTTGTGGTTGTGGTTGCATCATATCTGCGTTTACAAAATAATTAGTTGCACTTGGTCTACGGTTGGCAGTATTATATTCATTAGGATAATTAGGCCCAAAGGAATCGTTATGGTTCATTGAAGAAATAAATTGACGATAGATATCAGTGGTATTATCTACTTTGACTTGTTGATAAGGTCGATATCTTTCTTGTGCTTTCATACGAGGTTTATTATTGTTGAGTCTTGGAATTTGTGGCTGTTGTTGTCTCTGTGGACGTCCTAAAGGCGGATTTTGAAGCGAGAACTTTGATTGAGATGAGTTGATGATGGCTGCTATATTTTGCTGCTTATGATCAGTAATAAATGGATCCATCTTGTTATTAATCCACATGGCATTATCTTGAATGTCCAGATCATCATCTAGTTGTGAGGCATCGATACCCAAGTTATTGGCCAAGGATTCAATGTTCATCTGAAGCAGGTCAATGTCTTGAGTGATCGATTGTGCTGAACGAGTGGCTGTGTTCAAAGTCTGAGAGAAATCAGCAAGTGAGGGTGTCTTTAATTCTTCAATAGTACTTCCAGGGACAGTCGTAGGGGGTGCAGCGAGTGAAGCAGTTGGCTGTAATTGTGAGATATCATCATTATCAGTGGCTTGTTCTGGATGGTTGACAGAATAAAGCTTCAAAACAGAAGACAATATGTTGGATAACGCGTTGGGACCAATAGCAGCATTTGAAGATTTAATCTTGTTGACTTCATCTTGACTAATCGTGATACCCATCAAAGATGCAGCCTCTTCAATCAAGGCTTTTGGCAATATCTCTGAGCTGCCTATAACTAATGTAAGAGATATGGATAAATGTTTACTCGTAAAATTACCAGAGACAAGGGCGAGTTGATCATTTGTAGAAAAGACAGCGGTTAAAAATAGCAAAATTTTTTCAATCGCTTCTTGATGCCTGTGATATTTTTCTCTAGAGGTCAACGTTTCTTGCCAGAGTATCTCATTATCCCGGTGAAGATCCATCAATTGACTTCCAATAGTTGCCTGATGCTTTTTGACTAGAGTAAGGTCTTCTGCTAGCGTATTGATATTGGGTGCATCACCGTCTGTTGTATCTCTGTCCTTATTCTTCTTGCGAGTGACGAGTATCAAGAGGTCAGATCTTCCTCTTTGGAAATGTGGATTGCTGAATTCCCATATTTCATGATCACTTTCTGATATCATTACACCTTGTTGAATGTGTGGTATCTTGTGAAAATCATACATGTTGAGTTGGCGAACAAATGAAGCAAATGTATTATGCTTATAGAACCTTGGTAAAACTGTCCTGGCAAAGTCTTCATGTCTTTCCACTAAAGTTGAGTTAACAACTTGCTTTAATGAACATTATTAATTTACCCAAGAAAGATGTTCCATCTTTTGACCATCGAATTAAATCATTTGTAGACTCATCATCTACCATACTATCATAATATATTAGTTTTTGTCCACATCATACAAATAAATGGTTACTTGTATAATTTATTTAAAAAGGCAGGTACACTTCTTTGAGCTGTTAATCTTTGAGGCGTAGAACTAGAAGTAGAAGAAGAGGAACTGATATTTACACTGTTATCTCCAGAAGAAGATGAATCTGTATGATTGATGGATCGTTTTCTTTTTATTTGATTATTGTTACTAGACGTAGAGGCCATGGATGATGACCCAGAATCAGAAAAATTATTAGAAAATAAAACTGAAGGTGAATCATTAGAGGAAGCTGAATGGGAACGCTTTCTTCCTGTCAATAATGATTCATCTTGACGCCTTTGTAATTTTTGTATTGGTTGAGGTTGAGGTTTATTACTCATCCTGTTTATATAAAAAAGGATAAATAAGGGTTTTTTTTTTTTTTTTTTTTTTTTACTAAAAGTACTGCAAAACTTTTTGTGGTATTTCCAAGATGGTGAAAAAAAGAAAAAGAAAGAAAACCGAAAATAAGAAAAGCGAAAAAGAAAACAGGGAACAAATAAAGAATTACCGATTTTTTAAAGGGGATGTGGTTCTTTTTTTTTAGTCTCCCTCTATTCCCAAAAAGAAAAAATTGTAAAAAAAAATTTTCCAATTAAATTATACGCTAGACTTTACTTGGAACTATGTGGGCGTTTCACAATGTGATAAATTTCTATAACAACCCATGAGAAAATAAAAAGAAGCCATAAGTAATAAAGAAAAGTAAAATAGAAATAAATCATATTATGAAACGCTCATCGTTTATTTCTCAAAATGGCTTATAAAATGAAGAAAGGATAGAAAAAAGTCAGGTAATTTTCCAGATTAGTCATGAGATTAACCATTTATATAAAAATCGAACTTTTTTTTTTAAAAAAAAAGGAAAACCTTAATTAATCTATCCTTAAATAAAACATTTGTTCTTTATCACAAAAATGGTTCCCAAATGATGAAATGTATTTTACTGTTAGAGCCTTCTCCTTTTTCTTTTTTATTTAAAAAAAAGAGTAGCATATTAGCAATTACATATGTAAATGAATAAAAAAAAAAGTCGAGACAAAAATACGGTTTGATATTAACTTATTTTCTACTTTTTTAAAATGCCAATTTTGGAAAAATGCGGAAAATACACACTTCTTATTTCCTTTTCATTCTCTCCAAGAAGCTTCATATGAAGAAACAAATACATACATTCCACAAGGTTGAATACAGGGGAAATACTTATTGAATGCATCAGTTTCTTTTTTTTTCGCGTGACACGATTAACCCAATCACTTGGGAACGCGCCACACACAATGAACGCATGGTCATTTTAGTGGCAAGGCAGCACTCGATAATCCTCCTTAATGTGGTTAGCATACAAAAATCCCCTGTTTTTGACTGATAAAGTTACAATGGAAACAGAGAAAATATAAATCAATAAGTATAATTTTAACAGAATAAAAGAAGGCAAGAAACTTTTTAATGTTCTTAAAGCAAGTTTTATGTGGTATCCGTGGACTTTGAATACTTGCAATATGATTGGACATCATAAAATGACATAAGAATCGAGTAATAGAGAATCATCCTTTTCTATGATTTTTCTAAAAGTAGTTAAAAGCACCATAGTCTCGGTCCTTTTATCTCCTTTAAATAATGGTTCTATTAAAAAGAAAGCTTCTTTATTATTTATGATAACTTGAAGAAAACTTGAGACTGAGTTGAATAGAGCATTTATTCATCTAATCTCTCTTTTTCCCCTTTTTTTAAAAAAAGGAGTACAAGTAGTTGTTTCTAAAGACAAGGAGTGAAGAAAGGGTCGAATGGACTCTTTTCGTATTTCCATTTTCTGACTTTGTTTGATGTTCCTTTTCTCTTTCCTTTTCCTTTTCCTTTGATACTTGGCTGTAGTTTTTATCAAATGATTATCGTTCCCTTGTCAGCTGTAACCAATTAAAAACAAAATTGAAACCTAGATTCCTTATAAAAAAAAAAAAGAGGGAGAGGGGAAATAAATATTGAGTTTCTGATACTGTAATAAGGATCATATGCATGTAAATACATGTTGTAAATGGATTTAAATACTCTGGTTGAGTATACAACTAAAGTCTGCAGATTATAAGAAAAAAAAAAAAGGAGAGTCAGATAAACGCATTTCTCTTGATTTAGTTACGTTTAAAGAGAGACAAGATTTGCTCAATATGAGATTACCATCATCTTTTCTATAAAAAAAAAAAAAAAAAGGCAAAGAGCTCTTATTGAAATGCTATTTAGGGAGCTTGATCCTTTAAGTATACAGTCATGGATTTGGGTTGTGGGATGACTAAGACTATTTGCTTTTATAAAAAGAATTCCTATTAAACTAACTCATTTTTGGATTCATATACAGTGGGGCTGGTAAATTTTGTCGATTTAAAGAAAACAAACTTCGTTTAGCAAAAAACAAATGTCGTTTCCAGAAAATAAATGTCACTAACCTACTTTGTGAAGGCAACGGTATGTGTAACTAATAAGTTGGTAGTGTGAACCAAAACATACAATACCTGTAAATATGCTGGTTTCCAAATATTCTTTACAGTCGTTTTAATTGTCATCACACACTTGCTTATCTTCTTAGGACCTTCTTTAATGTTACTTGCCTTGTCAACAGGCACAGGACAAAAACTTGACTTGACAGAAGTTGCAGCTGAATTGAAAGCAGTTGGAATAGGTTTACTAGGCTTGAGGGAACTTAGACTTGTTTTAGAAGCAGTTGTGCTTGACTCCACAGCAGCAGAAGTTAATTTGGTCATACGAAAAGCAGGTGCATCAAAATCGTCACTGCTATATTCAAGATCATAGTCATCCAGAGTGATCTTATTGAACATGATAGTTTCATCTGTTGTAGAGATACCAGTACTATTTGTAGTAGTAGCTTCAGAATCTGTAACTTTTCCTTTGCCTTTGAGCCTCTTTTGTGATCCACTCTGTGGAGTATTTTTCATACCTATGATGGGGTTTCATACGTTAGACTTGCTGTTTGCCTATATCAAGTTTGACAATGCAACTTACTTTTTCTTTTTCTAGCTGTTACAACGGGTTAGAAGTCGGCGTCTGAATTGTCCTCTACATATAGTTCAAACGAGTCTATAACAGTATCAATTTTGTGGTCAGTGACATTTCGATCCATTATTAGATATGGAGCCTACCGTTTTCGCTCTTAGATGGCTTCTTTTGGTTTGAAGAGAATAAAGTATCCTTTTGCTTTCCTTTCATTTTCTAATGTGTTTTCACGAGTGAAATGTACGAACAAAAAGAAAAAATGTCTTCAGAAATTGATTTAAATGTTAAAAGGAAATACTCCCATCCCATTTATGTATATTTATTCGTACACAGCTACAACTGAATAATAACAATGTGTCTACAATGAATTTACACTATGTAGTAACTTGCAATAGAAGATACTTGTTTTCTAGATTCACATAGAATGGTAGTTACACATAGTAGGTAGGACTCGAGAAGTTATTAGCGTCTGAATGTGTCAAGTTCTTTATGTTTTTTCATCAAATCTCAATGATAAATATGTAAGAACAAACTTGATGAGTATAAAATATTGAATCGTCATTTTGTAATGTCACTGCATAATGATGATACATTCACTGATCAAAATCTCCATTAAAGATCCTTTGCTGAGCCCAATAAAGCTGTTCTAATCATACCAATTCTCGCAAGGATTACATTCTAAAAAAATGGTGTTATGAAAATATCATAGTATGATTTTAAAAGCATGTTCACATAGGTGTTTTATTACAACAGTGGATGATTTGACTAGAGAAGCCATGAAGAACTTGATTGCAAGCATCAGCACTTGGACTCGATAAGTTTTAATTCGACGATATTTGAGCTTTCCTGTAACTATAGCCTAAAACTGCTCAATTGGGTTGAGCTCTGGCGAACAAGAGGGTAGGTATATTACTCTATAACCTCTACTCTCAATTTTTCTTATGATTGGATGAGATTTATTAATAGTACAGTAATCCATTACAAGATAACTACCCATAAGACTTTCGTCCATGTCCATGATATCAAGAAGCTCGTTTATAAATCTTACAAAGTGGGCAGTAGTTGTACCTTTTGCTACTGGCTTGTTGTTCTCGACGGCAGTACTCTTCTTCATATCAACGTGCTCTATAGTAGGCCCTTCAATAATAATGTCGCCTGCTCTTTGCTCTTTGCCTCCAGCAAGCTTTCTTTTTTTTTGTTTTTATTTTTGTTTTTTGTTTTTTGTTTTTTGTTTTTTGTTTTTTGTTTTTTGTTTTTTGTTTTTTTTTTTTTTTTTTTTTTTTTTTTTTTTTTTTTTTTTTTTCGTGCAATTCATGCACCAATATCTTTAAACTATACGATTTTTTTTCTGAAGGATAATTCGTGAAAATAGTGTATAGCGCCTTCAAGATATGCAACAAGTATAGAAAAAAAACTCTTTGCTGTGTTTCTATCGTGAAGGGTAGCAGTGCACTGGTTTGCAAGACTTGCACCACACTGTGGCAACCTGATATGAATGTTACTAAGATCATGATGAGTATATCCATGTAGATTTGGAAAGGAAAAAGTAGATCTCAAGGGTTTACATGAACAACATGGAGCTGTAATCGCCCTATTGAACACACTTTCCGGTTTTGAAGGATTTAAATTTTTATAGATAAGCTGTCTGAACGTTTACGTTAAATCGTCTACGGATAATGTTCATTTTGTCTAATCTTTTTCTTTTATCTATCTGGATTTATAGTGTGAAAACTGTTCTCACCGACAACAATTCTTTGAAAAGACTTCTAACTTGGATGAGGCTGTTATCAATCAAATCCAGAAAGAGCTATTAAAGCTATCCGCTTACAATTCTCTATGCTAATACATTTTATATTTTTATAAGTTACCGTTTCATACACTTGCATCACTCTTAATTCTTAAACTCTTTGATGAGCTTTAATAAGCTTAAAATATTCATTCATAAAAAAAATAGTGTGAAAAATGTATAGAGATTGGTTCATTAGGTTATCTTTTTTTATTTGATTTGTTTACAAGTCAATGGTTGGGTTAAGTCCGTCATCGTTTATTAAAAAGTGGTCAACATAGTAGATATCATTCTCTGCTCTATAATATTATAATCTCGAGTATAAAGTAATATGTTGATATAACCGTTTTTTCTACTATTCTTTATTCCACTTGAACCACTTTGCCTAAATGAGTTCAACTTCACAGTTGACAGTAATCACAAGGTAAGCATATCAGCCTATTTACAATACTTTGGCGACTCATATATTGTGCATATGCCTGTGGATTAACGCGTCTTCTACTACTAATATCCTAGTAAATGACAATCTAATAGAAACTCTAAAGTAAAAACGTTATATTCTTTTCGAATGTATTGAGTATCTTTCAAATGTATTAAAAATAAGATTAAAATTAATGTTCTATTATTTATTTTATATATACTTGTATGTTAATAAAGCATCTACTTGTAAAATTAACCTAATATCCAGATAATCATCATGCTTTGTGTTTGGAGCTGTCTTTTTGCAAAAGGAATAAAATAAAGAAAAAGAATAAAAGAAACGGAGATGTCTACGGTATGACTGGTTCTAATCCACAAGCCCTTGTTACTATCACTTTAAATATAATGGAGCTAAAGAAATAGATGATCAATAGTTCGTCTTACTGATAGTATAAATAATATACATTATGGGAAAGCTAAATCGACAAGAATTTGATTTTTACGCTAATATTTACTTGAGCAGACAAAATGGTGCGCACAACTATTCAAAAACCAACAAATAATACTGAAATCACTTTTTTTTTTGTAAGCTCATCTTCATAATGCTTTTATTTTAAGTACTGTACGTAACGCACAAACAAATACACTGCCGCCTTCTAAGCATGGCCTGGTGGGTTGGGCTAAACGCAAAAGAGGAAAAGATGGAAATTTAATAGGTGAAGGAAGTCAAGATACGGACCCAAAGAAGAAGAGACTAAAGATGGATGTCATGGCACTGAGTAAAGCAGAAAGAGAAAGATTAAAAGCACTTGTGAAAGTAAGTACCTGCGGAAATACCAAGATGTAATGAAGGATATTAATAAAAGAAAGTCTGGAGATAGAAATAGGCTGAAGCCATATGTGAATCGATTGATGAGTCCAAGAGTTAGCCGACCAATATCACTACCAATTCAATTCAATCAATTACCTCAAAGTATATATACTAGTATAATAAGATGACTTCAAAAGAATTAAATTGAGATAATATAGATTACAGCCAAGAATATTCAAAGAGTCTAGTGGCACCATTGTGCATTGATATGAAGGAATTACCAACACCAGAAGTATTACATACCAGAATGACAGGAATTGCACTTGAAAACGGTCTTTTAGGAGGAATAGGAGAGGATGTGGTTAATATTATGCTGTTTGCAGCAGAGGTAAGATTCCTTTTGCTCTCCATTATACACATTTTCTGAAATCTAGATTAGAGTTACATAAAATCATCAATTACAAGTGCAATCACAAAACGAAGAACGAATCGATGTATTGGCATCAAAAAAGCAATAAGTCAAGACGACAATGCAATGCAAATAGACGATTCATCATCTATCAACTTACATGATTTAGCGTTCTCATTCAATATCACACCTTATGTCCTGGTAGAAAAGCCATTGTTTTCTGAAAAATTAACAGCCTTATTGAGTGATAGTGAGGATGAGGTTGTAGTAGACAATTTGAATGAAATTGACTCTGATGAGGAATACAACTTGTAGCATCTTATAAAAAGACAATTAAATTAAACTACGTTCTATTTTACTGAATAAATATGAATGCAACCCGAATTTATTTTTACAAAAAATCTATAAAATAATAAATACAAAATGAAAGTTTAACCCCAAACGTCTTCGTTATATCTCTTTTCATCCATTAACTTGATTATCAAAGCTTCTGCTTCTTTATCATTTGTGGCAGCGCCAAATGAAATTGCCATACTATAGAATGTACGACGAACATCTCGACTCATAGCACCACTACCACAGATATAGACAGCAGCTGGTTTGCTATTATCATCAGCAGCAGGGTAAAGCAAGTTCCAAATTTTGGCTGCATTCGCAAGGATTTGGTGTTGAACGTATCTGATGGAGGATTTTTCATCACTTCTTGAGAAGGCAACGTGTAGATCAGACAAGACGCCATTCTTTGCATAAGTTTCAAGTTCTTCTTGATAGATATAATCTTGGTCTGCACGACGACAGCCAAAGAAAAGAACACTGGAAGCCACCTTGTCTGCGCCCAAGTTATCAATTTGAGCCTTGCGCTCTTGAAGGAAACCACGGAAGGGAGCGAAACCGGTACCAGCAGAGATCATGATCAAAGGAGTAGCTAAATCTTGAGGTAAACTGAAAGTGCTCTTGGAAGATTTGAGGATAGCGCGAATAGGCAATTCGTGAGCACCCTTTAAGAAAGAAGAGGAGAGACCAGGGTAGTGGCGATTGTTGACCACATCATCTACAACACCCACAGCCAAGTGAGCATGCTTAGGGTAGCTCAAGGGTGAAGATGCAATAGAGTAACGGCGAGGTTGAATGACAGGAACAGCAGCAAGGAACTGACGGAGGTCAAGGCGGTTGACTTGTGGATAGGCATGAATCAAGTCCAAAAGAGTACGGTATTGCTTGATAAAGTCAGGATATTGATCTTGATTGTTAGCATCGGGCATAATCAGTTTTTCAAACTCGCTTGCAGTTTCGGGAGCAACCAACTTCAATTGAGCAGCAAAGCAGCCAAGGACAGCGCGAGAGGGTGGAGAGGTCACGTCGGCATAGTAAGTGAGCATGTTTCGAATGGTGCATGGACCCTTAATATTGGCTGCAAGTGAACGAGGAGAGACATCAGAAAGTGTTTCTTGGTTGATTTCAAAAACTGAATCGAGAATCCAGCCAAAGCTCAAAGCAATTGATTCCACAGATGCTTTACTGTTCTCAGGCATGACTTCTAAATGGTCACCTGCACTATACAATTGGCCTTGTTCACCGACACCAGACAACTTGGAGATATCAACTTCAATATGGCGCGTGCTACGAGGAGATTGATCCTTTTGCAATTCACTGTTGGCGACGATAATAGCGTTTGGATTGCCATAATGATTATTTATAGCACTGTTCCATGCTTCTTTATCACTAGGTTGAATAAATTTGACATCAACAGAGCTCTCCTTGGTTGCAGCAGAGGGGACTACAGGTCTAGATTCACAAGCAGTGATACCATGAATCTCCAAAAGGTGAGACCAGAAACGAGCACACCAATCATTGAAGGCAGCATCCATATCCTTATCATTGTCGCCTTCACCACTAGCAAACAAGCGCTCGGCACCGAGTTCACTGAGACATTGGCTGACCTTGATAGGAAAGTGTTGATAAGTTCTCCAGTTCTTGTTACCGAGACCAAAGACTGCATAAGAAAGACCCGTCAAGATGTTTTCGTGATCGTCTTCTCTCATTTTGCTATCCAAGAAGGCGTCAAATTTCTCTGCAGAATCAGGAGGTTGGCCGTTATAGGTAGCAGTACAGATAACAACCAATTCCTTATCCAGCTTTTTCTTGTCCTTGTTGTCAGAAATAAATTTGCCATCAGCAAGAACCTTCCACTTGTCCATTTCGCACAAGGTTGTGTTTTTAAAACCAAAGCCTTTGGCTTGACTGGCTAAAACAGTAGCATAATCCTGAGCCGTACCAGTTTGAGTACCATACAAGAAGGTTATAGGAGGCAATTCGACATCAGTATTCTTTTGAGCAGAGATGACGGGCATTGCAGTAGCTGTTTTGCTTTCAGCTTGGTTTGAACTAGCATCGGACTTTTGAGGAGGAACAGAATCGCCGTTGGGTTTAGGGAAATTTTCACGTGGATGAATTGTCATGAATAAATCAACAGGTTTAGTAGTGGCCGTCTTAAAGTCCCATTGAACATCTGGGCCATTGTACTTGAAATCGAAGCGGTTCAAGAACATAGCCAATACAGTCTTGGCTTCTTGTAAAGCAAATGCCATACCAATACATCCACGAGGGCCAGTGCTGAAAGGTAACCAAGCAAAGCGAGAACGTTTTTGTTCTTCTTCAGGAGTCCAACGATCAGGATCAAAGCGTTCTGGATCAGGGTAGACATCCTTGTTACGATGCATAGCGTAGACGTGAATGGAACAGGGAGTATTTCCTTTTATCTTGTAGCCACCGGGAAGGATACAATCATTTTTACAATATTTTGAAAGAACACGAACAGGTGGGTATTTACGAAGTACTTCCTTCAAAACCTGATGCATATATTTGAGGTTGTTGATTTGTTCAGTATTCGGTAATTCATCGTGTCTGATGTGATTATCAGCAATTTCTTGAAGCACCTTTGCTTGAATGTCAGGATGTCTAGACAATTCATACAATGTCCAAGCAAGAGTGTTGGCTGTAGTATCGTGACCAGCAATTAAGAAAGTAACTACTTGATCTCTAATGTTTTCATCGGACAAGCCAAGGTTGTGCTCATCACAGGCATTCAACATGAAACCCAAAAGATCCTTTTCTTTGTTTTTAGCATCAGGACTGGCCTTACGTTCACGGATCACATTCTCGACTACTTCATGCATCAAACGTACTGAACGATCAAAACGACGATTGGCTTCGATAGGTAATTGCTTAACAAATGCAGCTTGTTGCATTCGTTGAACAGCTTGACTCAAACAGTATCCCATAGCTTCGATAAAAGCATTTTGTTCTTGATCACGATCAACCAATAAGTTGAATTCATATCCAAAACCAATACGGCCAATGGTCTCAAATGTCAAGTTGGTTGTCCACTCGAGGATTTCAACAGGCTCATCAGGACGGTATTGTTCAAAGATCCTCATTGTTTGTTGAGCGATGATACCCATCTCACCTTGATAAGCCTAATATTTTCATTGTTAGCTACCAAAGTCTGTCTTTAGTATCCTAATCTCACCTTAATAGCACGAGGACTAAATGCAGGCATCAACAGTTTATGAGCAAGCTGCCAATCCATTTCATCTGTATCAGTAGTAAACAAGCCTTGTCCAGCAAACTCTTTGACTTCACCTAAACCTGACTTTGTAATCTTTTTTGTAAAGTATTCTGATTCTTTAGCAAATATTTCGGCAATATTAGGATCGTTTGTGCCAACGATTATTTTTCCCAAAAGAGAGATCTCAACCAAAGGACCAAAACGATCAAATTGACGCATCCAACCTTCATCGCTATGTCATGAATGTTAATACATTATATTTTTTTTTATTAGATAGAAGCTTACAGGTTTGGAAGCATTTCATATAAACTACCCACGAATGGAAGTTTGGTTGGACCAGGAACAGTTTCACGAATAAGTTCTTTTGTATCAATATAGACTACCTGCTGCTGTCTTAAATCGTCAATTCCACCCAATAATTCACCATTTGGATTAAAAAGCTGAATGTTGGCATAGCCACCCGTAATAGCTAATTTTTCTGCAGCAAGGGAACGAATGGTATCAAGGTTGGCACCATTACCAAAGCGAATGATGCGCCCATCTTTTTCTACATCTGACGTGTTACGAAGTACAACAATCAGTGACGTTGTATTATCTGTTGACATATTGCAAGTTCTTTTTTAAAAGTTGAGGGGAAAAGACTGGAATTGTTGTAAAAAAAATGGCTTTTTATATAGATCAAAGAAGTAAACAAGTTTTCGGAAGAACGTGAAAGATGTTTAACCGACAAAAAGTATTATTATAATCAAATTTTAACCTTTTTTGGATATTTTTTTTTAATGTGCAGTAAAATTAAAATGGGATCTGAGCACAAAATTGATCAGTTTTAAAAAAGCGTATTATTAGATTTGGTTAATGACATACATTTATACTTGCCTGAAAAATATATATATGTATATATATATTATTTGGTTTATTGTAGTTTCTTACATCTCTTTTTGTTATTTAAATAGTAAATAAATTAAAAACGTGAAAAGCATTTTTTTACTAGTAAACTATTTTTGGTTAAACTAGGTTAACGTAAGCCTCTATTATGCTTTAATCCGTAATTCTATTGGTCAAATAACTCGGATTTATAAACTTTTGTTGTTTCAGATGACGATGTTGAAACATATATTAGCTAGAGAATACCTCTGCGGATGATCTGCGGCTTCTCGCAAGTTGCGCTATCCAGCTGATCTGGCGTTTTCATTGGCGCTCAACGATTGACCTTGTTCCCTTCATACCCACTACAGTTTCCTCAAACATTCTTTCAACATATTACTCTATGAAAAAGACAATAGACATTTAAGCTCAATCAATTGCTCACTGCAACAACAGAACAGAAAACGAAACCATATGTTTACATCGCCTTTTAGATATCACCAATTCTCCTCTCATTTATTCTATTCATTTCTGCTACATCACGTTCTTTCCCGTGTCAGCTCGAGGCGCACCTCTCTTTTGACGTGTGGCTTCTCCTTTAAATAAACTTATTTATCTTTATTTACTACAAAAAAAAGAGAGAATACCTAAAAAGAGCTTGTTTACAAATCATAATTTCTGTGATAAAAAAGCTAGTATGAAAGCAATGATGTGAATATACATCATTCATAGCGAAAGTATGTTAAAATAACTGTATTTTATTGATCAAACTTTGGATTAACTTGATAAATCCAAGCTTTAAAACTTTGTTAAATGCAAGTACAAAAGTTCTCAAATTGGCTTGGATCTATCATATTCGCCTTTATAAAATTTCTAGTAGATTGATTTTTAAGTTATAAAACTGTCGATTAAAAAATGAGCATTTTATCAATGCTAAATGACCTTTGTTATCAAAATTAGTTTCCATGGTTGGTCCCTATGGCTACACAATGAAGCATTGGTCTATATGCATTCAGTCCCCATATATTAAAAGTAAGCATTGATAACCTTTTTAAAAAAAAAGTTTATTAAAACTCATCAAAAAGTAAAAGGATTAAACATAATAAAAGCATATTAAACAATGATTTCTTCACAAGTTCCTTCTTATTCTCCCCTCTGTTCTTTTTTATTTATTTATTTTATTTTTACTTTTTTTTTTGCCCCTGTTCCCATAAGGGTGATCTTTTAGCTTCTTTTACGTTTAATTTTAAATAAAAATATTGTTTAACCGTATTAAACAGTGACCCAAAAAGATTTTAGTCTCCTTTTTCTTTTTTTATCTGTCTCGGACGGAAAGGCGATATATACGCTAAATATTATCCGCTTAAATGAGGATTATTTTAAATAAAATTCTCTAAACATACTAAACAGTGACTTGTCACAAAAATACAAAAAACATTAACATAAAGAGTTGTGAGCAAGTAGGCTTGATAGTTCTTTCTGGATTTGATGGATGATAATTTGGTTCAAAACAGGAGTCTATTCAAAGAACTGTTGCCAGGGAGTTTTTCATATGAATTGGATGACTGTGGCAAAAAAAATATATATTGTAAACTTGTCGTGATAATGTAAGATGTAATACTTGAAAAGTCTAAGTGTAGATAAATCCAGGAATATTGAGCTGCAGTTAGAACCAATAAGATTTCACAAGTATTTCTTGAAAGCTGCCTTCCGCAAGCCTTGTTTTTGAATGCAAGTAAAAGGCATATGTTGTTTTGTTTTGGTAATTTGCACAATTGATAATATTCATCGTCTACATTTGTTGAAATGATTTTATGCAAATTGGGTCGAGTAAATAATTTTTTATGAAGACATCTGTACCATATATTTCTGAGACTATGGTGCAAAGGACTACCAATAAAAGCTTTTTCGGTTGTTATTACTTATATTTGTGAATTTGTGTTGAAGCTGAATATTATCATTAATTGACGATTGTATATTGCTGTCATATTGATATTATCGTAGCTCATCTGTTTAATGAATGGGTCAAAGCTGATGTTTGATTCAACTGGACGGTCTTCACTGTCAGAATCAAGGTCCTTTGGTTCAGATGACAGTAAAAATGCAAAAAAAAAAAAAAAAAAAAAAAAAAAAAAAAAAAAACAGATTGAAGATAAGATTTCCGTCAAGAACAGCATTCTTGATTTTTTGCAGAGTATTTGGTGAGCCATAATATCGCCTGTTTTTGAATTGTATACCATTGGAAGAAAAGCCTTGTTTAAAGAAATGTTGTGCTTTTTGTGCTTCAAAGGGCTTGTTAAATTTGAATTTTTCTTTTGTGTCTGATCATATATCTTTGGGGGGAATGAGTAGACTAGTCTATGTAATATTGTTGGATCGCTTTCGGCAGGTGAACGGGGGCAGGAGTCTAAGGCACTAAACACGCGAATCAGTGGATGGAAACCTTTCGTGTTACTATAGGATCTGGAATGCTTGAATATCATTGTAATAATATGTGAAGGAACAGCAAATGAAGTTTACAAAGTAAATATCAGCATCTTGTACAAGAAGTCCGTTATCTGTTGATGGCAATTTAACAAGAACGAATCGATATATTGAGACTGGAAAACTTTTTGCTGGACCTTACATTCAGTAATGAAACTTTAACTTTGTTTTTCGGTTGTTCCAAATTTGTTCAATCATTACTAGGAAACAAGTTATGAGTCATTAATTGATGCACAATAAAAACCACTTTGTTATAAAAGCTTTTTGGAAGTTTTGTAATATGCAGAAAATGCCACAACTTGGAGAATATGAGTGTATGAGCAATGTGTGATTGATAACATTTCTTGATGCATTTCTGCATTCTTTGCAGCATTTACAAATTTTCTCATGCAAAAGATAGCTTTTACCTGTATTAAAGAAGGCAGTAGACACCAGAGATAATGGTCAATATGCTAATAAATGGTATCTATAAATACGATAGAATACAAAAAAACAAAAGCAGCAGAAATTCAACCAAGAGGGATAAAAGCAAAAAGAAAGAGTAGAGTAAAGACAGAAAGAAATTATATAAGAAAGGGAATGAGAAGGATGAGACGATTCAAGGCAAAAAGCCAAAAAGTAAACATGTATTAAATGCCATTCATCTTTGTTTGATATGTTCTGACCTTTATTTTAATAGGCATGAAAAATGGAAATCCTCCAAATTCGAGGTAGATATAGCAAAAATCTCACTAATTGTCTTTGGTGCGGTAATAAAGATAATGTCGGGTTGGAAGAAAACGGATCTGGTGTGACTGGGGTCTTATGGAAGGCTTTAAAGAAGTTCAAGCTTACCAAATTGCATCTAGGGTAACACAGCGATAACTGTTGGAAATTACAAGGTTCTAGGTAAAACTTGTCGTTCTGCATTCTCTTCAGATCTTCTTCTTCTTCTTCTTCTAGTCGGGCCACTTCTTTCATCTCCAGCACGTTGAAACTTCTCTGATATTTCACCATTCAAGCGAAGGTTACGAACAATATGAATCAGATTTAGGCATGCTGCCAAATCTCGATTCCATAAAAGCTCACAGAGTTCTTCAGCACCTGAAATGTTTTGCACAGTCACTTTGCAATTTTGATTTGTACATCTAAGAGACAAAAAAAAAAAAGAACAAGTCAGCGAACAATTTTGATAATCATTGATCAGAGTATTTGATTACCTAAGTAAACCATGACAAATGGCTTCAGGATTGTTTTGTCTTTGATACGGCCATGGATTCGGTATTCTCTTGAAGGCTATCGGACTACGATTCTCACAAGGAGGGTAGCACTGACTTGTTTGAAACTCATCAATCAAATACACCAAGAATCCATGGTTTTTCAGCAGCCTTCTGAATCCGACGCCTCTCGCAGGTTATTGATATCGGGTATTTGGAGCAGAATGGTTACCCACAACAAAAATAGCATCGTTTCCAAACTTGCTTTTCAATTTAGCGACCATATCCTCGCTAGCTTTCTGCCTTCTAATGTACTTGGACAGTTTCAATTTTCGATGCAAGGGATGAGTAGTCAAATGATTAGTTGTAGTTTCAGTATAATGCCTTTACAAAAATTCAGTGGTCATTGCACGGTTTCTAAGATATTCTTCAAAAGTTTGTAGATCCAAAGATCGAGAATTTACAAGAGTACCTTCAGCATTTTGTACTTCTTGTGGTTTAACGGCTTCATAGATACGATGATACTTCTTTGTTTTTTCCATTTTATTTTGGCAAGACTTGGTATATCTATATGTGCGTGGTACATTAATAGTAGAATTTCCATGTACACAGTACAAAAGGTCTCGTCTTCCAGAGTCAATGGTGACACAGCGCCCAGTAATTTCTCCATGTTGTTGAGCATTGAGGTCTGTTATGTAAGGCTCAGGTTCTACGAACATATTTTGAAGACCAATACATTGATGCTTTCTAACTTGTCTTTTTTTAAGGACTGCGACACCCACACTATCTATTTGGATTGTTTCACGAAATCGAAGCACATGAAGTTCTTGAGGTTTCAAAGCTGCAGAATTCATACCAAGTATCTCGACCCAGAGATTCATTTTATTGATTCCATTATTCCACTGACGTTCAAGAATATTTTGACAGAGAATTTTACTATCAATTGTTGCATAGCCATGTATCCAGGTTCTGCAAAGAGGAAAACAATTGAAAATAGGTAATGTGAGAGTTTCAAATAAGCGAACAAGATGATAAAAGGCCATCATGAGCCCATGTGGGTTAGCTTTGGCATCGTAGTAAATATTGTTCTGTTCAAATGTGTATCGGACTGGATACGAAGTCAAGATGGGTGTTAGTCTTTGCAAAGCTTGGTTGTAAATCGGGTCTTGAAAAAGAAGTTCGATAGAAGATGGATCAACAATTCTAGAAAATAAAAGTTCTTTAAATTGCCTTGCTGGAAGTGTGGCTTGTTCATATATCTCGTTGGAGATTGCTTCAGTGTTTATACCTTCTTCTTGTCTTTGCCTAATCAAGTCAGCTTTTCTTTGATGAATTTGCAATAAAGTGTTGATTGCACGACGAAAATGATTGCCAAAATGAGCTCCAATATTATTAATATAAGCAGTGTACATTTTCAGTCCTTCTACTGAAGATGTTGTTGAGCATATTTAAGCCCGGGCCATATATATGAAGTAAAATCGAGATATTTTTGAATGTATTGACCAATGAATGCACGTCTGCGAGCTGTTGCCTCACCCACACAGCCTTGACAATAATTCACTAAGGATAATCATACTTTAGAAAAGAACCCTTTGTTAATGTAAGAAGCGATATCAAAACTGGCATCATCTTGAAGTGTGCAGAGAAATATGAATTTGGATAAGGAGTACGCATGTGTTGTAGTAGCATGGATGATGTTTACGAACTTCTCCAATCGCTCTCGATACTGCTCGTTCCAGCCAATGCCATCGATAGATGATTTCACAGATAAAATACTATCATCAGAAACAAGAGTCCCAGTAGTACTCATGGTGCCAGCTGGAGTACTCGGTTGAGAATCTTAATTCATGATAAAAGCTAGTATTACTAATGGAATAAAAAAGTTGTGAGAGATCAATTATTATTTTATATCAAGTATGATTTACCTGTTTGAATATGTATATAATTAACACTGTCACAAATTAACAAGGTATGAATGTAGGATTGATAAAAGTAAGAGAAAGAAGGAAATAGACGGGGTTTTATATAGTATTTTTCGGCAATAATATAACTTTGATTAATAGCATTGCTTGTTCTTTGTTATGGAATATATTATAACAAAACTAATGATTAAACATAATTATGAATGCACCAATAAGTGAATAAAGCTAAATGAACATAAGACACTCTGTAACATGATAAAAAATAAATAAAAAAGCTGTGCTTTTGCATATGTACCTAAGACAAGGACCAAAACAACAACTATTTGTATGCTATTTCTCCTTACGGTATAGTAAAAGTCAAGGTAAAGAGACCAAGAGCACCTGTCCCTTTGAAGAAGAGAAAGACAGCAAGAAGTGCACAGACTTTTGAAAATTCCAAAAGGGGAACAGTTACTGAATATTATAATTCCATTGCAAATGCTGTTGATATTTTGTATAAGCAAGGATGATTGAAGAACAGCTACATTGTTATGGATAATGTTCCTATTCACAAGAATACTGATATTATAAAATGCATCGAGCAACGCTGCTACGACTGTGTTTATCTTCCGGATTACTCCCCTGAGCTCAACCCGATTGAACAGCTTTGGCCAGTATGTAAAAGTAAGCTTAAAAGAAAAGAGCTTTCGCAGGAAAAGGCATGATCGTCTAGAAGTGAAGATACATACAGCAGAATCTTTTTGAGCGATATTAAAGGATTTTGTAGATATTCAGCTGCTAGATTCGAAGACTGTTTGAACCGTAAGCCAATATAGTATTCTTTTTTTTTTCTCGTGCAATTCATGCAGTAATAAATTTATGAATTTTAAAAAATAATCTAAATGATTTTTTTTAAAAAAAGTTTTTATGTGTTGCTCCAAATGTATGTGTCAAGAGGCAGTTGCAAGTTTAAGTAATTAAAGTATTGGACAAAACAAAAAGAAAAAGAAAGAAAAGAATAGAGTAAAACATAGGTATAAAATACTTTTGATAGTTAGAAGGACTTCAGAAGGTAGGATTCCTCAATGTGTTCTTGAATATTACCTCGAATACTATGTAGTACCTGATTAATTTGGAAGATAGTCTGTTGGAAGATGCTGATCCAATGGAATTTCCATATGCTAGCAAATGTAAAAGTTAAGACCAGCTGTGATGAGATTGCTGTATTTTGGCAGTAAGAAACTGAGTAGAAGTCTAATGTTTTGAAAGCGAAGTATATGTCTTTGATATCCACCATTGGCCACAAGAATTCTCGAATAATAGTTTGCCAGACAGCTGCTTTAGGAGGACAGTCAAATAGGAAATGTTTAAAAGAATCGACATCAGTGGTACAAATCACACATTGAATCAATTTTTATGTTTGAACGATACGAATTTTTTTCTGAAGATGTATGAATAATTTGTGAAAATAGTGTATATCAATTTAACCGCTTTCCATAACTTTCCATAGATTCTTGCCTTATTTGAAAAGCTATCCACAACAACAGACTTGATCCATGCCAACTGTAAAGCAGCTACAAGCAGAACTCGCTGCAGCTAAGGCTGAAATCACCCGACTCAAGCAACAAAACGCTTCTCTCCTTGAGCGATTAGCTCATGCATCCAACGCTTTTGCTTCTAAGAAACCCGCTCCCACTTTGGTCTCCTCTCCACCGGTATCTCCTCCACTTACGTCTCCCTCATTAGCATCCGAAACCTCATCGCAACCCAAGTCTCCTCAGAAACGTCCTCCGCCTTCCAATTTAGGTTCTTCTCCTCCTCAGAAAGCTGCCAAGCTTAAAGCTTCCACGCCCCTTCCTAGTCAAATGGCTGCTGCTGGCACCTTCAGTGTTCGCTCGACCAACCATGGCTACAAGTTCCTATACCTGCCTATACGCCGCCGCCTTCCTATAGGTCAAATACGCTCTCGTCTGCGACAACTGAATATTAACACCAGGCGTATCCTCAACATTCATTACCCCGACCGCGACCTTGTTGCCCTCCTAATTCATAATGATTACGAAACTGAGCTCCGTTCGCTATTAAAGAAATTTGAGATCCCCGTTCAAGATGATTATGATCCTTTAGACCCCTCGAACCTTCGTGATCCTAAATACGACGACTATGACGAAGCGGACAGGACGTGCGCCGCACGTGGCCTGTTTCTGTGTCGTATCCTTCGTGCTCTCGATCACCTTAGAGGCCCTATCAAGCGGGCTGTAGCCAGTTTCTTCGCTAACAAAGGATATTTGGATCGTGGCGACTTTCCTGAGCTCTTTCCCGTCAAAAACACATGAGCTCTACTTACTGTTTTCTCAGTAGCCTCTCTTTCTGAGATACATTTCTCTGTCCCCTTTCTTCAAACTATAACTTTTTTACCCTCAATCCCAGAGGGGTTTTTAGATACTTCTTTCACTCTTTGAACTGACCCGGGCAAAATTAGTATAAAAATACTGCGTGCCCACTTGGGTTTAATAAATAAATAAAACTTATTTAATCGTATATCAATTTAATGATCTCTTTCGCTTCCCCAACACTTTTGATAATTTTTTCCTTTTAAGGAAATAACCCATCATGTCCACCCACCTTCAAACCATTCAACGATTACAAAATGAACTCGCAATCACTAATGCCAAGATACACCAGTTGCAACAGGAAAACGCTTCTTTGCGGAAGCAAGTATCCTCTGAACCCACACCAACTGCAAACTCCAGTCCTCCTTCTGAATCTACTCCCCCCTCCTCCAAACGTCCACGCTCCCCCCAGCAATGATGCTGCTCCTCCCACAACCAAGGTATCTAAGCTTCCGAATCCCAAACCCAAACACAGTTTAGCTGCCATTGCTCGACAATTTTCCTCTCCTACTGCTCCTTCCAGCTTCACGTTTATTCACGTTCCCATTCACCGTCGCCTCCCCATCCATCAACTCCGTGCTAACCTTCGTGAGTTGCACATTAACACACGCCGCATTCTGGATATTCAATATTCAGATCGAAATGTGGTCAGCTTCCTTATCCATACCGGTTTCGAACCTGAGCTCCGTTCTCAGCTATACAAACACAAAATCACTATTCGTGGCGACTTTGACCCTCTGAGCCCCTCCATCATTCGTGATCCTACACTTCTCAATGAATCCATTGAAAGAAAAACTAAACTTGCTCGTCATGTATTCCTCCAACGACTTGGTTCTGCTTTCCGCCGTCTCAAGGCTCCTCTTTACAACGCTGTCACTAACTGCTTTCTCCAATCTGGACTCATAGACCTCAATTTCTTGGAGTCTTTTGATCTCGCTCCCCCTCACAACTATCACAACCCTCTCCTAGACAAGATCTAGAGCTCTTTTCTACCTCTTCCCTTCCCTTTCCTTTTTCCCTTTTTGACTATCAAAAAGGTTTTTCGTTCATTTAATCCTCTTTTTGATCTAGCCCGGGCAATGCAATCCTAAAAGTGATTATGTGCTCACATGGGGTTTTTAATTTTTATAAATAAAAAAAATAATCTTTAATCGTATATCAATTTAATACAATTGTGCACCCAATAGAGGTTTAATTATTTATAAATAAAAATCTGTTTAATCGTATATCAATTTAAATTCACTTTCATGAAGTAATATGCCTTGCATCCTCATCTTCTATTGAGATCTTATGAAAAATATTATAATGAACATAAATTCATTGAATGAGTATAAAATTATGAATGTTTTGCAACAATACTTTCAGTTATACAAAATGGTTAGTAAGGAAGCGGCATTTTAATTCTAAAAGAAGGGGAATCGCGCACATAAAAAAAAGTGCAAGACTTTATTCTGCTATTGATCCTTTATGCTTCTTGCAAAATTAAAAGAAAGATGGATGTCAAAGAGCACAGACAGTCTAGTAGATCTTGAAAAACGAGCGCGATTGCTTCGCTTACTGCAAAGATTTGCACCTGTCTTGAGGTAATTTGCACAAAAAACAAATTTACCTATATACAGTATAACATTGAAAGTATAGCTTTGTATTATTCTTTATTGGAATTGTTTGGATACTTATCTTACCGTATGATGGATACAACAAAGGAACTTATATATCAGAAAACGCACTTCTTCCAGGACAGGTAAAAGCTGCTGTTCTAATAAATTTTAAAAAGATGTAACTCATAATAAAATAACACTACTACTAGGCTAATGTTGAATATGGATACAACGATATCAAAACTGCAGAAGATTACATACACAAGCTATCTCGAGTCCAAGATAAAGATAGTGAGACGTAAGCTTTTAAAATTGAAGCGGAAATCACAATATTAATACAAGAAATAGACGAGCGCAATTTATACAAAAAGAGTTCAGGTTATCCGGATTTGTTTCAGCTGTGCAGCACTTCACTTTTGATAATAATGGATACAATACGGTAAAAAGAAAAGAAAGATAGTGTGAGAGTTGGTTTTTATATAAGATAAAAAGAAAGGAACCAATGCCTTTGCGATTCATAAAGCACCTAGAAGTGATGGTAAGGAAGCTTTGATCCTCAGTGCCCCTTGGGTATCTAGAACAGGCGAATGTAAGTTTATTGATCAAAGTGATTATGAATTAAAATTATTAAAAAGACTTTTTAGACAATACCAACGGAATTGCTCTGCTTTTATCTCTTGCAAAATTGTTTAAACGCAATGTTTATTGGGCAAAAGACATTATTTTGTTAGTGACAGATCAAGGAAAAACGGGAACACAGGCTTGGTTAGATGCATATCACGGTATGGAAGATGGAGGTGAGTTTGAGCATAGTCTTTATGGCATTTACAAACAAGAAATTAAACCATACTTGCTTTATGAAGATGAATTTTCAGCAATCGTAATGCCCAGATCCGGCACAATACAGGGTGCTGTTAACCTTGATTTTCCAGGAACCCAAGATTATGAGACACTTGGGATCTTCTTTGGTATTTTAAAAATGCAAAATTGTAAAAATAATATATCTAATTGAGCTTTTAGAGGGTGTGAATGGACAGCTACCAAATTTGGATTTAATAAATACGATTGTAGCTGTTGTTGAAAGATCAAATTTGCCAATAGCAATCACACTGCACGACACTACAAAACATCCCTTTTCAGATATCAAAGACAACGAATATCTTCGCTCGTTATTTAACATGTTAAACAGTATGAGGTTCTTAGTTCTTGGACATCCTTCTAGCGATGCTGGATTATACTTGAGGTTGGTTGGCTTTCTGATATGCTTCTTAACATATAACTTCAAGTAACCTTTTGATCGTAGATATAGGATAGATGCAGTCACCATACATGGTATTCTAGGAACAACAAATCTAAACAACCTTTTTGGATTTAGTCGTATTGGAAGGTACGCAAAGTAAGGAGATGGAGAAGATTGCAATTATTGACATGAGTTTTGTTAGATTGGTAGAATCTACATTTCGTAGTTTGAATAATTTATTGGAGCATTTTCACCAGTCTTTCTTTTTTACATGTTACCTTCACCGTATCATTATGTATCAATTAGTCAATATATGCCGCCTGTCATTCTATTTGCATGTGCTCTTATAATTCAAATATCCTTTTTATATTACAGACTAATTTATTAGACGAAATGCATAGCAGATATTATCCTTAACCTATACATTTACTCTTTAGTTCTTTATTATTTAGGAACTATTCCAATCATCACTAATCTATCAGAGAAAGAGAAAACAATATTGGCTACGTTACCTGCAAAAAAGCATCATCATTTGTTTGCATTAACTATACTAATCATTACTCATGCTGCAGGTGTGATTATTTTTAACATTATACAACCATCATTTGCACGAGAATATCTTGCCCGATTTCCTGGGGAAACAGTAATAGAGAAATCAACAATCATGAATACCAATCAGTCTTTGCTAATCCTCTTACTTTATAGGCGATCAGTATTCAGTTTGGAGCATCTCTTGGTATATTTTGTGCTACAATTTTACTCTTGATTATTTGGATTTCTAAAAGCAAATCTCCTGAACATGATGGAACCATACTTAAATCTTTTTGCCTTGCAGAAAGCGCGCTTGTAATTGCCTCTGTGTCACTCCTAAATTTCACACTGGGTATAGCAACTGCTCTCCTTATTTTAATCCCCTACAGTTTGACTAGGCCATCCACCAGGCTGTTTTGGAAGTGCATACAAACTTTAATTTTAGTGGCATTATCTCCTTCCGGGCTAGCTACTTTATTTGGTGCTTTCACCGAAACTTCTTTAATCCGCATTTTATCTACACTCTTGTTTGATTATCAGACATTTGGCTCCTGGTTTTTAACTTACACTTGCATTGTATACTGGCCAATCAATATGGCCATGATTGCTTTGGTGTTCGCTCAAACACTGTCCTGAACACGACCACAAAGGTTATTTGACATTTAACAATAAATAACAATGTGGACAAAAAAGGGAGGGTATTTATTTACAAAATTTATGTATAATGCGGTTTTTGGGAAATAAAACAATGCCAGTTAATACATGTCTTGGCACGACGCCATTCTGCTGGTAAACCTGCGATATAGTCGTCGTATTTTTCATAATCAAGATTCATGACTGTAGAGAGCCAAGGACGTAACGATTTCAACAGAGACGTGTACTGGCTAGCCATAGCTCGTGAAAACTCGGAGCACTTGGGAGCTTCTCCTTGCTGTTCAACAGTAGAAGAGCTCTCTGCAACTGTAGCCGATCCTGACTCACTCGAGCAATCAGTAACTGTATCTGTTCCCCAACCAAGAGGACAAGACTTTGAGATGGTTTCGATACTATTAAATCCATTGAATAAAAGCATTGTAGGTAATCTGTGGACAGCGTAAGGGTCTTGCATGCGCAAGCATAAGTTTGCAATTACTATAAAATTAGATATAATTAGAAAAAGCGATCTAATAGCATGATTTTTTACGTACATTTATCATTCATGTAACATTCATTTTCAGGGCTATTCTGAGTTTCGAAATCCTGAGGGAAAAAAAAAAAACAATCTCGGTGATAAATTCATACAGTAAAAAAAAAAAATTACCTGCTCGACAACCTCTATCCATCCTCCAGGTTTCAAGATACGAAGGTATTCCTTGAGTAGCGCTTGCCAAGTTTGGCCCGTTAAGCCCCAGTTCATGTCCCTTTGATAGATATAATCAATGCTATTATCTGGAAATGGGAGTGGCAGTTGCTGTTGTACCAAGTGACCACATGTACGAAAATGGCAATTCTTTGGCTTGATATCCTTTGGGAAAAATGCACTTTGATCGATACCAATAAACGTTGATTTGGGAAACGCAGTGCCCATTTCCATCGTCCAAGTGCCTGGTCCACAGCCAACGTCCAAGACAATAATACCCTTTTGAAGTTGAGAACTGATAGGGGAGCAAAAGTCGGAACCAAAAGCGGTACGTAATAAATAATGCTGTGCAACCATACGATCTTGCTCTTCATTGTCTTGAGTAAGTACGTAAGGCCATTCGGTGATCAATGCTATCTGTTGCTGACTGCTGCTAAGCTTGGGTAAGGCGTTTTTGGGAGATTTCTTGATCGCGTGTTCTCGAGCTTGCCGAGTACTTCCGCGTCTTGCATTTGGATTCAATAATGCGCTATCAAAAAGTTGCTGTTGCTGCGATCGTAAAACCATGTTCATTGACATAGAAACTGAACTGTTTGGATTAGCAAAAGAAGCATCCAGTTGTCGCTGTTGATGCTGCTTTTGTAAAAGGCATTGGTCCATAAATCTCAAAACGAATTCTGAGCTGTGTAATCTCTTCTTGTGCTGCTTTATGGAAGGATTTGATTTTGGCAGGATTGGCACCGTACTTGAAGCTGTCGAAGAAGCAGTAGATGAAGAAGAGGATAAAGAAGGTAGAGAAGGTAAGATGTTGTTATAACAACTCATATTTGATTGGGACTTGCTGTGATGCATTAAAGGATTATTGTAAGTTTTTGTTTTCTTTGGTAGTTCATTAGTATATGAATGACTTGTTGCAATCTTGGTGGCATTATGGAGCGGATGATTTCCTTTCCATGGTAAAGGCCCTGAGATTATATTAGCAGTGTATAATGGACAAACATTGTATTTATATGAAGATCTTTTCTTCATTATCTTTTGAATAAATGTTGGATTTTCGTGTAAAGAGCTTTCGATAACAAGCATTAGGAATTAAGAAAAAAAAAAATTTGTTGAGTTAGTGGCATCAAAATAATGTTGAGTCTTTTATAAGGAAATTGTATTTTTGTCAATGACTAAATTAAAAAAGGGGGGCGGAAAGGAGTGACTCGTCCCCTCCCCCACTTTCTCTTGTTCCTCCTTCATAAGAGCATACAGCGAAACTATCACCAATTTTTATCAGTTGATTTCGTATAGAATCTCGATCAGAATGGCCGTTTAAAAACATAGGGCACAAAATGTTTGTACTAGATTTGGACAACTATTCGACAAGCTTCTTTGTACTCAAGACCGTGCGGAAACATATTATTGACTTTTATGGTTATAGACAAATCCCTGTATCCCGCTTTTTTATAAAAAAAAAGAAAGAAAGAAAAAGTAAATAATTAAGCCAATAGAAGTATGCATTTTTATATATTCGTATATAAAAGCAAGCATATAACAAGCATTTATTAAAGAATACCAAAGTAAATAATAAGGAACAATTGTCCGATTAAAATTGAAAGTATGATGACCGCATTGTTACACTCATAAAACGATTGTCTTTATTTGACGAATGACAAGAAATAGGGTGCAATTTAGTTTTTGAAATATAATTGGAATCTCATTATTTTCCATGTATTATTGATTGTAGGTTGTGTATACGAAAGAAAAAGGAGAAAAGAAGTTAGGTTATACAGCAGTTCATCTAATAAATAAATTGATTAAATAAGAGAAACAATAAGCTCATAATATGAATTTTGTACAAAAGTCATTAAATAAAAAGCGTCTGTAATTTCTACAACCATCCAAATATTTTAAATTGTATAATTATGATTATATTTTTTTTAATTATATTCTATAGACTCTTTCTATTTTCTTTACTCGGAGTACCCTTACCAAAAAAAAAACGAAAAAAATAAATAAATACAAGGCTCGCTTTAGAGTTTTTGATATTAATCTACAGTAAACAGAAAGCAATGAGTATTGTTGTAGCATTCAAAGCTTTAATAATACATATACTTCAATTCACAATATATCGTTTTAGAAAATTTTTATGAACAGTTTTCACATGTGAGGCAAGCTTTACATTTGATAATTCCACAAAAGTAATTGCATATTCTTCTATAACTACATATCAAATAAAAATTAAGAGGCGCCTTCAAACACTGTTTTTCAATTACAAGCGTGCTACAAAACGGGTCTGTCGTTGCCGATCAAGCCCGTTTGCCAATCCCATGTTATAATCCCAAAGTGACACAAAATAAACACGTACTCAAAACACAAAATCTACTATTAAGAAGGTAAAGCAATCATTATTTCGTAATTATGTATCAACACTTTTTCTAAAGCATCTTTAAATTATCCTTATTTGTTGTTATACTATTGAATCATAGTATACTCGATCCCATGAAGAAGACAAAAAGTGGAGAAGTTCCTACATAAGATATGTCACTATATTCATGCGTTTCTATTTAATAATTTTTTTGCTTCTCCTCCACAATTGTCTGATGTTCATTTTTGTTTGTATTTGCATTCTCTTTTGTCAATCTTCTCTTGCTAGAGAATCTTTACAATATTACGTTTGTGCTTTATATATTTAAGAATGTCAGAAGAAAAAGTCAAATAAAACTAGATAAAAAACAAGAACTATTATTATTTGATTGTTTTAACGTTTATAGAAAGACCAACTTGTTTAATATTATAGGAAAGTATGAAGAAACATTTTCTTACACTCTACATAAAATGATACTCTAAAAATTATGTTCTGGCTACATCAACGGATAACCAAAACTCACTTACCTATTTTCATATGTAAAGCTTTTTAAACAAATTCTACAGTGCACATGGATCATTCTTTCTTATAAAAGGAAGCTTTTTTATTTATGCATCTCTTTGCATAAACCTTGCAATAAAGGAGTGTATCTCTACTTCTTTATGAGAAAGTTAAGCCACATATGATGTGTTTCTCTAAATGTGTGACTCATATAGAACATTTACTTTTAAGAAGTTTTTTACTAAATCATCTTAACCACAGTGTTTCCAAAAAAATGTTGTAAGTATAGAATAATGAATGTCCCTGGATAAATGAATTCAAGACAAGAACTCTAAGCTACTATCTAGTTGCCGTCAGAAAGTCTCTTGACTCAATTTTATGACCGTCTGTAATCCGTCAGAAAAGGAACCAATGTATACGATAACTCCTAGGACGATCGTTCCAAGTTTTGCATGCGAAGCCCTATTCATACCCTTTCCAAACAACATGCTATTTACTGTTTGGATATGCATCGGTGTTTCTGCATTCCAGAAACAATAATGTATATTTTCTCATTCTTTTTATACATGCTTTTACTACGCTCCTTTGCCTCCTCAAACACAGCAATCTTCTGGGTATATTTGTGGCGGATCATTTGCTCTACATTACATGAACTAGATCAATTACTTCACTATGTTCCTCTGTCTACTCAGGGTCCTTTTGGGCAGATATTAGTTGAATGGTTTAGTCCATTTCTCTGATATTAGGTGGCTTTTTAGCACATTGTTTCTCTTTTGATTTTTTTTACCCTTGTTCTTATAAGAGACTTTTTCTTTGTCTTTTCATCCGACAAATCGATCTGATTCGGACGGACACTTTATTTATACGTACTCACTTGGACCACATATTTGTGCTGTGTGAATATGAACTTCCAATTGTTTCACTGAAGCAGAAGTACTTAAGCACTTTGCAATTTTTAGCTTGAAGGATTTAGCTTTGCCTTGAGAAATATAAGACATATAAGCACATTCTCCATTCATTTCTCTTATATAAAGGTCTTCATCTTTAGGTGTATCTATCTGTATTGCAGTAGCTCGAGAAGATTCCTCTGTAGGCATTGTTTTCAAAAATTTGGGGTATAATAACCAATCGCTCCCGGTGCATATTGCTCCTGATCGACAATAGAGTTTTATGAGCTCGGATATCAATCTCATAGATAATAATTCCTTGTCCTTCTTCGTATAAAAGGTATACTCAGTTTAAAAGATCAACTACTGCAAATTTTATATACTAGAAAACTCCATGTCTCCATAAAAAAACTAATGTTCAAGAGGAAGTCGCAAAAGAAAAGGTAGTATATAAAATGAATAAATCACAAAGTAAAATGGAAGTTACAGATATGATATATGAGGGTTAAATGATGTCATCAAACTATATTATTTTCTTTTGCAATATATGATCGTATAGTGGTTCTAATAGCTTGTGTGTTTGCAAAGGCGTAGAGAGACTTAAGGCATGCGATATATCTAGTCACCCCAAATATTTACTGTGTTTAAAAAACTAGGCATCCTAAAGCCACAGCCAGTGTACGCATTTTTTTTAATAAAGTTTGTTTACCATGTCATCGCCAATGGAAATATCGAACGAGGTTCCAAATACCTCACAAAATAACTTGTCCGAAGAAAATATAGTAGAAAACGAAGCTATCATGAATGAGGCTGAAAATGAGGAAGTATCTCAAATGACGCTGGAGGCATTAGACCAGATACCAGACATTATTGAAAAAGTACAAAAAATGACGAACTCGTCGCGAATGGCTCTTGTTAATACTTGATTATAGCTAGGAAAAGATAATACACAATATGATCTTCATGTTCAACTGATTGATTTGTTAAAACAAACTGATTTACCGGAACAGTTGGAGGATGCGAGATTAGCTATGCATGATATTTATCCACTGTCAGAAAGTAAAAGTTGAGCAATGTTTATGAGATGCAAAGTCTGACCAAAGACAATAGATCTATGGCTTGATTGGATTGACGATGCCAAGAAGGAAGCTACAAGTGAAGAAGGAGAAAGAAGGTTACTTCATCTTTACGATGAAGCTGAAAAGGACTATTTTTGTAAGAAATTGTGAACACATTGCTTATTTTGGATACTTGCTTACATATTTGGCTTTAGCAATTGATATATGGAAGTCTTATACTGAGTTTATACTTGAAAAGTTTTATAAAACATTTGAAGAAATGGATCAAGAAAATGATTTAATTGATTCAACACGCGAAGATCTGTTAAAAGCAGTTAGAGCGACAGTATATCATGTTAAACGTAGTCAAGAAATATGGAGGCTTTATGTTCAGTTTGAGATAGATGTAATGAATAAATTCAAAAATCCTGATCAAGTAGAAAGGGTAAAAAAAGTATACTTGGATCGATTGAATGTATTACATATTGACTGTGAAGAAACATTTAATGGCTATTCAACTTACATTACAGCTTGGGATAATAACAACTACGAGGACAATATGATTCAGGCTAACAAAACATATGCAGATACTAAAAGAGCAGCAGATGAAAGAGATATTTTTGAACAAAAGCTGATTGCAGCTCAGTATTCGATAGACGCGTTTTATGAATATATTGAAAATGAAAAGATTGCAAAAAACAAATTTTCTTTAAATAACGTTCGTTGTTTGTACGAACGAGCCATCCTTATTTACTGTACAGATCCTAACTTATGGAATGATTATATTTTATTTTTGGTAAGTTAAACAAAGTTACAAAAACCTCAGGCAGACTCATGTTCTTTGAAGGTTGAAAAGGCCAGGGTACAATCCTTCCTTGAGAGTATTTGCCAACGATCTATTCGGAACTGTCCTTGGTCTGGCATACTTTGGGCACATTTGACTAGACTCATGGAATCAGGAGGATATGAGCCAGATCAAATAAATGGCAAGTATATCTAGACTTATTTAAAATTTACACTTAAATTTTTTTTAGACACTTTCGATAAAGCTCTATCTTCTCAACAGCTTTTAGCGAGTATAGAAGATTTGGTTGCAGTCCTTTTAGCTAAATGCAATTACTATAGAAGAAAGATTGACTGGGAAGACCGTAAGTTAAATTTCATATTGGAAGGAATAGACTATAATACTTAAGCGACTATAGCTGCAGAAGAAGATGTGATGAACCTGCGCGTTGCATTTGAAGAAAGCTTAGTGTACCTTCATGAAGGTAAAGAAAGTGCTACTCTGTTTTGTAAAGCAATCTCATCTTTCTGTTTTAGCTTTTCCTGAATCAGGAGATCCATATTGCAGAGTTGAAAAATTCTATGCTCGCATTTCAACTAGACTTGGTGACATTGATAAAGCAAGAGAATTATGGGAACATATTGTTCGTAAGAATGGTCGCAGTGCAGAAGCTTGGATTCAGTATATCTATTTTGAACGGTAAAATTTGAAAATTGCCAATTTATAGTTCATTGCTAATATAAATTTGGCATGAAGTGACTTAGGAAACTACGTCAAATGTCAAACATTGTTTAAGAAATCTATAATCAAACGTATAGATGATCCAACAAGGCTCATTGAAGTGTGGAATTCTATAGAATATGAAATGGGGAGCTTGGAATCATATGAAGATGCTCTTGTTCGTATCAATAGTAAAACCAAAATGTTAACGAACGAGTGGCATGCACAACTCGTTGAACAAGAAGAAAAAGAACAAAGAAAGATAAGCAAGGAATTAGAAATCAAGGTATGTCCTAACGTAAACACATTCCAGATAGAACTGTACGTAAAAAGTGAATATATAGAGAAAGAAGGGTTTACATCGTATGCAACAGAAACAAAAGCAGAAAGAAAAGCAAGTTGCTGCTGTGCAAGAAGAAGGAAAAGAAGAGCTCGGCGCAGGTGAAACTGAGCCTATTGAAAAAGAAACCTTGAATGTTCTTAAACGAAAGGCAACCTCAGAAAATATTGAACAAGGTATTAAAAAGCCAAGAAAGGAGGATCATGAAGTCCGTCGAGATAGACATTTCAGAGCTCCAAGGCCCCCAAAAAGAGGAAAAGCGATCGCCTTAGGTACTTCAAGGATATCACAGGATAAAAGTGAAACTCAAGTTAGTAAATCATCAAGCAACATCAAGAATGAAAATAAAAGCAACGATGACTTTAGGGCAATGCTTTTAGGAAAGAAGTAAATTCAATCCTGCATAAATAAAATAATTGACTTTTAAGGACATCGCTTTTTGTTTTTGTTTCCTTTTTTATTTTTTATTTTATATGAAAATAGTGAACATTAAGCCAGATGCCAACTACGAATGAAATAAAGTGTAAATTGCAACGACATTATAAAATACCAATTCCTATTCTTGAAATTCTTGTGGGTAATTTACCTCAAGTATCAAGTTCTATTAAAGAAGTAATCGAAGAAACGTTAGATGATCAAAAAGAAGAAACAGGTATATTCTTCCTGAATAATTGAACACCATATAACTCATGGGTAGTTTATCAGATGGATCTGATAAAGAATGGGCATGGGGAGCAGATGAAGATGCTGTATCAAATCGAACTGACTTTACAACACGATCCCCTTCTCCAAATGTACAATCAAAAGAAGCATATTTAATATCGTCTTCTGCCAGTGGACGTACACTTGTCTTAGCATATAAAACCAAATTTATAACTGTTAAAGTTAATGCTGACGGTGAGTATTCAGCTATTGGACAGAACACTAAACTTGAAAAGTAATTTTCTTTTTTATCAACAAATCATTGCTATGCTAATTTTTCTTAACAAAAGTGAAATTATTACTTCGTTGCTATGCTTACCGCTCTTTGTGCCTTCAACACGATCAACGTAAGAATTGTATACCTCAAAAGTAGTGCTTATATTTCTTCTCTTAGTCAAAACTACATTATGTGTGGATACAAATCTGGCTGGATTCGAGTCTTTTCAGAAGTAAGTAAATGAAAACAAAAAAAAAAAAAAATCAAACACTGATTTTTTTTTTGTCAAGTCGGGAGTTCTTTTAACAGAGCAGCGGTTAGAAACAACACCTGTGCTTTCTATAAAGATGAGAACACCACCGCCTGTATTCAAAGTATCTTCCTTGTCACAGCCTAAAGAGGACGAAGATATTACTATACTATTTGAAGGGAAAAAAGTAGTGAGCATTGACGGTCAAAGTTTATGGTTAGTATTGAGGATATGTGATGGACAGCGGGAAAGTGGTATCGACGCATCTCGTATGCACACAGCCTTTCAATACAAGAAGTGGGAGCTTCAACATCAAGATCAAGTAAAAGATGTTGTCAGTCTAGGTAATGGAAACATTTCTTACAAATTTATTATGCATTTATTAAACAAAATGAGCTTACTTAACTAGGCCCCTCTTCAATGCATTCTCAGGTGCCAGATTTTCATTATCCAAATGCTACATCCACACGCATATCAAGTAATGCAAGTGCAAGATATATTGGTGTTGGTGTCTACCCGATGTTAACTTATTATGCTACTGCTGAGTCAACACGAACACTTTCAGCAGCTTCCATGGCGACATATGTGGTATCACGAGTTGCATCACCTGTGTTTTCATTTGCTAAATCTTGGTGGGGAACAACAGCTAATAATTCTGCTAATCAAAAGCATGCAGGCACGCCGTATGTTCCTGACATGCCACAGCCACCGACCAATGTTGAGCCAGCTACACCTATTCCAGCTATTTTGTCAGCTGATGATCCATATCGTCAAATCAATCACATCTATATCTGTCCACCTTCAACCAGTGCGCAGAGGCACACGCTAGCAGCTACGAGTGATGCACTCGGCCGAGTGATACTTTGGGATGTTGTGGAAGGCGAGATGATCAGAATGTGGAAAGGCGTTCGAGATGCAGCATGCGGATGGGTTGAGGCGTTTGAACATGAGCTCTATCAACAACAAGCTCCAGCAGGACCGCCAAAGGTGCTTCAGTTCTTAGTTATCCATTCGTCAAAGCTAGGTAGTCTTAGGATATTTCAGATGAGACATGGTAAGCAAGTAGGTGCATTTCATATAGGTCCAGGATGGAAATTAGTTCCTTGTGCAAGAGAGCCTCTTGGGAGCAGTATGGTTAGCTTGGATAGGAGAAAAAAAGCCAAGGAGTTAGAAAAAAGCGAATACGGACTATTATCAAGTTGCTTGCTGATCAGTCCTGATGGAGACGTCCGAAAGATCGAGATTACTATGAAGTCAAAATCTAGGGAAGCTGGTGATCAATAAACATATAATTATGTACAAAATGAAATGGTGTTAATTTCTAAAAGCTGACAGACTGTTTACAGAAGTGTACCAATAAGTACTTTTAAGTATAGATCTAGACAATTTTTATTTTTCCATTATTGCCATTGATTCACGTGGATTATATTCATGCAGTGTAGACTGTTTGATTCCATCATTAAGTTAAATCTAGTTGAATTGAATATCACATATATTGTCTTGGTGTGAGATATAAGATAATTTGGTGTAAAAGAGGCAAAATAGAAAAAAGCTACATGACGTGGTTTCATAAAAAAGCTAGAAATAGAAGATAAAATACATGTTGATAGCCTATTCTACTTTACATTCTTACGACGACAACATATTGAATGATATTTGTAAGACAAGACATCAATAGAGGCTGGAATGCAATATTTGAAAAATTGAAGGTTATGATTGCTGTATAATGGCAATGATTACTGAGAAAAAGATAAAACACAAATAAAGAAATAGTGTAGATGTAGAAGAGTAACTGATTGTAATTGGCATTAACAAATACAAGCCTTAATACAAGATTATAGTTAAAATAAAATAAAACTCAAGTTTAAGTAAAATCATACAATCAATTCCAAGTAAGCATACTGTGATATTTACGGTTTATAATATAAAAAAAGTACTAAGTCAATCAACAAATATAAAAATAAGTGAGACTCAAAGTAGATTGTCCTTTATTCAAGTTAAAAATATGAGGGTATTTATACTTTTCTATCCACGGCTAAATAATAGTATTCACAGTATATGATTATTGATTATTAATCGATATTAGACGATGCGTTAATTATAGGATTGGTATTGTTTAACATCGTTTTATCAAGAAGTAATTATTAATCCTGATCCAGGAACTTGTTAGAATATTCTGGAGTGGATTGGGATATAATTTTATTTGACGTGGCATAATACAATGTCCGATATTCCTAATTTGGATGATCATTGTTCGTAGTAATTTACAGTATTACTTTATTATATGTGTAAATACCACACCGAGTAATCTCATACGAATAATAAGTATTTAATGAGGTAAATACGACACAAAACCTTGCAACTTACGCGAAGTTCAATCATTGTATTGCTAAAAACGATGGAGAAAGATGTGTTTTTATTTATAAGAATACATATTTTTAAAAAAAACCTTAAAAATGGTTAGAACCTAAAAATTCGTATAATTGCCTCGTCGTTTGATTACAGCAGCAATTCGTTTTGGCATGCTTTCGTTGTTTTAATCGCAAGATTAAATAAAAAATTAAACAAAAAAACAATAGCAGCAATATAAAATTAAAATCCTTCTTTATTGCAGATTTCTTTATATTGCGAAAAGGCCTCGCTTTATAGATAAAAAGTTGGCATCTATTTATATTCTTTGTGAGCGTAGATATAAAAGATATAGACTCGGTCACGATGTCGTGCTGAAGAACCAATGATTAAGCTAAAGCTTGTCGATGTTCTAATATATGCATCTGAAATTGAACAATAGAAATAATAACCAGTCAATTAAATTTGATCTAATTACTTTTGGGGTTGACAATTGATTAGACTCTCTAGGATGACTGTTTAGGAAAGGGGAGTTTTAGGTAAATATAATATAGCAATCAAAGATAAAGAAATTCTGTTAGAACTTGGTATCTCTTTATTAAGTTAAGATAACTATTTTCGATCCAAAATAAATTCTACATGTAAAAAGTGAGAGTATTTATAGACATGATACGGATAAAGAATTAGGACAGAATAGATGATTACTATTTCTAATTATTAGTTTAGCCTGTTCCTAGCCTGTATTGTCAATTATGCTATTGGGATGGTTTCAGATATAACTATTTAAGGAGACGGTACGGATGACTATAAATACTTTTAGTTCCGTGATTGGATATCATTGCTAACAATAATATCTCAGTCAGGATAAATGCTTTCATGACTAATGATGATCCGGTAAGTAATCGTCATTCCTTATTCAACATGCTCATATTATCAATAAACTATATTACAACCATGTCATCTTATTTGACTATGTGAAGTTAATATGAATAAAGCTTAATATAAAAATCTAATCAAAGTGTAATAAACGAAGATAAAAAGAAATAAAAAAGCACCAAAACGATAATTACTTTGAGATACTTTTTATTCTTGATTATATCCAAGTTAAAGTTATCCTTTTTTCAATGAGGATTTAGATGGGATATTTATATTCTTTTGAAGAATAATTCATGGGGATGATTGAGTTAAATCAATTGGTTCTTTCTTGATGTTTCATTCTGGATTGGGGCATTGCCATCATATCTTGTTCCATGGAATCTTATCTTGTATAATTATATTATAAATCGTTGTTCTAAGCTACTAGTGTTGCATTTATAAATAGGCATCCATGGAATTGTTGTTTAAGACGGCACTTGTATTTTGTTCCTGAATGATTATTGGGTTTGAGTAAACTTGGTTACTAAATTAGTACAGAAAGACTGAAACCTAATAATGGAGACAACAGGAGTCATTAAGGCACCAATCGGATTATTGATAAGAATATTTCTCAATCATTCGTTTAGATCGATAAAGTTACTATGCAAGAAAAACAATATTCTATTCTGACACACATAGTCTCAATGCAACTAAATACATTGGATCATAAAAGAGATTATGCAAAGACTTAATACTATAACAGGTTGGTATTATACATGCAAGACATTTATTACTCTTTATGATATAATTCATCGTCAGATCTTTATGGTTTAACTATGCTAGTGTTGGAGATGTTTGGTTTATAGCATAATTTATTATTTTATTATGTCTACCTATAACACAAAGTATTTTATTGATCTATGTTGGGAATAATGTTATAAATGATTCCAAGTTTTGTCAACATATTATTCAGGATCATATATGATTCCTTTGTTGTATAATGGTAAAATTTATTGAAAAAAAGGTAGAAACAAAGATCAAGAAACAGTGTAAGTACTTTTTGAGACTGATCTTTATTTCAGTTTAAGTTTAAAGTAAAAATTATTCTAATTGAAGACAGGTATTTATATCTTATTGAGTGAGTGGCTTGATATCTTCTATTGTAAGCGTTCTTCTAATATTCAGGTACTTTAGCAAGTGTCATCTATAATTATGATTATAAAAACTTTTCATTTGTTCTTTTGTATGTCTGTCATAGATTATCTTTTATTCTGGGAATTCCTCACTGATTTGAATAACGTTATTTTACGCGTTATTTCAATTATGTGAAAGATTAGCAATATTCCTGATATTGGATTGGATCTTGTTATTTTAGTTGATACTTCTTCTTATCAAAGAACTCTTATTAATACAAAACATATTCTAAAAGAACATGTTTAATTGGAATTGATTGTATGATCTTATTTAAATAAACTTATATTTTTATTTAATTTAATTATGATCTTGTATTAAGACTTATATTTATCAATGTCTACTACGATCAGTTACTGTTCTACAACATCCTTTTACTAAAATAAAGTGACTACAATCTTATGTATCCTTAACAGTCTGATCATAACGGACATTGAATAATCACAACTAAAAGAAGTATATTAAAATTGATAAAAGATAATAATTTAAATCTTTATTAAGTAAAATATATTCTTCTTCTTTTTATATAAAACTATCACAATTAGATTCATTCTATAAAGTAAACATGAACAATAAATAAGCCATGATCTTTACTATTCATCATTTCTGTAAATGAATAATAATGGATCAGGTACCTAGTCAACTTTGATCTGACTGGAGGCATTTCATATAAATATATCTTTCCTCTCAATGAAGACGGGACATTTCTCCCAGATCAGTTAAAGAACAATAAGATCTATAAAAACAACGAATTAAAAATTTTCATAATCGATTTAGTGATCATTCTTCAATCAAACATGTCAATTATTGGATCTACGCTCATAACTACTCATTTACCCGCCAACTGATAGAAGAATATAAATAGTAGACTTTGTAATGATTTCTTTTTTTAACAATTAAGATTGTCTTAGATAAAGTTCAGTCTCAAAAAGTATTCTTTTGGTTTTATTGTTATTCCTTAATTACTTTACCAGAACATAATAATTGTATTATGCCACGTCAAATAAAATTATATCCCAATCCACTCCAGAATATTCTAACAAGTTCCTGGATCAGGATTAATAATTACTTCTTGATAAAACGATGTTAAACAATACCAATCCTATAATTAACGCATCGTCTAATATCGATTAATAATCAATAATCATATACTGTGAATACTATTATTTAGCCGTGGATAGAAAAGTATAAATACCCTCATATTTTTAACTTGAATAAAGGACAATCTACTTTGAGTCTCACTTATTTTTATATTTGTTGATTGACTTAGTACTTTTTTTATATTATAAACCGTAAATATCACACTCGGATCTTATATAAGAAGTAACAAGTACTGAATACATAATATTACTTATTACATATTCCTTAAAGCTCATATACAATGTTTATATTCTTCAAGCTCAATACTAAAATTGACCTTGAACTCACTTCGGTCCCTGAATAATTTCATTTCCTATATAAAGGCGTAGTTTGATTAAATGGGTTCTCTCTCTCGTCTTGAAATCTAATAAAGAGGTTACATAGAGACTCATTCACTAGTTTTCAAGTACTATTTTCCTTTCTTTTTTCTCACTTTATTATCTGCAAATATCTCATTTTGTATGTCTTCTATCTGGTATAGTTTCATAGCTATCGCAACTAACATGAGCAATTACTGGTAGTTAAAAGCCGAAAAAAAGTTTTGTGCACCAGTTTTGTCCGCTACTGTACCGATATTGTGCCACTCCTTTTGGTTTGGCCTCAAGTCCATTTGTCTTCACCAAAGTATGCAGGCCCATATTAGAGCACTTCCGCTCTCAAGGCTTCAGGATCTTTGCGTACCTGGACGACTGGATTCTAGTTGCAAGCACCAAGCAATTGGCTATTCAACAAGTTCAAGCAGTAGTGGCTCTTCTTCAACAATAGGGATGGATAGTCAACTTCAAGAAATCAGTTTTGACTCCTACTCAACAATTGGGACACCTAGGCTTTGTATTGAATACCCGCACAATGACGGCATCACTTCCAATGAAAAAACTCCGCGATATTCGTCGTTCCATCAAACAAGTGCTGGATCACCCTCACAGACAATCTCCTCGCGTAGTGCACAGCCTCACAATGCGAATACAGGCGGCAACTTTTGCCATGTTCCCAGCCCGGCTGTATAAACCGCACCTTCTCTACTACAAGAACCAAACTGTCAAGTCGGAAAAAGACTGGGACCTTCCCTCACTCCTGGATTCAGCCAGCATACAGGAATTGACCTGGTGGTATCACAACCTTCAAAAATGGAACGGTTGATCTCTCCTTCCGTCTACACCCACCCAGACCATCTTTGTAGTGTTGTAGAACAGCAACTGATTGTAATTGACATCGATAAACATAAGTCTTAATACAAGATCATAATTAAATAAAATAAAAATATAAGTTTATTTAAATAAGGTCATACAATCAATTCCAATTAAACATGTTCTTTTAGAATATGTTTTGTATTAATGAGAATTCTTTGATAAGAAGAAGTATCAACTAAAATAACAAGATCCAATCCAATATCAGGAATATTGCTAATCTTTCATATAATTGAAATAACGCGTAAAGTAGTCTTATTCAAACCAGTGAGGAATTCCCAAAATAAAAGATAATCCATGACAGACATACAAAAGAACAAATGAAAAGTTTTTATAATCATAATTATAGATGACACTTGCTAAAGTACCTGAATATTAGAAGAACGCTTACAATAGAAGATATCAAGCCACGCACTCAATAAGATATAAATACCTGTCTTCAATTAGAATAATTTTTACTTTAACTTAAAACTGAAATAAAGATCAGTCTCAAAAAGTACCCAAACTGTTTCTTTATTTTCGTTCCCACATTTATTTTATTACCTTTACCATTATACAACATCTACATAGCCATCTGAATTCAAACAACTGTCTGTATTCATTCAATTCTTGTGGTACTGTAATATTGTTTGGGTTTATTGGGTTAAGGTTTAAATAAGCAGAGATTTGAGTTATAATTGATATAAGAGTTGACTTTTTGTGAGTTTGATTTGGCTTGATTCGATTGATATAGTGACCACCAGATCTTGTAAAGTAGATCAATCTTGTTTTGATTCGTAAAAAGGTTTGTTTAAAGTAAAAATAAAATAAAAAGGGATACAATGAAGATAGTTGTTATGTTCTGGTAAAGTAATTTAAAGGTAGCGATAAAAACCAAAGAATACTTTTTGAGACTGAACTTTATCTAAGACAATCTTAATTGTTAAAAAAAGAAATCATTACAAAGTCTACTATTTATATTCTTCTATCAGTTGGCGGGTAAATGAGTAGTTATGAGCGTAGATCCAATAATTGACATGTTTGATTGAAGAATGATCACTAAATCGATTATGAAAATTTTTAATTCGTTGTTTTTATAGATCTTATTGTTCTTTAACTGATCTGGGAGAAATGTCCCGTCTTCATTGAGAGGAAAGATATATTTATATGAAATGCCTCCAGTCAGATCAAAGTTGACTAGGTACCTGATCCATTATTATTCATTTACAGAAATGATGAATAGTAAAGATCATGGCTTATTTATTGTTCATGTTTACTTTATAGAATGAATCTAATTGTGATAGTTTTATATAAAAAAGAAGAAGAATACACTATTTTCAGAAATTATTCGCCAAACTTTTGAAAAAATTAGCTGAATTTAAAAAATACAATTAGCCATTTTCCTGAGGCAATCTTAGCCAAAAAATAAAAATCCTTTTAGCCAAATTCAGCATATAAATTAGCCAAATTATGCTAATTAAGTGTAATTCTTTCTTTATTAAATATGTTTTCTATTTAAGCAATCTTCAAACCTTGTCATAGAATATCTACAAAATCCTTTAAGATCACTCAAAAGAATACTATTGCATGCATCACGTATTCTTGAGGATAATGTTTCTTCTTGCAAGAGTTCTTCTCTTTTCATTTTGCTCTTACAAACAGACCAAAACTGCTCAATAGGATTTAGCTCAGGGGAATATGGAGGAAGATATATACAGTAGGTCGAAAAATGGTCCGGATGTTTTTAAATAATTCACAAATATCGCTATAGATTTACCAAATCTCAATCAAATTGAACAAAGCAAGCATTATTTTGAAAAGAAAATATTACTTTATGTTTAGTAAAAAATTGATATGTCACACAAAAGTTCAAAGGGAGCTACAAAAGATCAAATCTTTCAGCAACATCCGGACCATTTTTCAGGGTGTTCCATAATATCTGTTAGTAGTCCGTATATCCCCCTTTTGCTTGAATAACAACTTTGATTCTATCTGGCATACTGTCTATATACTTTCTACAATCATCTTTTGTAAAGCTCGCCCATTGTTCTTCAATTCGATCCAATAGTTCATGTACTCCTTTAGCTCTGGTTTCATACGCACTTAACCTTAGCTTCAGGTGATGCCAAATGTGTTCAATCGGGTTTAGGTCAGGACTCTGAGCAGGCCAACTGTAAATAGACTTGCTGTCGAAGTTGTTTTCTTCAAACCAAGCTTTTGCGACCTTCGACGTATGTTTCGGATCGTTATCCTGCTGGAAGTAGATGCTTTTAGGGTCATAATTGTAGTAATTTAGGGTGTCCATTAGAGTTGTGTCCAATACATGTACATAATCCTCTTTCTTCATTGTTCCATCATAGATACGACAAGCATACCCAGGACCATCGTATGTGATACAGCCGCACATCATAACGCTGCCTCCGCCTCCTTTTACTGTTAAGTCAAGATGGTGGAATCGAAGCTTGTCATCTACTCTCTTCCAGTAGTACTTCACACCGTCTGATCCCCAAACGTTTACCTTAGTCTCGTCAGAGAATACCATACGATGCCAATCATCTTTTGTCCAATCCTTGTGGGCGTTGGCCCATGCAAGTCGCTTTTTCATATGTATAGCCTTTAAAAACGGCTTGTGCTTCTTAATACGGGCCTGGAATCCCATCGATTTTAAAAGTTTTAAGCAAGCAGAGTAGCCAATTGCGCATCCAAGGTCACATAGATATCGTTGTACATCCTTCCCCGTCTTTAATTTACCTGTTATGACTGACCGTCTGATGTAGGACTTGGTTGTAGCAGTAATTTCGGACCTGCGGCCTGATTTAATGGGCCCCATGTTAGGAAACCATCTTCGCTTATAGTCGCTGATGGTACTTTTCTTGACTCCAGGCACTCGTTTTATGATGGATGAGTAAGAATGACCAGATTTGAGTAAGGACTTGATGCTATCTTGTACATCCAAAGGCAAAGAGCGAACCATATTTGTATAAAACAGCAATAATAACGAAAGAAGAAGAAAGCATGCTAAATCAGCAAAAAAAGTAGATATTTATATTTTTTTTTGATTATTAATATGAATCTAATGTATTATTAATCATCTGAAACAAAAGTGACGGCTTCTGAGTCAGCAGCATTGAACAATCTGGGTAATTAAAATTCTATAGGGCACCCTGAAAAATGGTCCGGATGTTGCTGAAAGATTTGATCTTTTGTAGCTCCCTTTGAACTTTTGTGTGACATATCAAACTTTTACTAAAAATAAAGTAATATTTTCTTTTCAAAATAATGCTTGCTTTGTTCAATTTGACTGAGATTTGGTAAATCTATAGCGATATTTGTGAATAATTTAAAAACATCCGGACCATTTTTCCACCTACTGTACTTAGCATTATTTACATGTATACGTTAGGGTACTATTATTTGAAGACGTCCGATGTATACCTTCAGAGTGATAGCGGCGTAAAGTATAAATTAAAATTCATAATTCCATAGGTACGCGGTATCAGTGTAAGGTATATAAATTATTGGTATGCTCAAAGTCTGGATTTAAATCATATAAAGCATGTTTGGCATCAGCACAAACTTAATCTGACACCACATGAAGTCGAAGAAAGAGGTGTGAGAAAGCTTTAGCAATTTGTGGATGTAGAGCGAAATAAACTCAATGCAAATGCTTGCAAGAGGAACATCAATAGTATATCAGCCAAAGTAGAAGCAGTTATTAAAGCAAAGGGAAGATATACAGTTGCCGTCAAAACTGGTCGCATGTTTTCATATTTTGCCTATACACGTTGCGGTCTACTTCATTTCTTAGTTTATAGCAATGTAGTATACACCATTCGAAAGAGCAAACTCTGGGTAACGCAGTGGTAGTACAAGTATTGCAGTAGATCCAGTGTATCGGTAATAACTGGCCCTCAAAGTCCGACGGTACATGCGACCAGTTTTGACGGCGTTTATAAGTGACATAATATAGTCACAAAAATGTGACTTAATTGTAAATTTTTTATATCTTTTTCTTCTCTTTCTTCTATTATAATAATATTGTTTACATGTAAGTGTTTTTTTGCTACATTGCGACACCCCATTAAGAAATTGCACCATTGCAGATTCGACATGCGCGCAATTTCAACCGACAAAGTAAACAGCATTTCCTCATTGCTAAGATCCAAGAAGTCAAACAGCAAAATAGCAAAACAAGTTGGTGTTAGTCGTACTACTGTTCAGAAGTACCGCTCATCTCTGAAGATGAGTGGAAATGTTGATGAAGGTGGTCGTCCATCTCTAATTAGTCAACGCATGGTAAACTACATCCGGAGATTAGTCACCTTGGGAAGAAAAAATAATGCTGTAGAGATCCAAAAAGCTCTAAAAGAAGAATTTGGAATGTCTGTAAGTGACAGTACCGTACGCCGCGTCCTTAAAAAAGCTGGCTTTATAGCATTTGTCAAGCCTCAAAAACCATTGCTGCGAACGCAAAACATCATTAAACGCCTTCAATGGGCTAAATCGCACCAACATTGGATTGTGGACGACTGGAAACGGGTCATATTCTCAGATGAGACCAGAATAAATCGTTTTGCATCCGACGGAAAGGCTTATACATGGAAACTACCCCATGAGGAGTTGAACTCGCGACATGTACAGCAAACCGTCAAGCATGGGGGTGGCAATATTATGGTCTGGAGCTGCATTACATGGGAAGGCGTTGGGTGGATAGTTGATGTAGGTCATCGTATGAATAGCGAGGCCTATCTTGAGGTCTTAAAAGATGACTTACTGAAGACAATGGAGAGTTATGGCTTGGATTCTTCCAAAATAGTGTTTCAGCAGGATAATGATCCCAAGCATACATCGAAGGTAGTGAAAGAATGGATTGACCAGCAGCCATTCGAGGTATTGGAATGACCTCCTCAGTCCCCAGACCTAAATCCTATAGAGCATATGTGGGCACATTTAAAGAGAGAGCTATTTCATAGCTATGAGGCACCACCAAGTAGTATGCATGAGCTATGGGAGCGTATAGGTAAGACCTGGTATGCCATTTCTAAAGAGGAATGCCAAAAATACATCGAAAGTATGCCGAAAAGGTGTGCTGCAGTTATTAAAGCAAAAGGTCGTTGGACTAAGTATTGATTTTTTCAAATAAAGTATATCAAAACGTTTACTTATAAACGCCGTCAAAACTGGTCGCATGTACCGTCGGACTTTGAGGGCCAGTTATTACCGATACACTGGATCTACTGCAATACTTGTACTACCACTGCGTTACCCAGAGTTTGCTCTTTCGAATAGTGTATACTACATTGCTATAAACTAAGAAATGAAGTAGACCGCAACGTGTATAGGCAAAATATGAAAACATGCGACCAGTTTTGACGGCAACTGTAGAAAATATTAAATTAACATAGCGAATTTTGAAAAATCATCATTGGCTTTTTTATGGCTGTCTTTCCCTTTTTAAAAAGCTTCTACATCAAGTACAGTCAATCTCTTTAGTGCGTTATATGTATCTTTGTTGCCTTAGTTAGTTTGTGAGATATCAAAGCTCTGGCGAATGTACACACGAAAAAAAAAAGATATGAGGACAAATCGAACAGAGGTTGCTGGTATTTTTCACCTACTGTAAAAGAAGTATATTAAAATTGATAAAAGATAATAATTTAAATCTTTATTAAGTAAAATATACACTATTTTCAGAAATTATTCGCCAAACTTTTGAAAAAATTAGCTGAATTTAAAAAATACAATTAGCTATTTTCCTGAGGCAATCTTAGCCAAAAAATAAAAATCCTTTTAGCCAAATTCAGCATATAAATTAGCCATTTCGTAGTACACTTTCTTTACTGTTTCTTTTTACTTTGATTAATCCCTAGTTATGAGTACTTTTGTATATGAAGACGGCCTTGGAAATTTTGTGGGAGAGAATGGAGAAGAAGCAATAATTACTGAAATGGAGGTTGACGATGAAACTTATCCACTAGACAGCGTTACAAACTATGATCAGTACATCGACTTGAAGCCTCCTGAGAAGCAAGTTATAAAAAAAGAAAAGATTGAGAGCGCTGGTGGAGTACTAGTCGAGGCTCATTCAACAGGAAAAGGAAGACGTGCTTACAGAAAGTACTCAGACGAGGATAAAGAGTATTTCTTTGAGCTAGTTTATGAAAAGGGTTTGAAAGTAGCCGAAGCCGCAAGGAAGCTAGGTATGCCTACGCGGACTGCCCAGGGCTGGTACGATAGAGACCAAAAAGATCCACAAGATATTATTCAGCGAAAAGCTGCTAAGAATCCTGTTGGAAGACCACCATCTTTAGGCGAGGAACACAGGGTATTTTTAGTTGATTACATTGATAAGAAGCCATAGTTAACATTAGATGAAATAATGGACGGTTTATCAGCTCAATTTATGGACCTGAACATCTCTAAAACTGCTGTATACAATTTCATGAAAGAAAAATGTAGAATCAGCTTGAAGAAGGCACACTTCCATTCAGCGGAAAGAAACTCATCTGAGAACATCGAAAGAAGATACAAATGGATTAAAAAATGGATGGAGACTGATATGGACTATCTCAGTAATTGTATATTTATCGATGAAGCTGCTTTTCATATCAATATGAAGAGAACTGTAGCTTGGTCTAAGATAGGTAGTCGTGCCGAAGTAGTTATACCCAAGACAAGAGCAAAGACTACGACCATACTTGGGGCAATTTCTCCATATGGAGTTATCAATCTGAAAGTGAGAAAGCCAAGAGCCGTTAAGCAAAATAAGAAGAGAAAATCAGGAGGCGGTAAAGCAGTAATCAACACTCAAAGTAGAGGTGGTACTGTTACAGGCCACTATTTCAATTTCATATGCGACACAATGGATATTTTAGACAAGCACGAGGAGTTCAAAGATTGCTACATAGTAATGGATAACGCGCCTATTCACAAGAACGCTGACATTGAAAAAAAGATTAACAGACGGGGATATGGTTGTACAGTAGGTGGAAAAATGGTCCGGATGTTTTTAAATTATTCACAAATATCGCTATAGATTTACCAAATCTCAATCAAATTGAACAAAGCAAGCATTATTTTGAAAAGAAAATATTACTTTATTTTTAGTAAAAGTTTGATATGTCACACAAAAGTTCAAAGGGAGCTACAAAAGATCAAATCTTTCAGCAACATCCGGACCATTTTTCAGGGTGTTCCATAATATCTGTTAGTAGTCCGTATATCCCCCTTTTGCTTGAATAACAGCTTTGATTCTATCTGGCATACTGTCTATATACTTTCTACAATCATCTTTTGTAAAGCTCGCCCATTGTTCTTCAATTCGATCCAATAGTTCATGTACTCCTTTAGCTCTGGTTTCATACGCACTTAACCTTAGCTTCAGGTGATGCCAAATGTGTTCAATCGGGTTTAGGTCAGGACTCTGAGCAGGCCAACTGTAAATAGACTTGCTGTCGAAGTTGTTTTCTTCAAACCAAGCTTTTGCGACCTTCGACGTATGTTTCGGATCGTTATCCTGCTGGAAGTAGATGCTTTTAGGGTCATAATTGTAGTAATTTAGGGTGTCCATTAGAGTTGTGTCCAATACATGTACATAATCCTCTTTCTTCATTGTTCCATCATAGATACGACAAGCATACCCAGGACCATCGTATGTAATACAGCCCCACATCATAACGCTGCCTCCACCTCCTTTTACTGTTAAGTCAAGATGGTGGAATCGAAGCTTATCATCTACTCTCTTCCAGTAGTACTTCACACCGTCTGATCCCCAAACGTTTACCTTAGTCTCGTCAGAGAATACCATACGACGCCAATCATCTTTTGTCCAATCCTTGTGGGCGTTGGCCCATGCAAGTCGCTTTTTCATATGAATAGCCTTTAAAAACGGCTTGCGCTTCTTAATACGGGCCTGGTGTCGTATTTACTCTAATAATTTCCTTAATGTCGTGTGAGATCACTCAAAAGATTCTTAAAATTAATAATTTGACTGTATATCATATATAGCACTTCGTGCTATGTACGATAAACAGCCCACACAATTTATACCGTACTACCTCGGACCCTAAATCATATTGTTATATTCTAAGACGTAGTTTGTATTGAATGGGCTCTCTCTCTCGTCCTTACTCAATAAAGAGGTTCAAGAGACTCATCGATTATTTGATTTATTCTTAATTTTATTAATCGAGAGAAACAACACGCCTATTCCACACCTGGAATCCCATCGATTTTAAAAGTTTTAAGCAAGCAGAGTAGCCAATTGCGCATCCAAGGTCACATAGATATCGTTGTACATCCTTCCCCGTCTTTAATTTACCTGTTATGACTGACCGTCTGATGTAGGACTTGGTTGTAGCAGTAATTTCGGACCTGCGGCCTGATTTAATGGGCCCCATGTTAGGAAACCATCTTCGCTTATAGTCGCTGATGGTACTTTTCTTGACTCCAGGCACTCGTTTTATGATGGATGAGTAAGAATGACCAGATTTGAGTAAGGACTTGATGCTATCTTGTACATCCAAAGGCAAAGAGCGAACCATATTTGTATAAAACAGCAATAATAACGAAAGAAGAAGAAAGCATGCTAAATCAGCAAAAAAAAGTAGATATTTATATTCTTTTTTGATTATTAATATGAATCTAATGTATTATTAATCATCTGAAACAAAAGTGACGGCTTCTGAGTCAGCAGCATTGAACAATCTGGGTAATTAAAATTCTATAGGGCACCCTGAAAAATGGTCCGGATGTTGCTGAAAGATTTGATCTTTTGTAGCTCCCTTTGAACTTTTGTGTGACATATCAAACTTTTACTAAAAATAAAGTAATATTTTCTTTTCAAAATAATGCTTGCTTTGTTCAATTTGATTGAGATTTGGTAAATCTATAGCGATATTTGTGAATAATTTAAAAACATCCGGACCATTTTTCCACCTACTGTATATGCAGACAAGCCGTTGAGTTTATGTTACCACCATAAAGCTGACATGCCTAAGCTGGTCCCGGAGTAGCTATGTGACCGCATATGTTGGTCCTACGGCTGCTGTGCTTTACTGTAATGTCGATGTGATGAGGGAGCAAAATGTCATTTGATACTACCCCATAGTATTTTACTCCATCTGATCACTAGATGCTAATCTTTGCTTCAGCTGAGAACGCTACTGGTCGTCACTCTTGACTTGACCAGTTGCGATGCCTTTTTGGTCAGGCCATCTGCTTTTTTCAATGATCCTTTTTTAAAAATGCCTTCTTTTTTTTAGCTCTCGGTGGCAGTTTATGGATCTCAGCCCGTTTACTCCTGAACGATACATCAACAAGTAACCAAACTTACCCAACTCCCTGAATAGCTCTTTCGCTACTGTTCGATGACCAGTAATAATACACAGCTTGATATAGTGCTTCATGGCATAAGAGACAATAGTATGTCTTCCAGCCGACAGGTGTGAATTTCATGGAAAAAGCTTCCTAGTATACCTTTTAACTGTGCGAGAATGAACGTAATATTTATCTGCGATATCCTCTAGCTTCATACTATTTAGTGATATATCTTTTATTTCTGGATTGCTTTTCCATTGGTATAGATTTAGGCATGATGATGAGAAGTAGTGAGAGAAGTTGAGTAAAAAAAAAGAAACCAAGGGCTCTTGAAGTCGCACTTGCTTTTATATGAATACAATAAGGAACACTCACAGTTCCATACAAGTACGCTATATGGTCTTCCGATATGTTCTTTGTTGACTTAAATGTAAACGTATGATTACCGTACATAATTTAATCTGGTCGGAAGTCAAATTTTTAAATTCGGATTTTCATTCCTCTCTCAATTTCCAGTACTGCTACATGAGACCTTTACTGTTTTAAGACACGTGACCCCGAAAATATACCATAGGAGTCTCAAGCCGGTAGTTGGCATGTACCTTTTAATATAGCGAAAAAAGTCGATTTTGCCAAAAGGTTGCTCGTATTTTTTCACCTACTGTAGTTGTGATTATTCAATGTCCGTTATGATCAGACGCTGTTCTACAACAATAGTTAGCTTCAAAAGACTTGACTTTGTAATTATAATAGAATATCAAAAGAGCTTTTTAAAAGGATAATTGATAAATTTATTCAAAGAAAAACAAAGTAAATAAAGTTGTAGATTTTGTAAGTAAAAGTTTTAAAGTGCAAAGATCGAAGTGAAGTTTTTATATCTTGAGGAATAAATCCTCAGTATTTATACTGTTTGGTGGGTTAATTTTTGGTGAGATTTGATTGGCAATATTAACTTTTGGATCGTTTGAAAAGATCGTACCAAAAGATCGTTCCTTTTGTTCGTTCAAAAAGTTGGTTCTTGTGTTACAGTACAATTTTTTGATATTTCATATTGGGTGCGTTTTACTACTGTCGTGTTTGATCACGAATATTCTTTTTATAGTAATTAACAAAGGTACCGATAAACTATTAAGTAGTAAAAGATTGATTGATTTTATTTAATAAAGATAATGTCTATTTATATTATTTTACATTTGCTGCGGAGGTGATGTTGTTATATATTGTTATAATGTTAATATTGAAAGTACTGCGACATTGCTGCGACTATACTGCGGATGACAACTGTAGTGTAATTTTTTGTTGCTTCAATGGCTTGTAAGAATTAACGGTTTTGAAATAGAGTAAAGTTGATGAAAATAGATAAAAAAAAATAAGAGTTGGGTAGAGTATTGATATTAGGTTCGCTTGTAAGTGACCACCAGATCTTGTTAAGTAGATCAAACTTGTTTGTAATAAAGTAACTTGATAATAGTTTTAAGAATGTTTACAATGAAGATAATTGACTTCAAGGGACTTGTCTTGCTTGTGTTTTAAGAGTGTTATACCAAAAGATTCAGGGATAAAGATACTTGATTTATTGGATAAAATATATTTAAGATAAGTAAAGTTAAAATATATATAAGTCAAGAGAAGTAAGTCAAGATAAGTGAAGTAAAATAAAAAGTAAAAACTTGTCTATTTTATAGACAAAGAAAAATAAAGTTTCATTTCGATATAAGGTTTGATTTTGATATAAAGTTCAAAAAAGAATAAGGTTCAAAATTAAAAAATCACAAACCGCAGCCATTGCTGGTGTTAATGTTGTAATCTTTGTTACAACATTTTTTATATTTTTAATTTTTTTTATCTTTCTGACTTGACTCGGCTAATCTCTGTGTATCCTTATTACCATTTTCGTTACAGTACTGTCCAAAATTTTATAGATGTCTTCATCATTCTCGTTACAATACGACACTTTCAACAAAGTCCAAAAAAAAAGAAACAAGGCACCACATCCAATGAAGGAAAGTCGTGCCTCGTCACAACTTGGAGAAACCGGGGTTTGAACCCGGGGCCTTCCGCATGCAAAGCGGATGTGATAGCCACTACACCATTTCCCCCCCCCAGGTGTGGGTGTTTGTCGTAGTGGTTAAGGCGCTACCGTATGGGTTGAGTGTCCTCTGGACATGCAGGTTCGAATCCTGCCTTCCTCGCACCGTCTCTTCCACGCACGGTCACATGACTTCCTTAACGTGCGTCGTTTCTGGCTTTCGGTGTGTCCCGCCTGTGTGTTGCGTTGCGTGCCAGCTGGGTATCTGGTCCACCTTCCCTCCCTTTCGGTGTCCCCGTTGGTATTCCTTTCTGTTCTCTCTTTCCTCCCTGGGTTTTGACGCCGCTGCTGTTCTGGTCGGTCTGCGTTGTGTGCTGTTTGGTGAGCAGCATTATCAGCGTTGCAAGGATGCCCACCCCGGGCTTAATGAAGCATGTCTCTCTCTCTGTTCCAAGTCTTCGTCTGTCGCTTCAGCCAAAATAATTGCCCTGCTTACCCTCCCTTCCCTTCCCCCTTAACAGTTTGTATGCTTTCCCAGTTCGTTCTGTGGTCAAGCAATTAATGACACATATGTCGCCTGCATATTTGACCAATAAAAAATAAAAAGTTTCGTCTACACCATTTCCCCCACTTTTCTTTCGCTTTTGGTTCAAAAGGTAAACTTCACTCTTTTTTGGAAAGCCGATATCTCTGTCAAATCTATCCATCCATCAACAATTTTTACATCAATCGACGCCTTTTGACCTATACTTTTATTTGGTCCAACTCTTATTCTGATATCTACATTACTTGTTGCTTAATCGTTGATCAAAGTTTGCATCCAAATGTCTTCAACAAGAAATACTAGAGGATCCAAAATCCTGAATGCCGCCGCCGGACCCAATTCGTCCGACCACGAAGTCACAGTTCAAAGTCTCAGTCACGCACTAGAAGCTGTCACTGCTCGTCTCTCTGCCTTAGAGCAGCTCAAGCTGGAGCTTGAAACCCTACGAGGTGAGAACGCTCGCCTTGCCGAAGCTAACCAGTCTCAAGCCAATGAGATTGCTTCCTTGCGGGCCCAACTGGCCGCACAAACTGCCGGGGTCCCTACAAGCACCCCTATTTCAAATGCCGCTGCTTCTTCTCCTGCTGCCATAAATGGTGCTAAAGAGACCGTTTCTTCGCCCTCCTTGGGTACTGCTGCCTCGTCTTGGGCTACTGTTGTTTCTCGTTCTGCAAAGAACAAACTCCGTCGTCGTGCCGCTGCTGCTCGTGGTTTCCAGCCTGTGTCTGGTGAACAAGGCTTCGAGTATGTTTACATACCTCGCTCTCGTAGGATGACCTACACCGAAGCTCGTCGTCGTCTCTCTCGTCTTGGTGTGGATAGCTGGCGTATCCTGGATGTTTGCTATCCTGCCCACTCTGTCGTCGGTCTTCTTGTACATCTGCAGTACAAGCCTGCTCTTCTGTCCTTGTTGGAAAAGGCCAAGATCCCTACCTTGGATACCTTTGATCCACTTGATCCTGCCAACCTGGCTGATCCCAAGTTTGACTCTGTTTCTGTCGAGGAGCGTAGTCATGCCATCTCGCTCATCAACGATGACCGCTCTCGCAAGGCTTTAGAGCGCTTGCGCTATCCTGTTGCTGTCTCTGTCTCTCGTTACTTGTTGGCGCAAGCCCTTGTCTCTGATGAGACAGTCTCTGAAGTGCTGTCTGCTAAAGAAGACCGTCCAAAGACAACCCGCCATTACGATGACATGGCTGAAGACATGGCTCTTGATGACTATGAGCATCACCGTCCTGCCTCTCGTTCAAGCTTTGGATCATTATAATGATGAGTAGTAATACTTGTCATTATAATGCATCCTTGGTCTCTACATCTGGTATGGTCCCAGATCAGTCAACTCCTTCCTCTCCTTTGGTTTCCTCTGGTTCTCATGGCTCCCATGGTCCATCCTCTTCTTCATCATCCTCATCAACTTCTTCTATACCGCTCACTATCGGCTTGTGGAATGCCAATGGGCTTCAAGAATCCACAGCCGAGGATCTCCTCCGTCACTGCCAGTCGTTTTCCTTGGTCTTCATCACCGAAACCTGGTTGCTTCCGCCTCACAGGATCCGTACCTCTTGGACCCAGTTCAACCTGTATGGCTCTCCTGTGATCAACAGCTATCGTGGCTCTCAAGGTGTCTCTGCTCTGGTGTCTCCTCGGTGTCCGATGGCTGTGGTACAGTTCCCGGTTCATACCAAGTATGCTCTGGGTCTGCGGTTGGGTCGCTCCTTGCGTCTCATCTGCCTGTATTTGCCCCCTTCCTTGTCCAACGACGAGGTCTCTTCTGTGTTGGTTTCGTTGCCCTTGACAGACGACACGATCATCTGTGGTGATCTGAACGCGCGTCTTGGTGCACTAACGGGTGATTCCGTTGCCAATGCTCGAGGTTCGGTGCTGCTTCGCTGGTGTGAAGAACATGGTCTCTCTGTTCTGAACTCGACTCTCGCTCCTGGGGTGCCTACCTTCTTGTCCTTTCGTAGTGGTCAAGTCAAGCAAAGTATGATCGACTACTTCTTGACCAACACGACCTCTGTCCTTCGGTCCCCTCGGATGCAAGTCTACAGTGATCTCTCTCTTGGCTCTGACCACAAACTGTTGTCCTTGTCCTTTGACTATGCAGTCCCTGATGGTTATCCATCGCAGCCCGTTCTCTCTTCTTCTTCTGCCCGTCGGCTATGGAACCTCTCTCGGTTGAAGGAACCTGATGTCTGTAGTCTGTACGTGGCCACATTCCAGTCCTTGGTCTCTCCATTGGTTGATCAGCTCAAAGCTCTGAAGTCAAGTCCTCCTTCTGCTGCTCCGCCTATAGACGCTCTCAATGACACTCTGAATGAGGCGATCTATAGTGCACTCGACAAGTCGGTTGGCTCTCGCTCTTCTCGACCTTCCCAATGGAAGCCATTCTGGAATGCGCACTTGCAAGAACTCGCCGATGTTCGTGAACACCATTACCGCAAGTGGCGTCGTGCCATTGGCATCGACAAGGCCCTGTGGTGGGATCGACATCAGGTTGCTCAAGCCCGGTTCCGCTCTGCTCTCAAGTCTGCCAAACGTCTCTCTTGGCGTGCTTTCTGTGACTCTCTGGCCCGTGGCGAACTTGCTCGTGCGATGTCGAAGGTGAAGGTGATTCGGAACCGACGACGTCAACAGGTTGGGTTTACTCATCCTGACGGCCCTGCTGCAGGTGCGAACGCGATGCGTCAACACCTTGCCTCGGTCTACTCTGGTGACGGTCTTCCGTCAAGGCGTCCTGACCCTCTGCCCTCTGTCTCTGGTATGGTGCCTTTTAACCTCGATAGTCAAGACCCTGGTATGCCTTCGTTCTCTGCTGACAGTGTGGGTTCACTGATGCGACGTCTCCCTCTGCGTAAGGCTCCTGGTCCTGACCACTTGCGTACGGAGATGCTCCTCCCCATCAAGTCTGTTCTGGCCCCACTGCTCTCCTTGCTTTTCAGTATCTGCTACCAGTGGTCGTATACCCCTTCTCTCTGGCGTCAAGCACAGGTGGTCCCCATCCACAAAAAGGGTGATCCTACCTCGCCAGGGAACTATCGTCCAATCTCCTTGACCTCCATCGTCCGCAAGCTCTTTGAGATGTGTCTCTCTCCCTCTGTTGAAGATGTCTCTCCTCCGCTCGATGTAGTTCAAGGTGGTTTCCGTCACCAGCGTAGTGCATTGGATCAAGCTCTCTGTCTCCATGATCTGATGCACTCTTACCGACGCCGACACAATCATTATCCTGTGGTCGCTTTCCTGGACATCAAGTCAGCCTATGATACAGTCGATCGTCGTATCATATGGCAATCGATGCTCGCCTCTTCTGCTCCTCTGTCCTTGGTGTCCTTGTTGGCCAACATGTTTGATGATGTCTCGGTGTCTGTGTTGTTGCAGAATAATGTCTCTGATCCGTTTGTGCCGAGTACAGGTGTCCTTCAGGGCTCTGTCTTGAGTCCTCACCTGTACTCTATCTACGTCAACACATTGCCAGCTCTGCTTCGTTCTGCTGCTTCTGCAACAACAACCTCGGTGTTATCGGTGTCTCCTTCTGGTCCTCCTGGTCCTGGTGCTCTGGTCGCTGATGGTCTTCCCTTTGGTCCTTTGGTTGGTACTGCTGCTTTGTCTTCCTCGTCTCCTACGCCCACACCCATCAACAGTCTGTTGTATGCGGATGATGTGGCACTGGTTGGGTCTGCTAGCGAAGTTCGGCATATGCTGGACCTAGCACAGATCCATTCTCTGACTCTTGGTTACAAGTGGAGTCCACCAAAGTGTGCCGTCCTCAATGCACCTTCTTCAAGTTCAAGTCGATATGTTCAAATGTCTCTATATGGTCAAGACCTTCCTACTGCTGAAGAGTTTACCTATCTTGGTGTCCCTTTCGATGGTAAAGGTATCTCTGTCTCTGCCATAATAAAACATCGCTCTTCAAGTACCTTGGCGGCGATGGCTCAACTTCACTCTATGGGTCTTAACCGTCAAGGCTTTACTCTGCTTCTCTCTTCTCGTCTCTTTGCTGCCTTCATCCGTCCTAAGCTCGAGTATGGCCTTGCTATTGCTCGACTTACAAGAAAGGACGGTGAAGAGCTCAACCGTGCTCAAGACCGGTGTCTACGAATGCTTGTCGGTGGTCACCGAACTGCCTCGACTGTCGTCCTCCGCCATATCACCAATCTGCCGTCAATGACATTTCGAGCAGATACCTTGGTTCTGAAGTTCTGCCTTCGATTCAATGGCCTTCCTGATGACTGTCTCTTGTCTCTGCTATCCTCTTCTGTTCCGTCGTCATTGCTGACACAGCTCCGTAAGCGGCAAATCGTACTCGACTACCCTTCGGATGCTCCTCTTTCGTCTTCTCGTCTTGCTTCTTGGTTGCGAAGGTATCGTCAAGATCAATTTCAAAGCTTCTTACAGTCCACCCCTCAGGTTCTGATTCGCGCTTGTCGTCCTGTTCTCCGGGTGGATCCCATCCTGTACTTGCCTGCCTCCCGTGCTGACCGGTCTCGTCTTGTTAGATGGCGCATGGGTTGGATCCCAGGCAAGCCTGCTCCCTGTTCCTGTGGTCTTGGCGATACTTCTCGTTCTCACCTCATGGTCTGTACCTTGGTTCCTTTTGCTCTTTGGTGCTGTCTACCTGTACCGCCGACTGGTTATGTGGGTCACCACATAGACTATGTCTTGAACTTGCTTCCTGTCTCTGCTTCTGCTCGTTGTCCGCCATTTTGGTCCGCTCTTTGTCAGATCCTCTGTCACTTTGACAAGATCTGTCATCCTGACATCGAGTACAACTCGTCTTCTCTGCCAGGTCAAGTCTGGATTGACAAGTCCTCTGCTGCTACTACTCCCTAATGACAAGCGCTCTGATCCACCCTCTGGCTTCTACCTCCCACTGCCAAACCATTTTAGTGCACGATGCGGAGGAGACCATGGTGTTGACGAGTTGCTCAGTAGTTAGCGTCTCCATTGGCCTTTTCTCTTTCCTTTTTTTTCGCTCTTGTGTGCTCTGCGAGTGTTTTTTGTTTCTTGTCTTTTCTTTTTGTACTTGAGTATGACTATCATGATATTTATCGCTTGTCAATATACTCCTAATATATATTAATAAAAATCTTCGTCTACACCATTTCCCCCATTTTCCCCCACTTTTCTTTCGCTTTTGGTTAAAAAGGTAAATTCGACTCTTTTTTGGAAAGCCGATATCTCTGTCAAATCTATCCATCCGTCAACAATTTTTACATCAACCGACTCCTTTTGATCTATACTTTTATTTGGTTCAACTCTTATTCTGATATCTTTGCTACTTGTTGTTTAATCGTTGCTGAAAGTTTGCATCCAAATGTCAACAACAAGAAATACTAGAGGATCTAAAATCCTGAATGCCGCCGCCGGACCCAATTCGTCCGACCTCGAAGTCACTGTTCAGAATCTAAGTCACGCACTAGAAGCCGTTACTGCTCGTCTCTCTGCTCTAGAACAGCTTAAGCTAGAGCTTGAAACCTTACGAGGTGAGAATGCTCGCCTTGCCGAAACCAATGAATCTCTATCCAATGAGGTTGCTTCTCTGCGTGCTCAATTAGCCGCACAATCTGCCGGGGTCCCTACAAGCACCCCAAGTTCAAATGCCGCTCTTTCTTCTGCTGCTCCTTTTAATGGTGCTAAAGAGTCCGTTCCTTCGCCCTCCTTGGGTACTGCTGCCTCGTCTTGGGCTACCGTTGTCTCTCGTTCTGCCAAGAACAAACTCCGTCGCCGTGCTGCCGCTGCTCGTGGATTCCAGCCTGTGTCTGGTGAACAAGGCTTCGAGTATGTTTACATACCTCGCTCTCGTAGGATGACCTACACTGAAGCTCGTCGTCGTCTCTCTCGCCTTGGTGTGGATAGCTGGCGCATCTTAGATGTGTGCTATCCTGCTCACTCTGTTGTCGGTCTTCTTGTACACCTTCAGTACAAGCCCGCTCTTCTGTCCTTGTTGGAAAAGGCCAAGATTCCCACCTTGGATACCTTTGATCCTCTTGACCCTGCAAACCTTGCTGATCCCAAGTTTGACTCTGTTTCTGCTGAAGAGCGTAGTCATGCTATCTCGCTGATCAACGATGACCGCTCTCGCAAGGCTTTAGAGCGCTTGCGCTATCCTGTTGCTGTCTCCGTCTCTCGCTACCTATTAGCACAAGCCTTGGTCTCAGATGAGACAGTATCCGAAGTTCTGTCTACCAAACAAGATCGACCCAAGACTGTCCGCCATTACGATGATATGGATGAAGACATGGCTCTTGATGACTATGAGCATCACCGTCCTGCCTCTCGTTCAAGCTTTGGATCATTATAATGATGAGTAGTAATACTTGTCGTTATAATGCATCCTCGGTCTCTACTACTGGTATGGTCCCAGTCCCTTCCTCTCCTTTGGTTTCCTCTGGTTCTCATGGCTCCCATGGTCCATCCTCTCCTTCATTCTCATCATCTTCTATCCCGCTCACAATCGGCTTGTGGAATGCCAATGGGCTTCAAGAATCCACAGCCGAGGATCTACTTCGTCACTGCCAGTCGTTCTCTCTGGTGTTCATCACCGAAACCTGGTTGCTTCCGCCTCACAGGATCCGTACCTCTTGGACCCAGTTCAATCTGTATGGCTCTCCTGTGATCAACAGCTATCGTGGCTCTCAAGGTGTCTCTGCTCTGGTGTCTCCTCGGTGTCCGATGGCTGTGGTACAGTTTCCGGTTCATACCAAGTATGCTCTAGGTCTGCGGTTGGGTCGCTCCTTGCGTCTCATCTGCCTGTATTTGACCCCTTCCTTGTCCAACGACGAGGTCTCTTCTGTGTTGGTTTCGTTGCCCTTGACAGACGACACGATCATCTGTGGTGATCTGAACGCGCGTCTTGGTGCACTAACGGGTGATTCCGTTGCCAATGCTCGAGGTTCGGTGCTGCTTCGCTGGTGTGAAGAACATGCTCTCTCTGTTCTGAACTCGACTCTCGCTCCTGGGGTGCCTACCTTCTTGTCCTTTCGTGGTGGTCAAGTCAAGCAAAGTATGATCGACTACTTCTTGACCAACACGACCTCTGCTCTTCGGTCCCCTCGGATGCAAGTCTACAGTGATCTCTCTCTTGGCTCTGACCACAAACTGTTGTCCTTGTCCTTTGACTATGCAGTCCCTGATGGTTATCCATCGCAGCCCGTTCTCTCTTCTTCTTCTGCCCGTCGGCTATGGAACCTCTCTCGGTTGAAGGAACCTGATGTCTGTAGTCTGTACGTGGCCACATTCCAGTCCTTGGTCTCTCCATTGGTTGATCAGCTCAAGTCTCTGAAGTCAAGTCCTCCTTCTGCTGCTCCGCCTATAGACGCTCTCAACGACACTCTGAACGAGGCGATCTATAGTGCACTCGACAAGTCGGTTGGCTCTCGCTCTTCTCGACCTTCCCAATGGAAGCCATTCTGGAATGCGCACTTGCAAGAACTCGCCGATGTTCGTGAACACCACTATCGCAAGTGGCGTCGTGCCACTGGCATCGACAAGGCCTTGTGGTGGGATCGACATCAGGTTGCTCAAGCCCGTTTCCGTAGTGCTCTCAAGTCTGCTAAACGTCTCTCTTGGCGTGCTTTCTGTGACTCCCTGGCCCGTGGCGAACTTGCTCGTGCGATGTCGAAGGTGAAGGTGATTCGGAACCGACGACGTCAACAGGTTGGATTTACCCATCCTGACGGCCCTGCTGCAGGTGCGAACGCGATGCGTCAACACCTTGCCTCGGTCTACTCTGGTGACGGTCTTCCGTCAAGGCGTCCTGACCCTCTGCCCTCTGTCTCTGGTATGGTGCCTTTTGACCTCGATAGTCAAGACCCTGGTATGCCCTCGTTCACTGCTGACAGTGTGGGTTCACTGATGCGACGTCTCCCTCTGCGTAAGGCTCCTGGTCCTGACCACTTGCGTACGGAGATGCTCCTCCCCATCAAGTCTGTCCTGGCCCCACTGCTCTCTTTGCTCTTCAGTATCTGCTACCAGTGGTCGTATACCCCTTCTCTCTGGCGTCAAGCACAGGTGGTCCCCATCCACAAAAAGGGTGATCCTACCTCGCCAGGGAACTATCGTCCAATCTCCTTGACCTCCATCGTCCGCAAGCTCTTTGAGATGTGTCTCTTTCCCTCTGTTGAAGATGTCTCTCCTCCGCTCGATGTAGTTCAAGGTGGTTTTCGTCACCAGCGTAGTGCATTGGATCAAGCCCTCTGTCTTCATGATCTAATGCACTCTTACCGACGCCGACACAATCATTATCCTGTGGTCGCTTTTCTGGACATCAAGTCAGCCTATGATACAGTCGATCGTCGTATCATATGGCAATCGATGCTCGCCTCTTCTGCTCCTCTGTCCTTGGTGTCCTTGTTGGCCAACATGTTTGATGATGTCTCGGTGTCTGTGTTGTTGCAGAACAATGTCTCTGATCCGTTTGTGCCGAGTACAGGTGTCCTTCAGGGCTCTGTCTTGAGTCCTCACCTGTACTCTATCTATGTCAACACATTGCCAGCTCTGCTTCGTTCTGCTGCTTCTGCAACAACCACCTCGGTGTTATCGGTGTCTCCTTCTGGTCCTCCTGGTCCTGGTGCTCTGGTCGCTGATGGTCTTCCCTTTGGTCCTTTGGTTGGTACTGCTGCTTTGTCTTCCTCGTCTCTGTCGCCCACACCCATCAACAGTCTGTTGTATGCGGATGATGTGGCGCTGGTTGGGTCTGCTAGCGAAGTTCGGCATATGCTGGACCTAGCGCAGACCCATTCTCTGACTCTTGGTTACAAGTGGAGTCCACCAAAGTGTGCTGTCTTAAATGCACCCACTACTACATCAAGTTGATATGTTCAAATGTCATTATATGATCAAGACCTTCCCTCTGTTGAGGAGTTCACTTACCTTGGTGTACCTTTTGATGGTAAGGGTATTTCTGTCCCTGCTATGATCAAGCATCGCGCGTCTAGTACTCTTGCTGCCATGGCTCAGCTACACTCGATGGGGCTCAACCGTCAAGGATTTACTCTGCTTCTCTCTTCTCGTCTGTTCGCTGCGTTCATACGTCCTAAGCTTGAGTATGGTCTTGCCATTGCTCAGCTTTTAAGAAAGGACTATGACGAACTCAATCGTGCTCAAGACCGATGTCTAAGGATGCTTGTCGGTGGTCATAGGACCGCCTCAACTGTAGTACTTCGGCACATTGCCAATCTACCGTCAATGTCTTTTCGTGCTGACACCCTGGTGCTCAAGTTCTGTCGTCGCTCTGAGGGTCTACCTGACTATTGTCTCTTGTCTTTGCTCTCTCAGTCTGTGCCAGTGTCTCTTCTGTCTCGACTCCGTAAGCGGCGTATCGTCCTCGATTGCCCTTCGGATGTCTCTTCATCTTCTCGTCTTGCTTCTTGGTTGCGAAGGTATCGTCAAGACCAGTTTCATAGCTTCTTACAGTCCACCCCCCAGGTTCTGATCCGCGCTTGTCGTCCTGTTCTTCGGGTGGATCCCATCCTCTACTTGCCTGCCTCCCGTGCTGACCGGTCTCGTCTCATCAGATGGCGCATGGGTTGGATCCCAGGCAAGCCTGCTCCCTGTTCCTGTGGTCTTGGCGATACTTCTCGTTCTCACCTCATGGTCTGTAACTTGGTTCCTTCTGCTCTCTGGTGCTGCCTGCCTGTTCCACCGGCTGACTATGTGGGTCACCACATAGACTATGTCTTGAACTTGCTTCCTGTCTCTGCTTCTGCTCGGTGTCCGCCTTTCTGGTCCGCTCTTTGTCAGATCCTCTGTCACTTTGACAAGATCTGTCATCCTGACATCGAGTACAACTCGTCTTCTGCTCCAGGTCAAGTCTGGATTGACAAGTCCTCTGCTGCTGCTGTTCCATAATGACAAGCGCTCTGATCCACCCTCTGGCTTCTACCTCCCACTGCCAAACCATTTGAGTGCACGATGCGGAGGAGACCATGGTGTTGACGAGTTGCTTAGTAGTTAGCGCTTCCATTGGCCTTTTCTCTTTCCTTTTTTTCGCTCTTGTGTGCTCTGCGAGTGTTTTTTGCTTCTTGTCTCTTCTTTTTGTTTCTTGAGTATGACTATCATGATATTTATCGCTTGTCAATATACTCCTAATATATATTAATAAAAAAATTTTCGTCTACACCATTTCCCCAGGTGTGGGTGTTTGTCGTAGTGGTTAAGGCGCTACCGTATGGGTTGAGTGTCCATTCACTGCAAATAATCGTTCCAATTAGGTACCGGATTGCGCAAGATTGCTCTTCGTTTGGGTAACAAATTGTTACTTTTTTTCGTGAAAAAAATTAAATCTTGCTGTATTGATCATTTTCGAATTTTGAAAAAAGATTTAGATACGAAAAAAATAAAGAAATTTAACGATGTTATTATTTTTTTTGTAGGGTAAATATTCATGGAGTTATTCACATTTTTAAAAAAATGTCTTTTTTTACAAATGATCTTTTTTTGGAAAGCGTATTTCTCTCCATTGTTTAAAGACCGATATTTTCTTTTTTTTATTTTTGAGGGCAAAATGCGGAAATCAAAAGCACCATGCGATTATTTTGATCAGGAGAATACATATTAGGAAGGCAGTCTGTGCTTTTTAGCTTAGCTCATTAGAAACGTGTAACAGAATGTAACAAAATAGTTGCGTTTGGGAAAAAAAAAGAAGCTGGAAAATTAAAAGTAAAAAAAAAAAGAGACAAAGTTAAAAAAAAAGACCTAGTGAAAAAAAAAAAAAAAAAAAAAAGAGCATAGCAATAAAAGGTTCCTTATTCAAATGAAAACAATAACCTAACAGTAAACATGTTTTATAAAAATACAAATGCTTGTACATTATAACAAAAGAATACGTGTATATTTTAAAAAGAATAAAAAAAAAGAAGCTTTGTTAACATCTTGTTAGAAGGCAATTATAATTAATAGATACAAGCACAGTTTTTTTTTGTTTTTCAAGTAAATAAAGTGCTTTATTATTTTTATGACAGATAACATAATAGAATATATGTTTTAAGCTTATACTAGTTCATTACTTACTTTATGTTTGCACATGGGTGTAATTTGCAATTAGCCATTAGCCATTAGAGATGTTAACATTGCCAACTTCCTTTATCAAAAAGAACTTTTCAGTAACAAGCAACAATATAAGTTTGATATTCTTATAGTTTTATCGTGTTAAAACGAACAACTTTGCTCATGTGGCTCATGTTCGTCATCCGAATGTGACCCATTAGGAATTCCTAATGTAAAAAAAAAAAAAAAAAAAAAAAAAAAAGAAGCCGACATTAGACTTGGTTGTTATTATTTTTTTTTATAAACTTACATATGATCAATACTTGAGCATTCTTTTTTATCTTTTGTACCTTTGTCATCTAGTGTATTCCATGAAACAAAACAAGGGAAAAAAAAAAAGGTTACTTTAAGCACCGACTTTGTTCTTAAATTTAACATGTTTTTTTTTATCAGGCATATTTTCTCTTTCTACCTATTTTCTTTGCTATTTCCAAATTTAAAAAATATAAACATGAACAACTTCAACGCCACCAAAATTATTTGCACCTGTTCTGAATGCAGCAACCATCCCAATGGATTTAGAATGCTTGCAAAGAGAACTGTAAGAGGCCATGAACTTATCGACAGAGTTAGAAATAGAGGTTTTTTTTTTATTTTATTTTTCAATAGAAATCCAAACGTACTAATTAAAAAAAAAAAAAAAACAAAATAGAATCGAGAAGAGTATCTGAAGCTAACGACAACGGGGAGGAAACTGTCGAATACTCATCAGCCATTCCTGAATCAGCAACTGAAGGTATATTTTTAATCAACAAAGTGTTTAATATAAGAAAGGTTTTATTTATTGAAATGTATTTTGCAACTTGTTAGACGGAATGAATGTTGACGAAGAGGAAGGAATGAGCAATGAAGAACAGCTTCGTCACCTCTTGCTGTTGTTCATTGTGCTTTTTCAAGCAAAGCACCTCTCGGTGAAAGCCGGTGAAGACTTGTTGGCCTTTCTTTCCTTCTTTGTCCGTTCTCTTGGCCATGGTATGGAGATTCCTACAAAGATCTCTACTGCCCGTACTATGGTCAATTATTCCTCTGCCAGCAATGGTTTGTCCCGTTTTCTTGTTTGCTCTGCTTGTCGAAGCGTTTACACTCCTGGAAGCTTGCATTCTCGCTCCTGTGGTTATGTACGCTTCCCTAACAACCCTTATCGACAAGCACAACCATGTGGAAATGCTCTTTTTGTAGGCAGCAGTTTAAAGCCAGTGCTTGAGTATCCCTACAACTCAATTACTGAGACTTTAAAAAAGTTCTTTATGCGACCCAGTTTTGAACAACAAATTGAGCAATGGAGAAGAAGATCAGTTGATGAAGATGTCATGTTCGACATATATGATGGCAGAGTTTGGAATCAGCTTGTGGATTCAAACGGGCAAATTTTTACCAGCCAACCAAGATCATTGATGGTATCCTTGAATGTGGATTGGTTCCAGCCAAGTGACAATATGAAGCATTCTAGTGGTGCCATTTACCTTGCAATCAACAATCTGCCAAGAAATACACGTATGAAGTTTTCCAACATCGTTTTGGCAGGTGTTATTCCTGGACCACATGAGCCCAACGATGATCAAATTCAAAATTTCTTGAAGCCATTAGTAGATGAATTACTTGTACTATACAATGGTGTTATAATGCCCACTTACGAAAATCCTAACGGAGAACTAGTTCGTGTGGCATTAATGTCCATCAACTGTGATATGCCTGCAGCAAGAAAAGTAGCTGGATACATGGGCGCCATGGCTACTAAAGCATGTAACAAGTGCTCAACTGCTTTTGGCCGTCTATCAACTGGTACCAGGTCTTCAAAGCCAAACTTTTCTGATTTCAACGATGAAAACTGGGTGCAAAGAACATGGGAGCAGCAGAGATTTGATGCGTACGACTGGTTGACTGCTACGCACAAGGCACAACAAGAAGAAAAGCAAGCAAGTTCTGGTACAAAGTGGAGTGAAGTACACCGACTTCCTTACTTTGATGTGGTGAGATATGTAACTGTCGATCCAATGCATAACTTGTTTCTTGGAACTCCTAAAAAAATGATTGAAGTCTGGCAGGATTTTGGCTTGCTTGTTTCTACTGATTTTTCAGCAATGGCAACAGAGTCGACTACTATCAGCATTCCTCAACAATACGCTAAGCTATCTGAAGGTATGTAGTTCTGCTTGATCGTGTTTATATATACATGGAATAAAGCTTTATTTCATGGTGGAGCAAAATACTTATTTTTTTTTCTTTTTTTTAAAAAAAAAATAGGAAAAATCTCTGGTGCTTTTGCCAATATGAAATCAGATGAGTGGAGGACTTGGGTTGTTGTGCTGTCACCTTTCCTGCTCAAACAAAAACTGGCAGGTGAACATTTTACGAACTGGTTGCGGTATGTCGATGCTGTAAAATTGGTCACTGGCCCTTCCATCACAGTAGAAGACATAGATACCGCACATCTATTGATGAAAAACTTTGGCAAGACCTGTGTCGAGCTGTATGGTGAATCTATGCCCACCCCAAATATGCATATGCATCTTCATTTGAAAGAAAGCTTCCTGGACTTTGGTCCATCATACTCTTTTTGGCTTTATGGCTTTGAACGTCTTAATGGCGATATGAAACATATCAACATCAATTTTAAGACTGGATTTGAAACAACTTATGCTACTATGTTCATTCAAAATGTTCACACACAAGATCTAGTATATTCTTTACATTCCTTTATCAATTCAACAAACGAAGACATACTCCTACTAATTAAATTTATAGAAGAGATAGGTGAGGTTACGAATGACGAGAGTGGTTTAACGCCATTTGATTACTCTCGTTTCATAGACGGACCTAGCTTATTCAATTCAACAATAACTGGTAGTGAGCCTCTGCCACCCACATCCTTTCCTTTAAATTTCGACAATCGAACCCAACTTATATGCCCAGAACACTATGAACAATTGATTAATTACTACACCTACACCTATGCACTCATCCCTGGCACGTTTATCAGCAATATTATTCATTCATTTAAAAATATAAACTTGCTTGGACAAAAATATACGTCATCAAATAATAATTCAACTTCTTCATCCTCCTGCATTATCCAAGCTATTATCAACAACGAAATACGCATTGGTCAAATTTGTTATCTCTTTACACATTCATTTAACAACTACACTCATTACTTTGCATTTGTCAATTGGTACAGCCATGCGACCCATCACTTTCCCTCCTTTGATGATACTGGCATTCAAGTGTGGAAAAACCAATTTGACCCAGTCTCACAACAAAATATACTTCCTGTTCACAAAATTCACAATCCAGTAGCAGTGAAGTCATATTTAGATAATCATATTCTTACACTTTCTCTCCCAAGACGGATCTATATGTAAAAACTATGTCGAAGCGTTCATTCATTCATTTATTATTATTATTATTATTATTGTTTTATTATATATTTTACTAAAGAATCATTCAATAGACTTTTTTTAAAAAATTTTATTCAATTTGTGAAGAAACAACAAACCAAGAAAAAAAAAAGGGGAAGAATGCCTACTGCATTGAACTGGAAGTCGCAAAAGAGGAAGAAGCAGAAACAGAGGTTGGAAAGCCAAGAGCAGAAGAAGAAAAAGCCCAGGAAGGAAAATCGGCATCATCAAGTTTGTCGGGGAACTCCACCTCAACGTTTTCTATTATTCTTCTAATAGTTGGTGGAGCCCCCTTTTTCTTCATCGACTCCTTGTATCGTTTTTGCAACTCTTCGTGGAATTGCACCACCTATAGATTAATTAAGGTATATTAGAAGATGAAACTTGTCAACAACATTTTGCTTACTTCGTTGCTTCTAAATGATGGCCTTTTGACCACGAACGTACGGCCGTTCTCGTCCTCTGGCCCATCTTCTTCATCTGACGTCCAGTCAACAGTCAGAATTTTACCAGCGAACGGGAAACGGGCGTCGAACGCGGAAGGGTTAGCCATATAAACAGATCTCCTGTTAGAGAGTTTCTATTGTAAGGTATCAATGTAAGTATTTCCTATATTTTATAGTATAATCTTCAAAATATTAAATACTCACCGTATTTATACGGCTACGACAGGTAGTTTTTGGTGAAACAACTGTCTTCCCCTTGGCCTTGCTCATCATGTAGGAATACTTGCTCCTAATTATAGCATTTATTTGTGAGGTGGTGAGCAAATCAAAACGATGGTGCTTTCTGGCTTGCTCATACAACAACGCCTTGACCTTTCTGTTGTTTTTGTGGGCGAAGGTAACGTCCAAGTCAAATTCGCTTCTGCGACCAACAACGTAATCACGGTAGTATTCTGCTAAATAACTCTATATAACACAGAAAGGTATAAAATATAGTTATTAAATTACAATTACTAATTTAATAAATATGTCCTAAACTTACACTGCATTCTTTTTTGGCCGCGTCGACCTCAGCTTCTGAAGCTCGCTGATGCTGCTGCTGTTGCTGTTCCTGCTGCTGTTGCTGTTGCTGCAGCAATTGTTGTAGTTGCTGTATCTGAGCAGCTATTATCTCTGGTGCGAGACCAGAGGCTGCTCTGATGGCTTCAGTACCAACAGGGCTCTCCAAGCGAGGAGCTGTAAAGCTACTGAAGCTTGCAACAGGAACAGGAGCAGGAGCAGGAGCCGGAGCAGGAGCAGGAGCAGCAGCAGCAGAAACAGGAACAACAGTGGATGATGATCCAGCAATGCTCATGGAAATTCTTGCTCTCTTGGGAGCATTGCTGGGAACGTTGATGGGGGTGGCAGCACGACGAGACATTTTTTAAAACAAATTATATAAGAAAGAAAAAAAAACAAGAGTACAAAATAAATTGAAGATGAATACAAAACAAGGTGATACTTTCATTTATTTTAAAAAAAAGCAAAGAAAAAAAAAAGCCTTTGGAGTTAAAGATATTACATTTAAATAAAAAAAAAAAAGGAAGAGAAAGTTTAAACTGTTTATGAATAGCCTCTGTGAATGCTTCAATAGTTAAACAGTATTAAAGAAGACTTATTTTTAATCGATAGTGGGTAACTGTAACACTGGTAAAATGAGGCTATAAAAAAAGTACTTTTTTTTCCTTTTTTTTTTTTTTTTCTTTTTTTAAAAAAAAACATTCTTTCTAAAAGGTAAGTTCTTAATATTATATATATTCTATTATTGCTCTAATGGTACTTGTACTTTAGTAAATTTGTGTTGGTTGCTTTCTTTATAGTTTAAATTGTCTTTATAAAGTCTTTTTCCCAAGATTATAGTTGCTTCTTCTTTTGCTTGTTGGTATAAGCTTGGCTGGTGTCTTTTTTTCTTCTTTTATCTCGTGGTTCGTCTAAAGCAAGGTACTATTACTTTTACTATATACTCCATAACTAATATTTATTATAGATGCGTTCTGCTTCCTTTTTTTTTTTACTTGTTCGTATAAGCTTAGCTAGTTTTTTTCTCTTAGCCCATCTAAAGAAAGGTACTATTACTTTTGCTACATATACTCAATAGCTAATAATTATTATAGATGTCTGCTGCTTTTTTAGTCGTTTGTATACGCTTAGCTAGTTTTTTTTTCCCATGGTCTACGTAATGAAAGGTACTATTGCTTGTATTATATATACACGATATCTAACATCTATTATAGATGAATGCTGCTTTGCTTTGGCCTCTTCTATCTCTTTTCTGTCTTTGCTTTGGTTCTGAAGTACTGATATCTTTTTTCTTTTGCTTTAAGTGCCCAATTTCTTTAATCCTTGAGCTTGGCTTTTTTTTTTTTTTTCTTTTGAGAACTTTTTGAGTTCCACGAGATTAATCGATGTATTTTTAGATTAGATGCTGCTATTCTGGTGACATTAGGTAAGTCAAATGCACTGTTAAAACGCTATAAGCAAAGAAATACTATGTATTGTTATTATTATTTTATTCAAATAAAAAAAAAGCTATTTTTTATAAACCAAATCCCTATTTTTTGTGTATATAAAGCAATATTTATTGCAATATGAATGGTCAATAAAGAAGTATATAAAGCAATATAAGTGGTTCATAAAGAAGTATATAAGGCAATATGAGTGGTCAATAAAGAAGTATATAAGGCAATATGAGTGGTTTATAAAAGAGCAAAAAGACAAATAAAGTAGTGTTTTACAAAGCGTGATTGGTTGCCAAGCACCATTAGATATCAAATTGATAATAAACAAGAGCCACGACGTAACTGATGAAAGATTCATCTTGCAAGATCAGTTAACGAAAAAGTCTCCCAACAGTCTCCTGTGTTGGCCACAAATCTTGCACCATCACATAACCAAAGGGCGGACAATAACTTACACAATTTGTGGCAGAGACAGGAGGCTGTGCGTGGATAAATCTCTTACCTGATTGTACACGAATGTCAATTTTTTCGCAAGATTGGTAAACAATTGGTTACCCAATTTACACCATTATTTGCAGTGATTGGACATGCAGGTTCGAATCCTGCCTTCCTCGCACCGTCTCTTCCACGCACGGTCACATGACTTCCTTAACGTGCGTCGTCTCTGGCTTTCGGTGTGTCCCGCCTGTGTGTTGCGTTGCGTGCCAGCTGGGTATCTGGTCCACCTTCCCTCCCTTTCGGTGTCCCCGTCGGTATTCCTTTCTGTTCTCTCTTTCCTCCCTGGGTTTTGACGCCGCTGCTGTTCTGGTCGGTCTGCGTTGTGTGCTGTTTGGTGAGCAGCATTATCAGCGTTGCAAGGATGCCCACCTCGGGCTTAATGAAGCATGTCTCTCTCTCTCTGTTCCAAGTCTTCGTCTGTCGCTTCAGCCAAATAATTGCCCTGCTTACCCTCCCTTCCCTTCCCCCCTTAACAGTTTGTATGCTTTCCCAGTTCGTTCAGTGGTCAAGCAATTAATGACACATATGTCGCCTGCATATTTGACCAATAAAAATAAAAACTTTCGTCTAAACCAAGAAGCCCTTTCGCTTTTGGTTAAAAAGGTAAACTTATTTATTTTTCAAAAAAGCCGATAACTCCCACTGCAAATAATGTTGCGCCTTTGACGTAGAATTCTGATATCGGTGACAGTCATAGGTCCACAGATTTTAAAGTTTTTTTTAAAAAAACATTATATCTTGCTGTATTGGTCATTTTCGAAATATGAAAAAAGATTTAGATGCGAAAAAAATAAAGAAATTAAGTAATGTTATTTTTTTCATTGTAGGGTAAATATTCATAAAGTTATTCACGTTTTAAAAAAATGTCTTTTTTTTTACAGATGATCTTTTTTGGAAAGCTTGTTCTCCTCTATCGTTGAAAGACCGATATCTTTTTTTTATTTTTGAGGGCAAAATGCGGAAATCAAAAGCACCATGCGATTATTTTGATCAGAAGAATACATATTAGGAAGGCAGTCTGTGATCTTTAGCTTAGTTCATTTGAAGCGTGTAACAGAACGTAACAAAATAGTTGCGTTTGGGAAAAAAAAAAGAAGCTGGAAAATTAGAAGTAAAAAAAAAAAAAAAGACAAAGTTAAAAAAAAAGACCTAGTGAAAAAAAAAAAAAAAAAAAAAAAAAGAGCATAGCAATAAAAGGTTACTTATTCAAATGAAAACAATAACCTAACAGTAAACATGTTTTATAAAAATACAAATGCTTTTACATTATGACAAAAAAATACGTGTATATTCTAAAAAGAATAAAAAAAAAAGAAGCTTTGTTAACATCTTGTTACAAGGCAATTATAATTAATAGATACAAGCACAATTTTTTTGTTTTTCAAGTAAATAGATTGCTTTATTATTTTTTTATGACAAATAATATAAAAGAATATATGTTTTTAAGCTTATATTAGTTCATTACTTACACTAGGTGAAAAAATAGGGACAACCTACCCTAAAATAATTTTTAACTTTTTTTTTTTCTCCTCCACTCCGTACGACATCCAAGCCATGCCTATAGAGCGTAGCCTTAGGTAGTGAGTATTACGTTTCCCACATATAAAACTGATCAGGATAACATATGGCGGAAGAAAAGAGGAAATAGTCGCAATAATTTTATAATCGTTATATTATAAAATGAGTAGTATTTATTTAATAACGAGTAAATCTCCCTTTTGATTTGATTACCGCTGCTATGCGATCAGGCATGCTGTCAGTGTAACTTCTACAAACATCTTTATCTAGCTTGTTCCATTCAAAGTCAACTCGTTCCCATAGCCCGTCGATGTTTCTGGCCTTTCGTTCATAAAGGCTTAACCTAAGTTTCAGCAAATGCCACATATGCTCTATAGGATTCAGATCCGGACAGTTAGGTGGCCAATCGTTAATGTACTGGACCTTGTTTTGTTGGAGCCATGACATTGTTGATTTGGACTTGTGCTTTGGGTCGTTATCTTGTTGAAGGTAAATGGTGCGCTTGTTCATACCATAGTACTTCAGCGTTTTCATGTAAGTTGTTCCAAGAATATGCTGGTACACCAAGGAGTCCATGGTACCATCGTATACCTGGCACGCATATCCTGATCCCTCACTGGTTATACATCCCCACATGATCAATTTGCCGCCACCATGCTTCATTGAAAGATCTATGTGGTGTGGACGAAGAACATCACCAGGCTGGGTCCAATAGTATCTGCAGCCATCAGATCCCCAAATGTTGATCTTCGTTACATCGGAGAACACTACTTGATGCCACTGTTGTATAGACCAGTTTTGATACTTCTTTGCCCATGCTAACCTCTGCTTGCGGTGGTTATTAGGTAAAAGAGGCTGCTTCTTTTTACGCCTAGAATAAAAATCCATTGATACAAGGACGTTTATTACTGAACGGTAAGTCATAGAATACCCAAGTTGTATGAGCATCCGATGTACGTCCTTGGCTGTCTTTAGGGCTCCTTTAATCAGTAATACCATGATATATTCCTTCGTAGCAGATGACACAAGTGTATGTCTACCACGTGTTGCGGGTACCATTGGCCCAAATAACTTGTTTCTATATCTCCTAACTGTCTTGGGATGGATACCAAATTTACCAACAATATCCTTTGGGCTTCTATTGCTCATAAGTGCAGACTTGATGCTGTCTTGCGTGTCTTGAGGTAAAGCGCGAAGCATAAGTAAGAGAAATTTCGCAGGAAGTAAGAAGAATATAACGAAAAAAAAAGAATATATGAATGAAAGAAAACAGCATTCATTTTATATTATTAATTATAGGAACGTGCATAGCTAATATTAGAATCGGTTTGCATTTTAATTGTAGCTGATATTCCAGGTCAAACTAGAAGAGTACGAAATATGGTCTAAAACTGAGCTGTGGAGTATCTAAAATTCGGCCAATTATATATGCATTACTCCCTCATTTTCCATAGTTGGCTCATCATATTTTGATGAAATACTTCATACATTAACCTCGGTTTAACGTATTGCTAGCGTCATGAGGCGACCTTCTCTTAATGCTATATGCTGCATGAAATGAAATTTTCGAAAAGGTTGTCCCTATTTTTTCACCTAGTGTACTTTATGTTTGCACATGGGTGTAATTTGCAATTAGCCATTAGCCATTGGCCATTAGAGATGTTAACATTGCCAACTTCCTTTACCAAAAAGGGCTTTTCAACAACAAGCAGTAATATAAGTTTGATGTTCTTATAGTTTTATCGTGTTAAAACGAACAACTTTGCTCATGTGGCTCATGTTCGTCATCCGAATGTGACCCATTAGGAATTCCTAATGTAAAAAAAAAAAAAAAGAAACCGACATTAGACTTGGTTGTTATTACTTTTTATAAGCTTACATTTGACCAGTGCTTGAGCTTTCCTTTTTTTTGTTTTGTGCCTTTGGCATCTAGAGTATTCCATGAAACAAAACAAGGGAAAAAAAAAAGAAGTTGTTTTACTGCCTTATTTCATTGTTTAAGCACCGACTGTTTTTGCAAATTTACTACTCGTTTTTTATCAGGCGCATTTTTTTTTCCTTCTTTATTTCTTTACAAAATACTAAATTCTTCAAAATGAACAACATCAACAACATTAAAATCGCTTGCACTTGTACCGAATGCAGCATGCATCCCGGTGGATTTAGAAGACTTGCAAAGAGAACTGTTCTTACTCATAAGCGTCTGGACAGATTCAGAGGAAGAGGTTATAGTTTTTATTTTTTCGTATAAACGCACTCGTGTTAATGTAAAAAAAAAAAAAAAAAAAAAAATAGAGTCCAGAAGACAAGTAGCCGAAGTCATGCAACAACCAACAGCCGTCCCTGAAAACGAAAGTGAGCATACCACCTTTGAAGGTATATTTTCAGTCGACAAAGTATTTTAGATTAGAAAGGATTTATTTATTGAACTGTATTTTACAATTTGTTAGACCACATGAATGTTGATGGAGAGGAGGAATTGAGCCACGAAGAACAGCTCAAGCATCTTTTGGTGCTCTACGTGGTTCTTTTTCAAGCAAAGTACCTCTCTGTACAAGCTGGTGAAGAATTGTTGGCCTTTCTCTCTTTCTTTGTTCGTGCTCTTGGTCATGACATGGAGATACCAACAAAGATCTCCACGGCTCGTGTCATGGTCAACTACTCGTCTGCCAGCAGTGGTGTTTCTCGTTTTCTTGTCTGTTCCCTTTGCAGAAGCGTTTACACCACGGGAAGTTTGCATGCCCGACAATGCTCTTATGTCAGGTTTGCAAACAACCCTCACCGCCAAGAACAACCATGTGGTAATCCTCTTTTTGTTGGAAGCACCGTCAAGCCTGCTCTTGAGTACCCTTACAACTCAATTTTGGAAACGTTAAAGAAGTTTTTTGCTCGTCCTGCCTTCGAGTTCCAAATTGAGCAGTGGAGAAGTAGATCGGTGGAAGAGGATGTTCTTTACGACATCTATTATGGTAGAGTTTGGAGTCAGCTTGCCGACTCAAATGCTCAGCCATTTGTCAACAAAGAAAGGTTGTTGATGGTGTCGTCGAATGTGGTTGTGGTTGTGGTTATGGTTATGGTTGTACCCTAAAATCCTGTGGTTGCCCGCTTAATTTCAGAGTTGTGGTTAGGGCACTTTTCACGACGATAACTAAAGTTAGAGTCACGGCTATAGCAAAAATATGAAATTCAGTGCTGGCCGGTTACTTTTCGGAGTGATAACCAACACTAGGCGCACCCCATTGGGCATATAAACGAGATAAAGCGATTTTTACACATACCCCACTATGTTTGTGCCTATGGCTAGGCTTATAGCTAAAATTTGGCCTATCTCTAATGTTAAGCGGAGTGATAACCAACACTAAGTGCACCCCATTTGCTCTATAAATCGCACAAAGCCATTTTTACACATAGCTCACTATTTTTGTGCCTATGACAAGGCTTATAGCTAAAATTTGGCCTATAGCTAAAGTTAAGGTTGGATCTCTGATTATTTGCATGGTTAAACCCCAAAATCCTGTGGTTGCCCGCTTAATTTGGAGTTGTGGTTGGAGCACTTTTCACGACGATAACTAAAGTTAGAATCACGGCTATAGCAAAAATATGAAATTCAGTGCTGGCCGGTTACTTTTCGGAGTAATAACCAACACTAGGCGCACCCCATTGAGTATATAAGCGAGATAAAGCGGCTTTTTTTACAGGCAAGTTTATTTTGTGGTTATGGTTGGGAAGAAGAAAAAGAAGAAGAAAAAAAAATAAAACAAAACAAACACAATTACGGTTGTGACCGTGCCCAGTGACCGTGCCCAGTGACCGTGCCCAGTGACTGTGATCATGGTTGTGGTTGTGGTTGTGGTTAAACCCCAAAATCCTGTGGTTGCCCGCTTAATTTCAGAGTTGTGGTAGAAACACTAGCCGCACCCCATTGGGCATAGAAACGAAATAGAGCGATTTTTACACATAGCCTTCTATGTTTACGCCTATGGATAGGCTTATAGTTAAAATTTGGCTTATGGCTAAAGTTAAGCGGAGTAATAACCAACACTAGACACACCCCATTTGGTATGCAAATCATACAAAGAGATTTTTACACATAGTCCACTATTTTTGTGCCTATGGCTAGGCTTATAGCTAAAATTTGGCCTATGACTAAAGTTAAGCTTGGATCTCTGATTATTTCTATCGCTATGGTTAAACCCCAAAATCCTGTGGTTGCCCGCTTAATTTCAGAATTGTGGTAGAAACACTAGCCGCACCCCATTGGGCATATAAACGAGATAGGGCGATTTTTACACATAGCTCACTATGTTTACGCTTATGGATAGGCTTATAGTTAAAATTTGGCTTATGGCTAAAGTTAAGCGGAGTGATAACCAGCACTAGACACACCCCATTTGGTATGCAAATCATACAAAGAGATTTTTACACATAGCCCACTATTTTTGTGCCTATCGCTAGGCTTATAGCTAAAATTTGGCTTATGACTAAAGTTAAGCGGAGTGATAACCAACACTAAGTGCACCCCATTTGCTCTATAAATCACACAAAGCCATTTTCACACATAGCTCACTATGTTTATGCCTATGGATAGGCTTATAGCTAAAATTTGGCCTATGACTAAAGTTAAGCTTGGATCTCTGATTATTTCTATCGCTATGGTTAAACCCCAAAATCCTGTGGTTGCCCGCTTAATTTCAGAGTTGTGGTAGAAACACTAGCCGCACCCCATTGGGCATAGAAACGAAATAGAGCGATTTTTACACATAGCCTTCTATGTTTACGCCTATGGATAGGCTTATAGTTAAAATTTGGCTTATGGCTAAAGTTAAGCGGAGTAATAACCAACACTAGACACACCCCATTTGGTATGCAAATCATACAAAGAGATTTTTACACATAGTCCACTATTTTTGTGCCTATGGCTAGGCTTATAGCTAAGATTTGGCTTATGACTAAAGTTAAGCGGAGTGATAACCAACACTAAGTGCACCCCATTTGCTCTATAAATCACACAAAGCCATTTTCACACATAGCTCACTATGTTTATGCCTATGGATAGGCTTATAGCTAAAATTTGGCCTATGACTAAAGTTAAGCTTGGATCTCTGATTATTTCTATCGCTATGGTTAAACCCCAAAATCCTGTGGTTGCCCGCTTAATTTCAGAGTTGTGGTAGAAACACTAGCCGCACCCCATTGGGCATAGAAACGAAATAGAGCGATTTTTACACATAGCCTTCTATGTTTACGCCTATGGATAGGCTTATAGTTAAAATTTGGCTTATGGCTAAAGTTAAGCGGAGTAATAACCAACACTAGACACACCCCATTTGGTATGCAAATCATACAAAGAGATTTTTACACATAGTCCACTATTTTTGTGCCTATGGCTAGGCTTATAGCTAAAATTTGGCTTATGGCTAAAGTTAAGCGGAGTGATAACCAATACTAAGTGCACCCCATTTGCTCTATAAATTACACAAAGCTATTTTTACACATAGCTCACTATTTTTGTGCCTATGGCTATGCTTATAGCTAAAATTTGGCCTATGACTAAAGTTAAGCTTGGATCTCTGATTATTTCTATCGCTATGGTTAAACCCCAAAATCCTGTGGTTGCCCGCTTAATTTCAGAGTTGTGGTTGGAGCACTTTTCATGACGATAACTAAAGTTAGAATCACGGCTATAGCAAAAATATGAAATTCAGTGTTGGCCGGTTACGTTTCGGAGTAATAACGAACACTAGGTGCACCCCATTGGGTATATAAACGAGATAAAGTGATTTTTACACATAATCCACTATTTTAGTGCCTATGGCTAGGCTTATAGCTAAAATTTGGCTTATGGCTAAAGTTAAGCGGAGTGATAACCAACACTAAGTGCACCCTATTTGCTCTATAAATGGGATAAAGCAATTTTTACACATAGCCCACTATTTTTGTGCCTATGGCTATGCTTATAGCTATAATTTGGCCTATGACTAAAGTTAAGGTTGGATCTCTGATTATTTGCATGGTTAAACCCCAAAATCCTGTGGTTGCCCGCTTAATTTCAGAGTTGTGAAATGAATGGAAAGTTTAGGAAGCAAATCTGTTCCAATAAGAATTTTACAATTGTGAGAGGAAGCATGATCGTCAATAAGATCAAACTTATATTTAATAATGTGGTCAATGTTGTCGTATTCGACATTCACATAGTCAATAGATCTCATTCTGGGAATTTGGTCGCCATTTGCTAAAATTAGGTTACCAGGAACTGAATGAAATTTAATATTATTGTCTATTGCAAATTTTTTATTTATGACAGAGACACGTGCACCAGTATCTATGATACCATAAGCGTTCACATTATTAAGCGTGATTGGAGTAACGGGGGAATAAGCCACATTATCCGATTCGAATAAACTATCATCTTCTCCAACTTTATTGTTACGAATGGCAAAGACATTTTTGTTATACTCTTCATCAAAACTAGTATTTATATTTTTATTTGGACAGATTATATTTCTGTCATAATGCTTATAAAGAAATTCAAATTCGTCATCAGATGATTCACATTGTTCATATGAGTGCGAGGTAGATTCATTTTTACTAGGAGATAAAGATAAATCAGTAACTCTGTTTTTAGGAGATTTATTTATCTGACTAATGCTAGTGATCGAGTTGGACAACTCTAAATTGCTAACAGTTTTGTCATTCCCTTTAGAAGAATTACTTACAATTTGTTTGCCATGTTTTCTTTTGATATGTTCAAGTCTTACAGAACAAGATGAATAATGACCAGGAGAGTACTTGGCAGTTTTGCAAAATGTGCATATACCTTGTTTCTTTAAATCCGCAATTTCTTGCTGAAATTCAGCAGATGTTTTTGAAACTTTTTGGTTCTTATGTTCACTTTGATGTACCATTTTTCTTTTTTTAGTATTGGTGTTATCGTCCTGTTCAACGAGTTTTTTGGTATTGTCTTCCTTTTTCTTATCCTTAAGGATGTTCAACAAAGCAGATTCCAAGTTAGCCATTTCTTTAATTAGAATTGACTCCAGAACATTCCATTCCTTAGGCAGAGGAATAGGCAAGTTGCGTGTTGAATAAATACTTTCTCCAGTGATATTGGAGCTAGTAGAGACAAGCGAGGGAAGATTTTTTTTGACAGTAGCTTGGACCATTTCCTGAAACTTGACAGTGTGAACCCTCGAAATGAAATGTCCAATCCAGAAAGTGTTATCATGCATGTTAACCTTTGCACCAACAGGGAAAAGACGATATCGATCCATTGCTTGGGTCAAAGTTTCGTAACGTTCTTGCCTGAAGTTGATAAGATTTTTAAACCACATCTCTGGTGTAGTTTGTGAAGCAAGATCGAAGCGTTGTTTCAAGACTTCTTTTGCCTGATCCCAATTCAAAGCGGTTTTCTTATCCATACAACGTCTTTTGATGAATCTTTCGAACCAGTCATGGTCGGTATCACTGTCAGACTTTTCAAAAGAAACTTCCAGGTAGTGCAACCAATGATCCTCTACAGATACATCATAATCCAAGAATTTTCTTTGGAAATCTCTAATAAACATATCCAAAGATGGTTCATTACTTGGTCTGACGTTTTTATCACCTTCGCGAAGAGTGAGCTGATACAGAGCACTAGCGGTAGGGTTGACGTTGAATTTTGGGATTTCACGGCTTGGGATAAGTCTATCATTGGATGATGAATTTCTAGATTCATTGCCCTTCAACTCATGATTACGCAATTCTAACTGGGAAGTAATAAGAGCATTAACATCATTTAAAGCTGATACAGCATAGCTCAATTGCTTTTCGTTTTCTTCAAGTGAAGTTAGCTTATTTTCTAAAATAAAACTCGCTTTATTATTATTTAATTTTTCAATTAAATCAAAGAACAAGGATTTTTGAGCCATCAACCTCTCCATATAATTGGAAGGGTCCGAAGAAGGAACAGCAGGAGAAGAGTCAGTAACTTCATCCATCTCAGCATCAGTTTCAATGGATGCATCATCACGAGGATGGATGGATGAGTTTGACGCTCTACTTTCGAGGGTTTCAAGATCCATTCTATCCAAGGACTTAGCTACAGTAGCGGACAAAACTGGTGCACAAAACTTTTTTTTAGCTTTTAACTACCATTACCTGCTCATGGTAATTGCAATAGTCATGAAACTGTACTAGAAGGAGGATATACTAGTCATTGTAATCTATGTATGTTCTAAGCATGACATTGTTAAAACTGAGCGATAAGCGTGCTTTGAATTTATAAAATCTTATATTTTCTAAAAACCGCAAAAGTGGCTAAAATCTTAGACTTTATATAATCATCTCATCTCTTGATATTATCGGATGTTCTTCTTTGCATATGCTAATAATATGCGTGTATATCATTTTCAGTAAAAGAACCCGGCTCTTTAACTATTCTTTTCCAAAGATCATCGACCCTTTTTGATCTAGTGTCGTATCATCATACCTTTGCCATCAATTGCCACCTGGTATGCTTAAGCGGACTTAGGCCGGGATTAGTGGCGGCTAAACTTGTAGCACAGAAGCGCTGTTATCAAATATTGAGTTTGTGACATGCGTTGACTTGTGCCTTGTGTCATTGTCATACTGAAACGAGAGATTACGACGTTTTAGACCACTATACGCTAGGCTTTTGTGGTATGAAGTAAGCGAAATATATGTGTATATTTATGAGTTCATTATACCATCGTATACCTGACACACATATTCTGGTCCTCAATATCTAATACAGCCTTAAAACATAACAGAGCAGCCAGCATGCTTCATTGTTTGATCACCGTGAAAAAATCGCTCAGGTTGCTCGACTTGCTTTCAATATTAGTGTATACTATCTGCATCCATAATGTTCATATTTGTTTCATTGCTAAAGATAGCAGACTTCCAGCCCTCTATAGTATACAATGGCTTGTTGTGATACCACATTCATCGCTTTTTCCGACTTATACAGCTGATGAAATTCTTCGATTCCTTACTTCCGGACTCAAAATCTAGCTTCCTACTGTGCCTTTAGACTGACAGTCTGCTAACACTGTATCTTAAGGTCCTCAAAATGTGCTGAGCATCAGGAACTGTGTGTAGCGGACCTTGTCCAAGCTCTAGGTTGATGACTGAACTAATAACTTTTCAGGCTAATAGCGGAATACCTTCATGATCACAAGACATTAAGTTTCTTTCTTCCCTCTTTCTCCTGTTGATTGTCCATTTAGAGATCCTTGTTACTCTAGAAATATCTGCTGTCGTACGAACTAGGCGTGTTCGAGATCTCAGAGTTTCGTTTTTACAGTTGCTTATTTTCTTAAACATATAAGGCTAGTACTTTGTTATAGTGAATAGGGTAAAAACAAAAGGGGGGACTCAATGGGAAATACAAAATACGTACAGTTTTATATATTTTTTAAGAGCTACTAAAATTTACTAATATGCTGTGAAATCTGAAAGCAAACGGGAGAGATATGGGGAAAATTGAAAGAAGGCTAGACAAGCACTACATTTTTGGCGAAAATTGAAATATGCAAAAAATCACTAAAAATGACCTTATGCCTGGGGGATGTCCGGCACAGTTCCGGTTTACATAACATAATGTATATTTTGGACTGTCTTTCAGATGGTATATGCCACAAAAGTCGCAGACATATGGCGGAGATACAATGTTGATTTTAATTTTTGTGCACCAGTTTTGTCCGCTACTGTACTTCATCAGCTGAATCCTTTTCAACGTTTTTGGCAGGGGATTGATTAATAGAAGAATTCATTCAAAAAAATGAGATATTTGCAGATAAAAGTGAGAAAAAAGAAAGGAAATAGTACTTGAAAACTAGTGAATGAGTCTCTATGTAACCTTGTTATTAGATTTCAAGACGAGAGACAGAACCCATTTAATCAAACTACGCCTTTATATAGGAAATGAAATTATTCAGGGACCAAAGTGAGTTCAAGGTCAATTTTAGTATTGAGCTTGAACAATATAAACATTGTATATGAGCTTTAAGGAATATGTAATAAGTAATATTATGTCTTCAGTACTTGTTATTTCTTATATAAGATCTGAGTAATCTCATACGAATAATAAGTATTTAATAATGTAAATACGACACAAACCAAGGGGTCACTTGTTTAAAATTTGTCGACCATGCTTTTTTAGGAAGTTGCAAATGCAATTTTATGGCTGTGGTTCTTCTTTTCAAAAATTAATGCTTTTATGTATCGTTTTATTTTATATTCATATTGTGACGATGCCATTGATAATCAAAAAATGATGAGGACGCAAACATAGTTTAATTTTAAGTTGCTAATTACTTTAAAGAAAACCTTTTTATTTTGTATTAACCAACTCGATTCAACTTAACAAAGCGAATTGAAGACATTAACCCAAAAACAATCAAAAGCAACTCGGAAGACAAAAGCCCTACAAAACAAATTATGTATAAACAGCCATCTTTTCTTTTTTTTTTCTGGTATGAAAACATACAATTTTCTTCACTTTTTTTCTGTAAAATAATTTTTTTGAATCGAATGCTTGTTTTCTTCTCAGGAACAAGTCCTTTGAAGCACATACTTGATTGTATTCCCTTTTTTGTTTTGATATTTTTATTACTCTTCTGTAATAAGCTTGATTTACACAACAGAATCTGGTCATTACAGTTTAAATGCGAAATTGTGCTGAATACTGTATTATTTTTTTGGAATCAAGCTTGTTAAGACTATTGGTTCAGCATCTAATCTCTTTAAAATGAATGTATTTAATATTGTGGACACACAAAAACGAATGTTATCGCAATATCTTTTGTTTAATTGGTTATCTTAACACTTTGGCTATTTTTTTACATAAAGTATCTATAGTACTTGCTGCAAATGATATTAATAACAACGTTTCAACAAACGTTTATATTTTTATTTCGTATTATTAATGTTATTTTTCTGCAGCAAGTTCTGCAAACCAGGCTGGATTATGTTGAACTCGATCAAAGCTAACATTCTTAAGGCAATTTATTATACCGTTAAAGGTATTGTTATGGTGCTTTCTTCGCCAAATAAATTCAATAAGCAACCAAGGTATCATTTTCTTTGTTCTGAGGGCAGGAGTTGCATTCATTTTTATTCCATTCCAAGTTCCTAAAGAAATTTTAGAATGATTTTGAGCTATAAACCTTTGTATATAGTAACCTTGTTCTTACCCTCAATTGTATTGGTATGAACATCGCCATCACGAAATGTTATACTATGGCTGACAGTTCGATGTATTAAGTTCATTCCAAGGTTTACCATACTTTCATATGCTCGCCAACAGTCTGTATGTACTATGGATGCATCTGCAACATAATTTTGGATAATTGTATTTATCGTTTCCGTGTTTCTGTTATTCACCACAACAAGGAAGTACTTTCGTTCAGGTGTCTTTTCCACACCACCAAGCATCCAAACACCCTCCACATGGTGTCCACGATGACACTTTCTTTTTCCAAACTTTGATTCATCAATTTCTACCACGATTGGATTTCGATCCGCATCATAGTCTCCAATTTTACAATCATTTTGCTGCAAATCTTCTTGTAAGACTTGGTACCAATCTTAACGTTTTGCGTACTGTATTAGGAGAGCATCCAACCATGGTAGAAATTGCTATGCGGCGTATTTTCAAACGCCAAAAGTAAAGAATGGATAGAGTGTCATAGTTTGGTAAGTTTCGATGAGGAAAAAAGGAAGCGTTTCGTACAGCTATTTGACGTCCATTACAATATTTTTCGCCGGTTTCCTGGTTTATAGTTATGTCATTACATCTCCAACATGGATTACTTCTCGCTTGTTCCAAGTACATAATACTTCCTTCAGCACCATTTTGTGGACATAATGGGAACATTTTGCTCTCTGCTCCAATTATGTGGCAAAATGGTACTGTGATGTAACTCTTCATCAACTTCAAAATCTTCTTTTTCCAGTCATTCTTCAATATCGTCGTTATTGATAGAAATAAATGCTTCATCCAAGTTTGAATTTTGTTCAGTTTATAAATGTGTTTTTTCTACTTCATCATCAGAATCAACAATAATAACAGGGCTACTTGATGAAGCAACAGATAACGACACAGACGGTGGTTAAACCCCAAAAGAGTTATGGATACCAGCACAAAACGCTTATAAAATTGTGGTTGTGGTTTTCAACGCAGAAACAGAACCAATGGACCACAAAAACGCAAAAAAAGAAAATTGTGTTTACGGTTAAAATCCAAAATCCTATGGTTGCCAGCTTAATTTCATAGTTGTGGTTTAGGCACTTTTTATGACGGTAACTAAAGTTAGAGTCACGGCTATATCGAAAAAGTAAAATCCAGTGTTGTCCGGTTACTTTTCGGAGTGATAACCAACACTAGGCGCACCCCATTGGGTATATAAACGAGATAAAGCGATTTTTCTTACAGACAATTTTGTTTTGTGGTCATGGTTGGGAAGAAGAAGAAGAAGAAGGAGAAGAAGAAGAAAAAAAAAAAAAAAAAGAAACGAAACACAATTATGGTTGTACCCTAAAATCCTGTGGTTGCCCGCTTAATTTCAGACTTGTGGTTAGGGCACTTTTCACGACGATAACTAAAGTTAGAGTCACGGCTATAGCAAAAATATGAAATTCAGTGCTGGCCGGTTACTTTTCGGAGTGATAACCAACACTAGGCGCACCCCATTGGGCATAGAAACGAGATAAAGTGATTTTTACACATACCCCACTATGTTTGTGCCTATGGCTAGGCTTATAGCTAAAATTTGGCCTATGACTAA